>JACEFZ010014356.1:0-148150 GCA_014155875.1 Cepaea nemoralis
GTTCTTGGGCATCCGCGCATTCAAATGTTTAAAAGTTCTTTTGGGCATCCGGCAATCTAATGTGTAAATGTTCTGTTGGACATCCGCGCAATTCTAATGTGTAAATGTTCTCTTGGACATCCGCGCATTCTAATGTGTAAATGTTCTCTTGGACATCCGCGCATTCTAATGTGTAAATGTTCTCTTGGACATCCGCACAATCTAATGTGTAAATGTTCTCTTGGACATCCGCGCATTCTAATGTGTAAATGTTCTCTTTGACATCCGCCTATTCTAATGTGTTGAAGCTCTCTTGGACATCCGCGCATTCTAATGTGTAAATGTTCTCCTGGACATCCGTCTATTCTAATGTGTTGATGCTCTCTTGGACATCCGCGCATTCTAATGTGTAAATGTTCTCCTGGACATCCGCATATTATAATGCGTTGAAGCTCTCTTGGACATGGGTGTATTCTAATGTGTAAATGTTCTCTTGGACTTCCGCGCATTCTAATGTGTAAAGGTTCTCTTGGACATCCGCACATTCTAATGTGTAAATGTTCTCTTGGACATCCGCGCATTCTAATGATTTATTTTTGGTTATATGAATTTAATGAGACGCTCCCCGCCAGTAGCTTGGCGAAGCCGCGCCGGGTCAGATAGATAAACAGACAGACAGACAGACAGAGAGATAGTCGGGAACGGGAGCTTATATGACTACTTATATGAATTAAATGAGATGCTCCCCACCATAGGCTGGGCGAAGCCGGGCCGGGTCAGACAGACAGACAGACGGACAGACAGACAGACAGACAGACAGACAGACAGACAGACAGACAGACAGACAGACATTCGGGAACGGAAGCTTATATGACTACTTGTACGAATTAAATGAGATGCTCCCCACCAGGGCCTGGGCGACGTCGGCCCGGGTCGGACAGACAGATAGACAGACAGACAAATAGACAGAAAGACAGATGGTCGAGAACGGGAGCTTATATGACAACGTATATTAATTAAATGATATGCTTCCAACCAGGGACTGGGTGAAGCCGGGCTGGGTCAGACAGACAGACAGACAGACAGACAGACAGACAGACAGAAAGGCAGGCAGACAGACAGATAGTCGGGAACGGGAACGGGTTCTTATATGACTACTTATATGAATTAAATGAGATGCTCCCCACCAGGAGCTGGGTGAAGCCGCGCCGGGTCAGACAGACAGATAGACAGACAAGCAGACAGACAGATAGATAGATAGATAGATAGATAGATAGATAGATAGATAGATAGATAGATAGATAGATAGATAGATAGAATAGATAGATAGATAGATAGATAGATAGATAGATAGATAGATAGATTGATAGATAGATAGATATAAAGATAGATAGATAGATAGATCCCCGCCAGGAGCTGGGCGAAGCCGGGCCGGGTCAGCTAGTGTGTGTGTATATATATATATATATATATATATATATATATATATATATATATATATATATATATATATATATATATATATATATATATATATATATACTTGGCTCACCCAAGGAATCGTCACGCTCTGCACATGGCTGCTTAATATCAGATGTATATATACATCGATCTCTCTGTGCAACTCAGGCTGCTCTTTCAGTAACCTCATGGTTGCAGATCGCAGAGATTTGTTGCACTTTGCGTTTTAACCGAGCTGCCATTTAGTGGGATGTTAGGTCGCTTAAGGCACGTCGTGGACGTTTGAAACGAAATGTTATTTAGTTGGATTTTTGTTCGATAGATACTTGAGCCTGTTATATAATAGGAACTGAATGTGACGGACATCAGAACCACTTTATCAATATAGTAGTGTACGCGTTCTGCGGACATCATTTACCCATGATTTGCTAGGTGCTGATGAGTGTCAGATGCATTCTGATCATTGTATCACTAGGGACCACCATCTCCAAGATCTCCTGCCATTTCCGTTAAGCCTGTGATGGTCATCTGTGGTGTACTACATGGACGTATGGCAGAAGTCTTGCAAGGGGTTCCTTAAAACCAAGACAGAACTCGCTGACGCCTGTGGTTACAGGGCAATCCCTTATACGGAACACCGTCTTGACCGTGACCTAAGTGACCACATCACAATCTCTATTTCATAGTGACTCATTAACGATGTAGATACATTCACTATGAACTTCTCTTAGGTTTGCTCTCTTTCTGTCACCTCTTTTTTTTCTTTTTACTTAATTCAATTCAGTACTATAAATGTCCATGACTTCAGTGTCTTCTTACTATATCTGAACCAATGGTAACTCCTCTTTCCTCCCCTCTGAATTTCAAAACGTGTTAGTTGACTGCATTCAGGTGTGTCTGTTTCTGAGACATGATAGTATCTGCTAACCAGATAGCGACGATGCGCAACACCGAACGATTAAAACAATATGTAACATTTTTAATAACACAATTGCAATTCTCGAAGTACAATATACAGTAGTTCGTAAATACCTATTGATCGTGTATTTTCTCAGTATCTCTGCTTTAATATGTTCTTTGCCACTGGTGAATTACGAGGGAGCTTCAAATGAATACTTTAGAAGTGTGATATAAATTACACTAACCATGTCATGGTCTTGTAACCTGTCAATGCTGTTGTTAAGGATGTCAAGAGGGTTATGCACGTGGCATCATGGTGCAGACGAAAACCGTGACAACATAAGGACAGTTAAAAGATGGCAGCCCTACTTTTCACATGCACCAAAGAGGAACAGCGTTCTGTTATCTGTATTTTTATCAGTGAAGGGGTTAAACCCATAGAAATTCATCGTCCAGTATGGTGATGTTTGCCTGTCAGTCCAACAAGTGTATGAGTGGAGTAGGAAGTTTCAAAATGACGTGACTTCTGTGGCAGACTGTTCACGACACGGTCAGGTACACCAAGTAGTGACGCCAGAGTCGATTGCAGCCATTGAAGACCTCGAACAGGAAAACTGCCGGTTGACTGTGAGTGACATTTCCGCACATCTCGACATTTGCCAAGGTTCAGACACCACATCGTCTATGATGTGCGAAAGTACCGCAAAGTCGCCGCGAGGTAGGTGCCACGGCAGCTTACTCAAACATTGAAACACCGATGCATTGACGTTTGTCAAGGCCTTGTGCAGTGCTTTGATGCAGATGGTGATGGTTTCCTATCAAAAATTGTTACTGGAGATGAAACCTGGGTTCGCTACCACAATCCGGAAACGACGAGAGCTAGCAAGAAATGGCGCCGTCCCTCCTCACTGAAACAGAAGACGTTTAGTACGGAGCCCTCTGTAGGAGAAGGTTATGCTGACTCTCTTTTGGGATGAACGAGGCGTTATTTTAGAGCATTGCTTACAAGAAGGAAAACCGCCACCAGTGATACGCATACATATCTTTTCGGAAATCATCTTCGACCCCCAGTCAAACGCAAACGGCGTGGATTTCTGTTTCCTGTCGCAACATGACAATACTCGACCCCATACTGTCTGTGCAACAGTTGAAACAATCGAAGACTCCACTTTCAGTGTGTACTACATCCCCCGTACTCGCCAGACTTAGCACTAAGTGATTTACACCTGTTTGGACAACTCGAAGATCATTGGGAGGAAAGACTTGTCGGTCCGATGAAGAGGTACAGCAGGTGATGCACGAATGGTTACACACGCGGCCATAATTTGTTTTTCTAAGGAATACAAGAACTTTATCGACGATGGAGGACTTGCATTGAACGCAATGGTGACTAAATTGAAAAATGATACATTATCAGAATATAATCACCCCCCCCCCCCCCCCCCCCCACCTCCACCTCTCTCCCTCCACACACACACACACACACACACACACACACACACACACACACACACACACACACACACACACACACACACACACCAACAAAAACAAATTAAAACAATTTTGGTTTTCGTTTGAAGCCTCCTCGTATGTATATAGGCATGTTGATGTCGATCTAATGAAATAATTCAGCCTGAAGTGGGTTCTAGGAAATGTCTTGATAAATAAAAGCACCGGTGTTATAGTCAACACATCAGCCATCGTGTGGTGATGGGACTAAACATAAGGCTCAAGAATCATATGCCAATACATCCCATGACGTGACAACTGGTCCTTGTGTTTATTCGCTTTTACACATCACCCTCTCTAGCTTCTACATGAACATGAAGTGGCGATTGAACTTTTTTTGAAATATTTTTAATTGAAATATTTGCCTCTTGGGAGAATCAACATTATGACTATTGACCAGCAGGTAAGCGTGCTGACCACTGCGGTACTGTCATTTCCACCCCATCAAGTGATAGGTAATATTGACATATCATTAATCAGACTGCCTACCACTTCACGTGACATTGGTATGAACAGATGTTTGTAGGGGTCATGTAAAATAATTTTTTAAACTTAATGATTTTTCTCCAGATTTCAACTCTAAAGAGAACTGAACATAGTACTGGGAAATGACCTGGAAAGTAAAGGCGACCGGAGGGAATCTGACCATATCACTCACCGAGTGCCCGATATTCTATACAAGTGTGGGCCCAGCATCGTATGCCCATTGCACCGTAAAGTGGTTACACATGTCCTTGACTACTTACTTTACTGTAGAGATATTGAGCCAGACATGACAGATGGAAGCTATATACAACAGAGCAAGTACAGCACTAAATGCTTGCTGTGGATTCTCAATAAGTTATAAGGATGGATCAACAGCTCAGAAACATGTTGCTGATCTGTTGATCCATCCTATAACATATTGAGAATCCACAGCAAGCATTTTAATTCAGCTCGTAGAAAACCGTAACACCAACACAGAACGACCTCGATAATGAAAATAAGGACGTGGCTCCAGTAAAAGTTTAACACCGTTTTAATTTGGTGTCACAGATCAAACAATATAATATAGTGTCACTATAGATCGGTTCCCGTCCACCGAAATAACGTCTATCTAACGTGTGTACAGTTCAATATGTTCATACCTGCATCATTATTCACCTTGCCACCTAGCCTATTTCTATTCCACTATTCTTTGCTCCTGACCGTTACGTTTCTTGATAGATTCATTTAGTTCCATAGTTCCTTTCCAACAATTGCCTCCGGATATCATCCACTTGAAGCTCAAATACACTTGCTTGCATCCAGATATCCAATTCGGTTCCATAATCGAAAAACACATCTAACCTTGATGATGACACCACAGCGTCCGTTCCTTTGTTGTCCTGTGACGTCTATTGTATCCCTTAGTTTCGTTGGTTCACTATCCACTATGGTGCATCCTTAGGAAAAAATCCCTTTATCCTCTTTCCGTATCCCGTGTTGGCGTGCATTATGCCCCCCCCCCCCCCCCGACTAAATGATGAAATCATTTATACATATATAGTTATACATATATACGCTGTAATTACTAAATTGTGCCTTATAGCATCACTGACAACACAAGTAATAACACTTGCTGAGTAGGACGTTATGGCTACCGTTACTAACCCTAAAAAAAAATAATTATATTATGGGCATGCCCTCCAGTTCAAACCCACGGTGAACGTCATGTGGCCGGCCCATGGGAAGTCCGGTCCAACTTATTTTCCTAATTAGTCCCTAACTTGTTCAAATGAACAAGTGTCCTCACTCTAGGTCAACACCCGGAGTTGCGGGCGAGGGAAGTAATAGGTACCACGCAATCTGTATCAGTTGCTGTCCAATGTTGTCGCTGTTTATGTATATCTTGATTGTTGTTCCCATCAAATGTCCGTAGGTAAGGTAGACGCCATTGCTGTTCCTCATGCACAATGCTACTTTAGAGATATTTTCTATTACCATCCAGTGTACTTGTTTAGTGGATATCGTAGAATACATAAAATCTAGATAAATACATAATCTGGATACCTAACCAGTGCACTTTATAACAGTTATTAATTATGTAACCATTAATTAACAATTTTAACTGTAACTATTCTAATATCATAACTAAACTAATATAACACTGTTAACAAACGTACTAATTATTTATCTATATATCTAAATTTTCACATAATATAATGTTCACATACTAACTCTATCATGTCAATGTTAGTACACTATGCACTCAGTGTCATTCTAATTAATATCATCACACAATTTGTCTCTAAGTAACATACTTAGTTCCTTAGGAATAGTATTCATTCGGATCTTTATATCGGCACAGCAAAAATTATATCGTACGATCAATTGGTGTCTGTACCCGAACTCAACAGTTAAGTCATCACCAAACTAGATGAGAGTAAAATTGATAGTTCAGATATGTCCCAACACAAGTCACCTCCTAATTTCACGATGACCCTGCCAAGAACGATACATTGACAAATGTATCTATCCAACTACACTACATAATAATAATAATAATAATAATAATAATAATAATAATAATAATAATAATATAATAATAATAATAATAATAATAATAATGAATGTACAATTTATTGTTGGTTGCTATGCACATTGCTATTTAACGAGGTGCAATCTGTAACGTGCATATTAACTTCTCTAACACTCTATGAATAACACAGATAAACATCAAAATTTAAAAGTGAACAACTGTGAAGCAGACCTATCTATTTACAATCGACTAAGAAGATCAGCGAGATTGTTATCTTTTCCAGGAATATGACAGATATCGAATTCATAATCCTACAAGAGCAAAGACCATCTATGAATTCTGGAATTCTTGGTATGACCAGATTTAAATATCTGTAGATGTTTGTTATCTGATAGAACCAGAAATTTTCTACCTAGTAGATATCTCGAGAATTTCTCAATACTCTCAATTAATGCCAAAGCCTCAAGCTCAGTGATGGCATAATTTCTCTGTGTATCTGATAGATTTTACTGAAGTAAAGAATAGGATGTAACTTTCCCTCATGTAATTGAAGTAAAGCAGCTGAAATTGCATGAAAACTCTCATCTGTTTGTAATACGAAATCCTTTGAAATATCAGGTAACTTCAGAATGGGATATGTACTAAACAGAGTTGTTATCCGTTGTAATAGTTTGTCATGATCATCTGTCCAAACTATTTTTGTAGAAATAATGCCGTCATGTCAGCAAAGTTAGGAATACACTTCTGATAGTAATTAATCAGATCTAACAAACTTCTTAATTCCTTTTTCGTAGTTGAAGTTTTGATATTGAGAATTTTAGTAACTACCAGTGGATCTGTTTTTCTAAATCCATCAGAAATTCTATGACCAAGGAATTGAATTTCAGTAAACCCTATCTTTATTTGGCTTGGTTTAGCTTTAAGACCGTGTTGTTGTATTATCTGAAATACTTGTTTGAGGATTTTGACATGTATGTCAATGTATGTAGTATGAATACAGATGTCATCCATATACGTCACAACGTTAGAAATCCCATGGAGTAGTCTTCTCATCACGCGCATAAATGTGTTTGGCGCATTCTGTAACCCAAATGGAAGATATGCCCATTCATATGGACCTAATGAATTACTGAAAGCTGTAATATGCATAGAATCTTCATCCATATGAATTTGCCAATATCTCTTGGTGAGATCAATCTATGAAAATAGTTTTGAGTTTGCCATGCTTTCAATCAACTCATCAATGTTTGGCATTGGTTCTGCATCTAGTAGTGTTAATGCGTTTACATTTCTATAATCAACACATAGACGTAAAGAACCATCTTTTTCTTCACAATTACTACCGGAGAACAGTAGTTTGAAATGGATTTTCTAATAATCCCACTTTGATCTAACTTCAGTATTTCTTCAGTCACTTTTTCTAAATAATGTATCGGAATAGGATAAGGTTTTACTTTAACTGGGATAACCGAGAGTAAAGTTATTTTATGTTTGATAAGCGATGTCTTTCCCCGCTTATCAGAAAAGATTGTGCTGAACTCTTTTATTGCTGCAATAAGTTTCTCTTTGTTTTGTGTTGACAAATTTTGACTTATTTGTATAGATTGCCAACTGCTGTCACTATTGACTATTGGGGTTGGAATTTGTTGTTTAAGAGCGTATTCTATTTGTTCGTTAATGACCCAACAAGCTGCTGCTATTCTATGTGGCATTTGTTGTGTCACCTGTGATGTGTTACTGTCGCGTGGGATATATGGTTTCAGCATATTTATGTGAAAGCTTTTATCTTTCCCTTTTACATCAATACGATAGTCTACAACACTGATTTTCTTAATCACTTTAAATGGACTTTGCCATGAAGTAACTAAGCAGTCACGAGGATCAGGAAGTAACAACCAGACCTCCTCTTCTTCTTTCAAGACTATTGTCTTGGCGTTTCTATTTTCGTACTGTCTGTACTTTTCTCCAGCCTTCTCGAGTGCTGATTTTGCAATTTGGCAAGCTGTGATAATTTTGTCTCTCAATTGAGTAACCATTTCATAGGCTTCTCTTTTCGGGTAATCATATGTCTTATTTGTAAGCATATCATTGTATAACAACAATGGACCACGAGGATTTGCTCCGTATACCAGTTCAAATGGAGAAAAACCTGTACTAGCTTATGGTACATCACGGTACGCAAATAGTACTGCTGGCAATAACATGTCCCAATCCTTAGGTCTCTCAGCTGCTACTTTTGCCAGAGTTTGTTTAAGGACTACGTTGTAATTTTCATTGACACCATTTGTCATCGGGTGCCAAGGAGAACTAAAGACTTGTGGAATACCGAGTATTTTCATGGCATCTTGAGTAGCTGTAGATATGAATTGACTACCCTTATCAGACAGTATGCAACTTGGGAAACCTAATCCTACTGAAAATTAGCAATAAAGAATCCAGGATGGATCTACTTGTGATGTACTTAAGTGGAATAGCCTCTGGCCAACGAGTACAGAGATCGATCATGATCAAGATAAATTTATTACCTCGATCAGTAATTGTGTTCAGTGGACCCACAATATCCACCGCAATCTTTTGAAATGGCCGAGATGCCAGATCAGTTTTCTGAACATGTGCTTTGGGATGTTTGCCTTTTTGTGTGGTCATTTGGCCCAATGTACATGATCGAACATGTGTGATATTATCTTCGATATAACCAGGCCAATAAAATTGTGCTAATAATCTATTTGCTCCTTGCAGGTTTGTGAATTTAATATCTGTCATATTCCTGGAAAAGATAACAATCTCGCTGATCTTCTTAGTCGATTGTAAATAGATAGGTCTGCTTCACAGTTGTTCACTTTTAAATTTGATGTTTATCTGTGTTATTCATAGAATGTTAGAGAAGTTAATATATATGTTACAGATTGCAACTGTTTAAATAGCAATGTGCATAGCAACCAACAATAAATTGTACATTCATTATAATTATTATTATGTAGTGTAGTCGGATAGATACATTTGTCAATTTGTCGTTCTTGGCAGGGTCATCGTGAAATTAGGAGGTGACTTGTGTTGGGAAATATTTCAACTATCAATTTTACTCTCATCAAGTGTGGTGATGACTTAACTATTGAGTTCGGGTTCAGACACCAATTGATCGGACGACATAATTTTTGCTGTGGCGATATAAAGATCCGAATGAACATTATTCCTAAGAAACTAAGTATTTTACTTAGAGGCAAGTTGTGTGATGATATTAATTAGAATGACATTGAGTGCATAGTGTACTAACATTTACATGATAGAGTTAGTATGTGAACATTATATTATGTGAAAATTTAGATATATGGATACATAATTATTACATTGGTTAACTGTGTTATATTAGTTTAGTTATGATATTAGAATAGTTACAGTTAAAATTGTTAATTAATGGTTAAATAATTAATAACTGTTATAAATTGCACTGGTTAGGTATCCAGATTATGTATTTATCTAGATTTTATGTATTCTACGATATCCACTAAACATGTCGACTGGATGGTAATAGAAAATATCTCTAAAGTAGCATTGTGCATGAGGAACAGCAATGGCGTCTACCTTACCTACGGACATTTGATGGAAAAAACAATCAAGATATACATAAACAGCGACAACATTGGACAGCAACTGATACGGATTGCGTGGTACCTATTACTACCCTCGTCCGCAACTCCGGGTGTTGACCTAGAGTGAGGACACTTGTTCATTTGAACAAGTTAGGGACTAATTAGGAAAATTAGTTGGACCGGCCTTCTAATGGGCCGTCCACATGACGTTCACCATGGGTTTGAACTGGAGGGCATGCCCGTCATATAATTTTTTTTTTTGAGGGTTAGTAACGGTAGCCATAACGTCCTACTCAACAATTGTTATAACTTGTGTTGTCAGTGATGCTATAAGGCATAATTTAGTAATTACAGCGTGTATATGTATAACTATATATGTATAAATGATTTCATCATTTAGTCCGGGGGGGGGGGGGGGTGCATAATGCCATATAGCGAGCACGCCAACACAGGATACGGAAAGAGGATAAAGGGATTTTTTCTAAGGATGCACCAAAGTGGATAGTGAACGAACGAAACTAAGGGATACAAGAGACGTCACAGGACAACAAAGGAAGAGACGCTGTGGTGCCATCTTCAAGGTTAGATGTGTTTTTCGATTATGGAACCGAATTGGATATTTTGATGCAAGCAAGTATACTTGTGCTTCAAGTGGATAATAACCGGAGATAATTGTTGGAAAGGAACTATGGAACTAAATGAATCTATCAAGAAACGTAACGGCCAGGAGCAAAGAATAGTGGAATAGAAATAGGCTAGGTGGCAAGGTGAATAATGATGCAGGTATGAACATATTTAACTGTACACACGTTAGATAGACGTTATTTCGGTGGACGGGAACCGATCTATAGTGACACTATATTATATTGTTTAATCTGTGACACTAAATTAAAACGGTGTTAAACTTTTACTGGAGCCACGTCCTTATTTTCATTATCTAGTTCTTTCTGTGTTGGTGTTACAGTTTCTACGAGCTAAATTTAAATGCTTGCTGTGGATTCTCAATACGTTATGGGATGGATCAACAGCTCAGCAACTACTATATTTATGCAAATAGATGGAGATAACAATGTTTCGTTAGTTCAGTTTATTAATTTGCTTGCTATAGCAATGCATTTATGATATTTCTGTAATGTCCTTTACTGACTTTATAATTTGAAAATGCCTGTTTTACACATTTCTTGAATAACCACGATAGATGATACAATAAAGATGTTTTGGAGAAAGGGAACTTCTTATTTTCACAGTAGAGTTTCTTCATATAGTAGTAACGTATGATAAACTGCGGGATTGCATAACAGAGTTGTCTGGTTATACATTTCTCTCCAGGCAGTCAAGATGAAGGTAACGCTTGGTTCTCTGTGAACAAAGTCAAATCAGATTTATTTGTTTCAAATTAAAAATACACAGTATCTCCAAATACAAAATATGAAATATACTCTCCATCCCTCCTTTAAAAGCAAATGTGTATATATCTGTTTTAAAGAAAACATAAGTACAAAAAAAAATACATGCCTTAGAAAATAGCTGTTCAGAGAACATTAATATAATGTTATGTTTGTTATTCTATTGTATATGAGTGAGTGGCACCTTGCAGTCTTACAGACCAAAGTATGTGAGTTGGAATGTGGCCAATATTCCATCACAATGCCTGGACAGAGCTTTCAGAGAAACATGTGGTGCCCAAACGAAGCTAACAACAACGCATATCATCGCAAGCCAGTCATATACACAAAGACGCATATAGTTGCATATGCAATCAGACACATCTTTTATGTGTGTGGGTGTGTGTGTGTGTGTGTGTTTGTGTGTGTGTTTGTTTGTGTGTGAGTGACTGACTGGCACCTTGCCGTCTTGACAGACCATAGTTTGTAAAATGGGGATTTGTTGCCCGTGCAGCATGATCCCTCTTTCGGCCTGTCTAATTTACACCAGAGGAAAGATGGCACCAATACCTCTGGAACAAGACAAGGTGCAGAAGCTGCCGGGTTAGCAAAGCAATGCTCTAACTGTCCTATATATATATATATATATATATATATATATATATATATATATATATATATATATATATATATATATATATATCCGACTAATATTCAGGTGACGATCATCTTTCTTTGTGAATTCTTTTATGAGGAAAAATGCTTTCGCCTATCATGTACTGATTCTCTGCGCAGTAATTCACGAATACCACTACATCCTTTGCCATGTTCCGAAAAAGCTCTTCCTTCCGTTACCGCATGACCGTGTTTATCAATGATCTCATCAAAACCCATGTTATCCAATCCTACCTGGGCATTCATGTTACCCATAATAATTTTGATATTTTTATGTCATTGAGTGCTCACAATTCTTTGGTGTTTACATTCAATTCTTCCTTAGCTGGTTCATCCTTGTCATGTGTGGGAGGGTAGCACTGGATAATATTCATGTTTGATTGATTTATTATTTTTTTGTTGTTGATGCTTGTTGTGGTTCTAAAAACAACGAAACTACAAATTGTGGGCTGCGCCTGGCCTTAAAGCCAGTAGGGTTATGATCGGCCAGCTTCTCCCAGGAGTGGTGAAATGTGAGAATTAGTAGCGTGCTCCAGACCCGTAGACGACACAAGTTAACCTCACCTCCCCGTGCGTGGTGTAGATCGGGAAACCATGATCGGAAATCCATAGGCCAACGAGGCTCTGACTTGCCATGGGGAACTGACTCTGCTGGGTCAGATTGTTCTGTCATAAACCTGTGAGTGGCCTAGCAAGCCGGCAGGGCGTTTTCATACTGCTCGTAGAAAAATTAAGAAGCAAAATCGGACCGACCCAAATGGATATAGACCCAGCAATGTTAATACTCGTACGGGAAACATATGCAAAGAATACAATGGACAGACAGAAAAACCAATGAACAAGTTCTTCAAGAAACATATTTAGACCTAGACAATCAACATTTTTTGGGCATGTTATGAGAAGAAATGAATTGGAGAACTTGGTGACAACTGGCAAGATCGAAGTGATCAGATCAAGGGGAAGACCAAGAATGAAATACATGGATGGCTTGGCCACATAGCATGGTCGAGACAGAAACACGGAGCTGATCCACGACTCTGGTGATCGAGTGAGATGGCAGAACATGACTGCCCACGCTTACCGGCATGGCACATGATAGATGGATGGAAACATATTTTGCAACATTCTTGAGAAAACATTCCAGAATAGAACTAGAACACTAGAACCCAAGCTAAGCGAACCACAATTTGGATTTAGAAAAGACAAATGATGCACAGATGCCAACTTTACTCTTAGACAGATAATAGAAAATTTAATCGAATTTAATTAAACACTATATTTATCCTTTGTCGACCAAACACGTCATTTAATAGAGCTATGGAAAATCCCTAAATGCTAAAGAGTAAGTACGCATCTAACAAACCTACGTTGAAGCTTATACACCAACAGTAACTGCAAAGTGAGAACAAATGGAGAACACTCAGAATTCTTCACCATAAGATCTGTAGTACGACAAAGTTGTCCCCCATCTTGTTCATAACCTTTATAGACAGCATATGCAAAGAAACCAGCCAAACAGAGACCGCAACAACAACAACAACACATGACAAACAGAACACAGAAGAAGAACCAACAGCAAATTTCACCATAACGGAACTCCTATTTACGGACAATTAAGTACTAATAGCAAAATCAGAAGGACGATTACAAGACCACATGAATAGTCTAAATGAAGTGTGTCACGAAAACATCATGAAACATAGCATCAGTAAAGCAAAGGTAATGACTATAACAAGAAGAAAAAAACAACAAAGATTCATCTAAAGACACACCACGTACTCAGGAAGTATAATATCATCACTTGGCGAATTAGAAGACGAATTCAAAAACATATTTAATAAGGCAAATTAACTCACTGGACAAATGGCACCAATACTAAAAGAATATCAAGTATAATTGTTACTAAGAAAGCACTCTCTCACACTCTCTCACACAATCTTCCTGCCAACTGTCTGCTACCAATGCCAAACCTGGACAATGACAGAAAAGAGAAACGAAAAATCACAAGAACTGAAAATGAGATTACTGGGAAGAATGTTCTACATATCAAGAAGAGAGAAAATCAGAAATGAAAAAAAAATCAAGACTAAAGTGGGGGTTATAGAAGCGCTGGATTTTATCCGGAGACAGCAAATTGATTAGTAGGGCCATATAACAATATTACCAACTAACAGTATACCACAACACGCAAATGATGTGCAGACCAAACGGAAGCATAAGAAGAGGCTGGCCACGTGAAAAATAGACAGAGGGAATAGCAAAGTCCATGGTCATCTCGATACATGAAGCCCATAAACGGGCACTGTCTCGCTGTGTATTCTTCACCTCAACACCGCAATGTCCAAGAGGAACAAAATGAGGTGAGATTGATGAGAAATACAAATGATTCAGTAGGATGCGTTAATATATAAGTCTTAACCCGTAAGTCCAATGACTGAACCCTACCAAGAGCTTGCAACTTTCAGAGTAAAGTCGATGTACATATTTTTCTCCCGACCCGGTACCGGAAGTACCGAATCCACGAGGAACTGTGTTGTAGAGATCTCCTTCCATTCTTCAAGCTAAGGAACCAGCAGGGTGTGTTAGACTGAAACTGGCATTTCACATCTGACATGAGACAAGGTAGGATATACCAGCTCATGATTCGGCCCAGCACATACAAAATGGCTTGTGATAATATTTCAACTACAAGTTTTAGAGCTACTATAAAAATAACATGGCTATATTCATAAAATGATGCATATTTATTTGCACGTCTTCATTACATATGGCTCGCCATGGGGGGGGGGGGGGGGGGGGGGGGGGGGGGGGGGCGGATTCCCTATGGTCAGATTGCTTGTCCTAAACCTGCGACTGGCCAGCAAGCTGGCAGGAGATCTCCATTCTGCTAGTAGAAAAACTAAGACGTATAAACCGACTGGCCCAAATGGATATAAACCCGACAATGTTAATGGACTACGAGATAGATCAGCGATTAAAAAAATAGGCACAATCAACGTCTGTGGTTTAATAGTATAGAAGAAGAACTTACAGAAACAATGAAGAGAGGAAAATTGGACTGACGGGAATAGCGGACACAAGAAAAAAGGGGGAATGATGCAAGGAGATCCACCATAGTTACCGTTTGTCTACTCTGGAGTGGAACTGCAAGAAAGGGCAAGACACGGTGTGGGAATAATAATTCAACCACGGCTAGCAAGAGGAATACAGACATAAAATATATATTAGAAAGAATCATAACAGTGAGAATAAAAGAACAAACAATGACCAAAAATGTACAAATATACGCGCCATTTAATGCAAACAATAATGAGCAAGATTGCGAGGAATTCTATGAAATCATCCATAAGGTGCTAAATAAAATAGAGAAGTAGGACAACATCATACTTATGGGAGACTTCAATGCAAGACTAGGACATAACAGAGCGGGCATATACAAAAATATTGGAGCATTTTGAGACCAACATAATGAAAGAAATGATAACGGAAGTAGACTGATAGAATTATGCAGCCAATACAAACACGTTTAATAAACACAAATACTCATACATATACACCTGGTAAAAATGGACCGATCTAGATACCAAAATCCGAATTGATTTTATATAAACAAGAAATAATAGAAAGAGAAATGTATAAGGTGCAAGGGTAGTGCCCACCAACTTAAGTATACACAAAGCATGTCTTACCACAATCTAGAACCAACATAAGAATAAATCAAGACCAAGAAAATACATGTCATGTGAATAAATAAACTTAAAAACAACCTCAAAGATTAAACAGTGAGGAAAACATATGAGAAGGAACTAACTGAAAACTTTATAAAATTACCTATAGAATGAAAAACAGTGGAAGAAGAATAAGAGATGTTCAAATCAAGCATTTTAAATACTGCAAAAATAGCATGTAGGACCACGGGGAAACGCAAACCACAGATAAAGAAAATAACAAGTAGTTGGAACGAAGAGGTAAAGTAAGCTGTAAAAGACCAAATAAAAAAAAAAAAGAAAGAAAAGAAACATATAAAACGTGGTTGAAGAACGAACAGGAACGTGATTACATAGAATATAGAATAACGAGAAGACGTGTGAATAGAATTGTAAATAGAGAAAAACAAAACGACTGGGAGGTATGGAGAAAACCTAAATAAAAACTACAAGACAAGACCGCCGGGGCTTGGTCTGGTTTGCCACGATAGATACAATCCCCTGCCTTTGCTCCAACCACCTCAATAGCACTCTACATCTACCAGGCCCCACACAAGCCGGGACAGCTTAACCTTCCCTCCCTCACCTAGGGTTCCAAACCCCAAGGGGGCTCGGACCAGACACCAGTCATATCACTGCACAAAGTCATAGCTAAGAGAACAAAAATTTAATTCTGAACTACGTCACCGACAACACAGAGAAGGATGGCTGAAAGCCAGACTAGAAGAACTATGTACAAGATCAAAGACGCAGATGAGTATTCATCATCATGGAGACGGACGATAGCTCGTGCGGTTGTCCAGTCGTGGTAGCGACTCACCCAGGCTCCTCCAGTGGACTGGAACTCCAAGGTCTGCTGCCTCTCCAAAGTTCCCTCTTCACACAGAGAACCAATCACGGGCTGATCAAGCGCAGTACCACTGCCTGACTGACACTGCACCGATGAACAAGGATCCTTCCTTGCTGTCGTACCATTTCCCTCGTCACACTCCTGATGAAGTCTGGGCCGACCCTAGAACATTAGCGGTCTCCCACTTGCAGAAAAAGTACATGTAGCACCGTCTCAAAATACACAAGAGCCAGGTCACTCTTCTATCTCATCAGTGACCCACACACTGATATGTCACCTACACAATGAGCGGTTGCTCCACCTGAACACACAATGTCACTGGTAAAGTCTATCAGGTGACTAAACACATCACCTTAGTTCCATGTCCTTGGACAAATAGATCTTCACACAGTATGTAACTACCCTGATCAATGGCTAGTAATCACAACCTAGCTTACACTGTCAACAGTTCACCACGATGGCCTGAGGTAGCTCCCTACCTTAACAAACATTGTCAACAGTTCACCACGTTGGCATGAGGTAGCTCCCTACCTTAACAAACATGTCACTCTGGTGTTCCCACCAATGTTGTAATCAATGTCCTAGGTCACTGGACCACATGTTGGCTTCATAAAGGTAACCAATGTAGAAACACTATTTAAGCATCAACTGATACATGGTGTCCCATAACCCAGCCGGGCCAGAAGCATATAACACAGGTCATGGTGACCGGTAACACTGATCACGTTACTCAACTTGAAAGTTCCTGACCTTGTAATCACCAAGGTTTACCCTGAGGTTGAATGTCACCAGTGCTTCACTGGCTTGAATCACCAGACGTTTCAGTGTTGGATCCTCTCAGGATCGGATG
This sequence comes from Cepaea nemoralis, assembly GCA_014155875.1. Classification (NCBI taxonomy): domain Eukaryota; kingdom Metazoa; phylum Mollusca; class Gastropoda; order Stylommatophora; family Helicidae; genus Cepaea; species Cepaea nemoralis. The sequence continues at coordinate 17,410 of JACEFZ010014356.1, forward strand.
ACACTCGTCGGACTCTTGACGGAGGTCCTAACCTAGACCTACCGACTTATTCATCACTCAGCTCCTTCCAACATTGATCTCGCAGAATCAGACGACCACTCCCAGTATGGCCTCAATCAACTTCTGGATAGGCACTGGAATGAGTGGGCCCATAGAGCTCATGGTGCAGCTCTTGAATCTTCTTCTGTATAGTAATAACAGATCCTGAAACACGGAGAGGTTGGTGTGAGTACTCAACTACAACAAAGACTACCAGCATCTCCACCCCGTCACCTGCCTCTCAGACATTCCTCATGTCTACCAACATGAGTATGAAATCATCACATCATAGATCTACTTAGTCACTATAATATATAGGCATAATGATGGTAGAAAAAGCAATAGCACACCTGTTCAGTCAAGTAACACTTCTGGGCTACATATAACCCCTAGCACCAGAGTCGACTGTATGACTCTGTCAAGCATCCTTCGCCTGGTGCCAGTCCAATCCGGTTTCATCTTCTCATCATCAATCAACATATACACCTACTTTCCTTTCAGTGTAGTGATTACTTTATCGAGAAGGTGTCCAGCCGGACATCTCCTTCCTGACAGACTCATCAATTCATCAATCCCTTAACCCATGGACTGATCAATTACACACATTAATAACTATATGACTATAATGAATTATACTCCTGATAATTCATTACTATAGCATTAACCAAGGAGAACTCATGACTTGTTACACTTAAATAACCAAATCATATCACAGCCATAGTGTCAGGTCTGGGATCCCTGCTCCAGATCCTGAGTTGCCCTTGTATTCACTGACTATCTTTCAGGACAGTCATACCTGTGCCGGTCGAGCACAGCTGTGGTGGCCATCCACCATTACACTTTCCCACAGCTACTGTGGGTCACGTGTACCTTGCCCCGTCACGTCATCCAATGTAGCAAACCTCCAGACTCCACTACCAAACTTTGACTCCACCTTTTTTTGGGGGGAGTATTCCCTTCATATACTACTACTTCACGGCAGTACTCCAAGTACTCCATGAACCGAATCAGGGTTCCAGAAGAGTAGAATATTAGAGACAGAAACGGTTAGGTTCAAACCTCGATCTATCTAGACACCACGGCCTCGAATTACGGAGTGCCGCATCACCCTCGATCTGGTATGTTCACTCATCGGATATGCACGATTGCATTGGGTCGGACCTGTAACCTATCGGGTTGGGCGTACCGGCCTACCTCGCAGTCAGCTTAGACCAACGTAAGATGGAACACGCACGGTCATCCTAGCGGACGGACATGACATCAAGCAGTAACAATAGTATCATGAATACCTCCTATCAACTGTTATCCTACCGATGCCACACCATTCGGCTTACGCGGAATAACACTACTATCTGCACACAGCAAATACACCACTGCTGATCTCACCTTGATTCCTCGAAAAATCACCATCACTGATAGAACAATTAAATTATCATTCTAATGTCACGAAGCACATTCCACATCTATAATACTAAGCTCTACCTTATCATTTACAGCGTCTAGCATGTTGATGTAATGACTGACAAACTGTCGCCTTGCCTGCGTAATTAATAAACCAAACTAGTAACTGTTACACACTGTAAAGCACATCGTTCGGCCTAGTTTATTTACACACCACTCGCTGTGGAATACGGCTTGTTCCGTCAGGTACCACATTACATCGCTGATCGATAAAGCCTACTTATATATGCAAACCGCCAACTGTAACGGATAACGCTACGCGACAACTCAATTTTGCGACGGCAATTAATTCATTCCGGGAACTCAGCACGGCATCACGACAACAGTTAAATAATAGAATACGTATTCAACTAACCTGTGATTGAAGAATCACAACCTTGACTGCAGATGTCCGCACTGGCCGCGAATATTGACATCAAAATTACATCAGCCTGTTGGCTGCGATCTGCCTACGCTGAGGTTTGGTGGGCGACTGCTCACGACAAAGTCAGTGCGCTTTCCACTCGCCTACCCGGGCCGCGCGACTTTCATGATTCACGGAGAAACCCAGAGTCACGATATGTTCTCTCAACCCCGTGCTGCATGAAGCACCCGTGAACTTAGAGCTCTTTCCCACGTACGCACTTGAGGGAACATTCTAGATTCTTCTATAAATAACTAGAATAGCTCCGCTCCCGCACTATTTTTCTGGGGAAATCCCCTATTAATTGACATTAAATTCAAGGGAGACCAACGCCTCGCACTCCCTTCAAAGGGCTATTATGCAGAGATATGCCGATCTGTAGCCGTTTCGTCACAAGGAGGCAACTAGAAACTTCTAAGAAAAAAGATAAGTACAGTAAGAACCAGAGGAGAACCCTTTGACCCAACTTAAATAATTAACAGTGAAAATAGAGAACCAATAATTGAACAAAAACAAATCATAATAAGATGGAAGCAGTACTTCGAACAACTTCTCAACAGTCCATCACATACCACAGAAATTCAAGAAACCGACATAGATGCCAGCGAAGAACTAGAACAAGATATACGAAAAGAAGAAATTATAGAATCCGTCAGATTATCCTCGTTGAACAAATCACCGGGACAAGATGAAATAACAAATGAACTATTTAAAACAGCATGAGAAGTAGGATCAGCATAGTTACATAAACTATTCAACCATGTTTGGGTAGAACAACAGACACTACGAGACAGAGGAAACGTCATAAATATGGAAAAACAAAGGCAGCAAAAAAGACTGCACACAACACAGAGGAATTTCCCTTTTGAGTCATACTGGGAAAATATTTTGCAAAACTCTTGAGAAAATATTACGAACTCCTATAGAATCCCAACTAAGAGAAACACAACTTTTATTTAGGAAAAAAAAAACAAAGGATGAACAAATGCCATTTTTTCTCTTAGACATATAGAAAAATCAACTGAATTTAATGAAACACTCTACATTGCCTTTGTCGACAAAGAAAAGGCATTTGATTGTGTAGATAGAAAGAATATGTGGGAAATCCTTAAACAATATTGAATGAGTACACATTTAACAAACATATGTAGAAGCGTATACAACAACAGTGAATGCATAGTGAAAGTAACTGGAGGACACTCATAATCCATCTGCAAATTACACCATTAGAGAACTCCTGTTTGCGGATCAAGCACTGGTACAATTTACCTGCCATCCCACAGAACTGTGTGACTTAATTATTGACTCGCCCTCGTAACTTTTTCTAACCAGCTAAGCACCGCTTCACGGGATAAACAATTGTCAGCATGAACGTTGAAAACCCACCTTAGCGGGAGACATGTCGCGAATGATGCCGAAGTCGAATGCGAAGTGAAAACGTGGTTTAGAAAATCGAGCACGCAGTTCTATGCAGTCGGTTTGGGAGGTCTGATAAAACGATGGAATAAGTGCATCAATGTTGGTGGAAATTGTGTTGAGAAATAAAGGGACAATATATGTATAAAACATAAACTGGTTTCAAGTTGTTATCATATTTAGTTACTTTTCCACAGCCATTTGTGACTTACTTATTAACTCACCCTCATAGAAACCCGATTGAAGCAGAGGAAGAGACCGTCCTCGTAAACGATGGACGGTGTGAATAGCAGAGTCCATGGGAGTATCGATACATGAAGCCCATAAGCGGGCACTCGTTTTCGCTGTTTATACTTCACCTCGACACCGCAAGGTATAAGAGAAACACGATAAGATGAGATGAGATTTAGTTTCCATTACAAACCGTTAGTATTGTTCTAGATCCAGAATATATGACAAAAGCATCCCGCCTGTCTCGCCACACGCTGCTGTGAACTTGTTAATCATACAATTGTCTGTTGATGAGTATCTGAAATTTAAGCAAAATATCACAATCTTAATATTTCTATCAATCGTCTTAAAAATTAAAATAGCTGACAAATAGTTGAAATGCTGACCATTGACGTCAGACCCATGTTACGTTGCATTGTCCTTTACAGGACGTCGCAATCAACCTCACCTTTTCGGGTCAGTTAGTTAGTCGACATATCATCCTCATTGCACATTGAACCATTCAGTCCTTAAGTGCTCGGATCCACTGCTCAGTAAATCCTGCAGCGTGTAGCAACTGACGGCACCAGTTCTGTGCTGGTTTATTAATATTCTTTGCCTTCCCGCGCAGTGTTCTTGTTTGGCCACACATCTTTTAATTTGCTGTTCTTGCAGCCTGACCATGGTTAGAGATTCACAATCATCACATGCTTCTCGCAACAGTCTTACATCTCGTAGAGCATTCAGAATGTCAGCCTGGTCCAAGGCTCATCCGCCTTCCACAGTAGCCATACCTGCAAGCTTGTCAGTCCGCTCATTTCCTCGCACACCCGCATGCCCTGTCACGAAAATGAAAATAATCTTTGTCAGCCGAGACCGCCCCAGAGACAGTAGCAATTCTCCTCGGATCCATCTCATCTCTATCTTCTTGAACATGCTCATTGAGTCACTAAGGAAGCATACCCTATTGAATGTCTGTGTCTCGAGCGATGTTATTGCTTTACTTACTGCCATGACTTCCATAGTCAGACTACATGTGGCCAAAGTAAAAGCACCAGAATCTTCATTCATAATTCTCCCTCCGGCCTGAGCCGTAAATGCCCATAAACTTCTCACTCATCGAACGACCGACCCATCCGTGTAAATGATAACTTCGCCCTCCAAAGAATTCTTAAATATCAAAGTCTGTACTTCCGCCTCCACATCAGCCGGATTTTCTTGTCTGCATTTTCTGTCTAGTCGGATGCAAACTGAAAAGGACGTACAGAAATATGTTGGCATTCGTACCCACTCCTCGCCAGGTTCTAAGTCCTCAAGTGAACACACCTGTTGAAGAATGTCTTCGGCTTTACCCATCCATGACTTTCGTCTTTTTAACCTGATGCCCTTAACTTTTTAATTTCACTGTGCAGTGGATGTTGTGTGTTTGCATTGACTCTGAGATAGGCACGTGCTCTGCGAATTCGCATTATGTCCTCAATGGTTGGAAAATCAAAAAGGTATCGCATCACCCTGCATGTTGTATCTCTTGTATATCCAAGAATAATACGCAAAGCTTCTTTCTGTATCATTTCCATCCTTTCCATCTGCTTAAGGGCCGATAGTCAGGATCGCCATTGCATACTCCAAAACAGACAGAACCAGACTCACTTTAAGGATACTGTCGTGTGTTCTTTAAAGTGTCGTCCCTGGAGTGAGGGGAATCAACACCCACATTATTTTTAATCCCATATCATTATTCTGGAGAATCCACCAGATTCCGTCCACAACACTCCTTCAGTCAATGGATACCTCTTTTTCTCTCACTCACCACTGGATCATGCACCCTCTCACACTTCCCCAAAACAACATACTTAACAACTCTAGCTTCTAAAAATTAATAACAAATTAATTTAATAAAGAAAAATGTATGTATGTGAGAAGTGTATGTGTAGAATGTATGTCGTATACTCTAATGTGTCTGCAGAATCAGACCGAACAGCTCAGGAGCACAGCCCGATCATCCCGGTAAGGATCACACCACATCATTAGTCAGTACCCGATAACCTCACCAAATGATGTGTCCCTCCTGCTAGATGTTGACTTCCTCCGGTCGCTGTTTGATAACTAAAATATCTGGTCACAGTATGACACTGATCCTGAATCGATAACACACACTTATTACATGTCCCTATTGTTTTTCGACTTAGAACATCCTTGCCTAGTGTAAACACGAAAACACTGTTCCTTGGAATAAACGTAATTCATTTCTAAAGTTTCTACTGTTCACAAGTACACTGTTATTGTTTACGGTCTCACAGGAATATAATAATTATCTAAATAGTTCCTAATATTCTTTTCCCATGTGATGTGGGAAAACAAATACTATAGTTCTGTTCCTATGTGATGTGGAAATCAATATCTCTTATTCTTTTCCCATGTGGTGTGGAAAATAATACCTCTTAACTTCCGTGATCCCTATCAATGGGAAGTCATCTGCTGGAAACTTAAATGTGTCGGCTCAACAGAGCCATGTTTTTTCCGACCCTTGGTCTTATGGGCCCAGTGCAAAAGCCACTGAATAGATCTTCTTGCACTACTGTCTCCATGATAATAAACTGTAATGTTCAGCTTTCTTTCTTTGCAACCTGAGGGAACCTGTGAAAGAGAGACAACACACCCGGTGAGAGCAACCCGTCACTGACCCCTATAAGATGAGTGTAGGCCGACGGCCTCACTCAGATACATGACAGTGAACCAACTCTATCATGGGCAGAGGGGCTCATCACCTCGGTCTGAGGTAGGGTAAGACAAGGACAGAGCAAAATGTAAAGTGTAGAACCCCAGTAGACACCACAGGAAGATCCCACAATTGGACATTTCCTCTATCCCCCAACCATCTTCAATTTCTCTCAATATCATCCCATTTCACTATTCCCAACCAGCTGAGCTAATTGACTTCTCACACTAGTTAGTTTTAACAATGCGGTTGCTTACTGTCGCCGACACTCCTTGAATAAAAAAAAAACTTTGTTGCGTATCCCTTACGGGACGTTGCAGTCAACACCAGCATTTTCAGCTGCTGTTGATGTACTAGGCAAGTGTTACGTTCAGTAGTTTGCCATTGCTTTCTGAACGACCGGTCTCTATACCTTTTTCGAAAATACGAGCACCGCCGTGTTTCGAACCCGGGTATACGGGCTCACAAACCGCGTTCGCAAGCCCTTCAGCCACCTCTTTGAATACCTAACCACAAAGCAACAACACTATGATAAAGTCCTAAACTCTATCAATCACTAGACTATTCTACATTATTTACAGCTAGATGCGATTTTGTAAATACCTTATGCAACCCTAGCTCAATCCTGAATCGAATCTACACTTTGCCATAAAAGACACATGTTCCTCAATGTTAATTGATACCGAACACACGAGATTCTTTTCAATATTAAACTGAGCCAGACAACACGTCAGTCTAGTTAAATTACATTCTTCAAACTGGCGGCAACAAGTTTGTTTTTTCATACAGTCTGGGATTTTCCCAGTGACGTCATTCTCCTGTCAACAACAGCAGGTGTTCCCAGGGGCAGACAATCCGTCCCTAAATTCACAGGAATATTCGTCTCCCCTTTCTACAACTGAAGCAACCGTCTGTCCCTTCATCTCGCGATTTGGCAAAACAACAAGCCGACAATTCCCGTTCTCCCGGGGAAGTCTCAGAGACCGGCGGTTTCCCTTGATCCGCCATGAGTGTTTCTATTCTAGTAACAAACAATTACAGCTGTGAATATAGACTGCTTCTGTTATTTAATCATCTTATCGTTAACCACAGTGATTCCGTGACAGATACATAGATGGCGCTGCTGACAGTTTGCCACCGCCATCTCTCGTATCTCAGCCAAGCCTATCTTGACCGTTGGTATCATTCGGTCTATGCGCTCATGAAAGCAAGACTTCGATCAAAACGTATTCCCAGGTAGTTCATTGCCTGCGTTCTTTACATCGTCTCTGAACCCAGATTTACAGTTGGTGTTGGAGTGTTGACAATATGGTTATTCAAAGAGAAATATGTCACTGTTACCTTCGTTGGGTTGACCATTGCCCCAGATTCCGCACACCAAATGCTTATGCGATTTAGTTATGTTTGTAGATCCACAGCAACTCGATCTCTGTCCTTACCCTGACGATACACTAAAACATCGTCGGCATATGACAATGTCCTCCAAGGTCCTCTGATCTGCTCGCCTGTAATTCTCACATTGTAGTCGCTGAACAGCATCGGAGATAATAATGATCCCTGTGGCAGGTCCGGATATATTGTTGTAGGTTCAGAGGTCCAACTGCCACATCTAAACACTACTTTCCGTTGGAAGAGAGCTGCAGCTATCCAACTAAGGAGGAATTGTCTTATTTTGAGTTCAAGAAGCTCAAGCATTAAGAAATCCTATGATACTCTGTTGTACGCATCCTCAAGATCAGTCGTCGCAGCACATGCTTCAATGCCTGGGTGGAAACCGTCATAGACATCTTGGGCAAAAACTACTGTCCAGGTTTCTTTGTTTGGACGGTGCCCTCCAAAGATAGGGAGGAAACAACCTTGCCTCTATAGCTGAATTGATATTTTCCTGGCAATTAATCTCTCCAGTTGCTTGTCTATTGTATTTTGTATGGCTATTACCCGATATGACTGAATTTTTGTGTGGTCTTTGTCATGATTCGGCAAGGGAATCAGATAGCTGCGTAACCACTCTTCTTTGATGCAAGCACCCCCTATGCTGTTGTTGTACATGTCTGCTTGCTCCTCTAGCTTGTCGGTAAACATACTGATGTCATCATACCTTATGTCATCTGGCCCTGGTGAGCTGTTTTCTGTTCGTCGAAGCACAGCGCTGATCTCTTTCCTTGTCACGGTGTCTTCAACTGCCATGTTTTGGGCCTTACACCTATATGAGGTAACCGTAATGGCAAAGTTTCGGCCTCTCGTGTCTGTTTGGTTGTTCTGCTCTAGATAGCATTCTTTGACTCACGCTCCGAAGGTTGCGGGTTCGATTTCGGGCCGCCTCCTACGGTTCACGAGTGAAATTTTTCGGAGATTTCTGTGGGTCGTCGCTAGAGCTACGGAGTTCGTGCTTTTTGCGACGCTTTCCGCAATGCGGAAAGAGATCGAATCGTGTGGGATAAAACCCGGTGCAATTAAGTCGACTCTGTCGACTTTTAAGATGGCATTCAAAATGGGCTTTGCCCTTACTCTCGTCAGACCTCTGCCAGATAAAGTCAGCACTTTGGAAGTTAGGAACACTCTTATTCTCGACTACCCCATTCATACTTTTATGTACTCGCCAGAACAATTTCAGTGACTTGTCTGTGTTTATTCTTTGACACAACTCTGCCCACGTTTCACTTTTAACCACTTTAACCAGGTTTTTGTAATAGCTAACTTTTGTGTCCATATCTCTTTCCAAGTGCATGATACAACTAGGATGTGCAACTCTGTTCTCCTTGGCGTTTGCCATTTCCTTACAGCACCACGCTTATCCATTCAGGCCTTTCCACCTCCCAATTCAACCAAGGTGGCTGCTCCCAGCTTTTTTTCTTGTCATGGTGATTCCTGCGCTTGTCATGCCTTATTTTACTCACCACATCTTGCCCTGAACTGTCATACTGAAATTTACTAGACAAGGAAGCAGATTCAGCAGTTTGTCATAGTTTTCCTAACGATTGACGCGTTTACCATTGTCAAATATCAATACATAACTGTCTGCTTCCAAATCACGGTACATAATATTGAACGCGGTATGCGAATCGCTTTCGTTACCCCTTCGACACAAACGCTAGCCTATCTCGTGCACTATCAACACATTTTGATAACGATGTTAAACTGTCTCGCATTTGGTCTCTCAGTCCACCCGTCCACCCCGTTCCCTTACTGCCTATCCCACCTCTAACTTTACTGTCGCTAGAACCTACTAGTTTTTTTTTTTTTTTTTTTCGATGGCAATAAAATGTAGTAACGGAATTTTTCTAAGAGGAGTAACTATATATTTTCGCTCGGTGAATATATATATATATATATATATATATATATATATATATATATATATATATATATATATATATATATATATATATATATATATATATTGTAGCATTTTGCACGCCGCATTTCATCCCAAAGTTGCACCTCAACTCACTCACGAGATTCTTAGTAATGTCTTGTGCTGTTTCTCATTGGAATGTTGCGTCAACACAATAATTAGCCCTGCCAACATTATGACATGTGGGTCAGGCGTTCGAATCTCATACTTTGATTGGATAACGGTAATCTTTGTGGCGTGCCCAAACTGTTTTCTGGGATAGCCCAAGGCCCAAACGTGCACACTCAAGTTAAAACTTCGTGAGGACAAGATGTGTTTTTCATGACGGAGTATGTTTAAATTTGATGTCACTCACAATTCAATGATAAGAGAACGTCTGTATATTATATTTTATTGTCATATGATGTACAAGGGTAGGTAAAGCTTTGCCTCTGTGAGATATAAGTGTGTATTACGTTCCAGCACTTAAGAATATGTATTTTCAATTTTAGGATAGCCGCACAACCTTGCCCCTCCTCATGCAAATGGCGGAAACTGCTATCGCTGTTCTAAGCTATCTAACTTCGACTTGTCTTCAAGCTTGTAGGGAAGTGCATTGATGTACATTAAATCTTATGCTGTAGGAAGAGGCAAGTCTGGACACTTTCATGCTGTTCTTAATATCAAACCATATGACCTCTTAGTTCTTGCAAGAGCCTGGTTAGAAAAGACAAGCTGCAACGTCTGTGCCAACCACTGCTTCCCTATAATCTACGGCCATCTTCAACACATGGGAATGAAAGAAGGAGAGAACGAATGTCTTCCTCTTCTGTCTTTATTCGTTCGTGGCGTTGAGAGAGATTTAAGTGCAACACTGGTAAGCATTGTAATGAGGCAAAGCTTAGTAAACTGTTGTGATATAATTCGTACAGAGATGCCCAATCTGTAACGAGTCTGTAACGAGTTCGCCTTGGGTAGTGAGAGTGAACCACACCCGAGGTGTCCCTTGCACTCCCGTGTATTCTAGCCCCAGGGGTTGGACAGGCCGATACACATTTTTACTCTGTGGTTGATCTCATATTAGTTAATTATGTCTACAAGCCCCTCCAGGTTCTAGACCCCCACTAACTACCTACTCCTGTGGAACAATGAACACTTAGGCATCGTCCGAGACCACACTCAATCATTATACAAAGAGCAAGTAAACTTACATAAAGTTTATTCTACCCTTGAGAATATAGAAATGAAATGAACATCCTGATAGAATAATCTATTTACACAAATAGAGGATAGAGTAGAGACAGAATCAGAGATAATATTGTCATCATGGAGTTGAGAAGTAGATTGGATGCAGATGTCCTGTCCAGTCGGTCCGCCACTCACCCGGCTTCCTTCCAGTGAGATGACTAGAACCTTGGAGACCACTCCGTCCCCAGAGCGTGGATCCACAACAATAGAGTCACTGCTGGACCTCACTCACTGGACCAACTGCATCTGTATCACTCCCACGGAGTCACTGTTAATACACAGTTCTCTAACACCACTGGTTGGGAGACAATCCTCCTGGACTTGACTCCAAGTATTCGTGACTTCGATGAACCTAAGTAGTCACTGACCAATCAAATGGTCCATCAAGCATAGCACAGTAACATTGCTTGAAGAATATGTCAATGACCAATTCAATGGTCCCTCACAGTAACACTGCTTGAAGAATATGTCAATGACCAATTCAATGGTCATTTTCAGTAACACTGCTTGAAGCATCAGATATGGCAACTGAAATGTCACTGAACACAGTTTATAATCTTCATACTAAGACTGTACATTATTAGAATCAGACATCTATTTCACGGAAACAATTCAGGTTGGACTATACTCAATAGTCCATTCCACCTGGTAACACTTGCCACAAGTCAATAGCTGGTGTAGTTCTTCCCAAGACCTGCCACTATAGCTGTCCAAAGAACCATTCAAGTGTCTGAAGATCATTTACTTCCGCGTTTAGGCAGAACCACCGTCATAATATACGGTCAGGTGTTTCCTTTCGTTGAGCATGATTACTCAAAATGCTGAAATGTTCCTGGCTGAAACAGAGTATCTTCTACTATGGAAAAACATCACAAACCATCACTTCCCACACGTGCACCTTCAGGGCACTTGTATTTCTTGATACACCCCTTCACGCATGGTGAATCACATTGGGTACATGGTGTGGTTGAGTCTGGCGTGATAAGTAAAGAATGGACCCCTTCGCTGTGTCACACGAAGTGGTTTCCTGCCAACGACAATTTTAGTTGACTGGTTCCTCAACAGGCAAACTCCTGAAAAGGAAGAGCGACCGGTGAGAGTATACTGGCCCAAACATTAGTCCACATGCATCCTACCAATGACTACTCAACCCTCAGTCATGCTACTTAGTTATGCATATAACCAAAGCATTATCTCTATATGGAGAGTAGTACAGCATGGGTTCAGTATTGTCAGCTGGCCTCACAGAACAGCCCGTCAAACAGAGCAAGAAATCAGAATGACGAGTCTGATCGTAGGTCTCACCTATCCCTAATCATCTACCAGTCGTCGCTAACGTCAGTAGTGATAGTAGGCAGTTATAGTTCTAATTTAATCGAACTAAACAAATAGGTAAAGAGTCCCTGGACTCGTTCCTAACATCATCAATGTTCATTAAGAAACATAAGCTTGATCAATATACCATCCCTCGGGATATAGGAATAGTACATGATCACATCCAATATGTACACAAGCCTGTTTGCTGGGTGGACCACCTGCCCACGCTATAGCAAACTCTTCTTATCAGACTCTGCCTTAGAGTCAAGAAGCCTTCTTTAGAATACATGTTCCCCACATGTTCCAAGGGTAATGTTCCAGTTCCGCCCTCTCAAGTGGGTTAGCCTTGGTCGGACCGAACTTCATCGTTGGTCTGGTTTACCAACCTATACTTTCATAACTTGCTTTCACATCCCCCATATTCTATATGTCCCCTGTCTCATACAGCCTCCTTGCATCCTTCCATACTTCCAGCACCTTAGCATTCACTCGCACTAGCGCCAGTATGAAAGAAACAGGATAGCTTAGACAAGAATTCAGAACGCATGTTTATATCGCGACGGCACGCATTGTTATCACGCGTCGACCTATTCGGCGTTCGGAATTACTCCACGAAGTATCACATGCCATGACCTAATATATATACACAATGTCACATTATATATATATATATATATATATATATATATATATATATATATATATATATATATATATATATATATATATATATATATATATATATATATTATTTATATTTATATATATCACCAAAGCAGACTTACCTTACCACAGAAATCCCGTGTTCCACACAATGAATTCACTATTAAGTTATTACACAATAGTTACATCATTCCTGGTGGCACATAACTAAGTTCTTCCTTTACTTAGTAACTAAGCACAGTTTTGTCTGAATCTCCACCTACCAACTTACCTGGTTTTCTAACCGTTCTTCTGGCTTCATCAACTGACTGACATAAATCTAAGTTTCTATCAGGCACAAGTAACTATGTTTTATTCTAACACAGCAACCTAATAGATGCACCGATTGGCAATATATGGTACATATATTTTGAACCCAGATCGTCCACATCGCATTCCGGCGTTCCTAACAGCTGATTCGCGAGCACACAGTAAACAACTCCACGATTAGCCATCAACGCGTTATCGATCGGTTTGCTAATTAGTATGCAAGGACATCCGCATAGGTAATGAGGTTAGAACAATGCCGTGTGGTACACACTTACAACGTTAAATGATTTAAACAAATATGTACCTGAATGTTACGAACCAGATTTCCAGTCAGCTTCAGAACTGTTCAAGGGCTTCTCAGCTTCCTTTCCATAACAGTCAGCCGAATCATGGTTGAGGTGAGACGCCACACAAACTTGGCTCACAAGGCCTGCGTCTGCTCTCTCCGAGCAAAGGAGAAGTGAATGAAAGGTTTAGCCAATTTCCCCCCTCGTGCCAACTCAATGCGCACGAGAAGATAGTGCTTTTTGAGAAAAGACACTTTCTCGGGAAACCGTCATTCCCCGCCTAGAATTTCTAGATCTCTCTGCACGAGAATTTAGTGCGATACTCAGCCTCACGGGTCACTCAAATTCCGGTGTTTCGAGAAGATTCTAGATAGTAATTCCTTCATCGGCTTCCCTCAGTCTATTTTTAGCTGGGAAAGTCCCCCGATGACGCGCCAAAATAGTGCGGGATCTTTACGACCCAAGACAGATAAACGCGTTTCGTCACACTATAGCATACCGCATACTGACGTCAAGCTAACAAACCAGATTAGTTGTCCTCAGCTTGGGCTGAAAGGGACTAAATGTTCATGCCTTAAGGCAAATGAAGAAGAAGAAAATTAGCATTTGTATGAGAGAAAGGGTCTGAACTTTGTTATCTCGTATCTATAATTATGTATACATGTTGCTATCAATGGATGAGAGGCGGAGTGAATTTTCTCAATGAGTACTTCCTATGTTCATTAATATTCATTCCATGAACATAACAAAACTTGTACCATCTTAAGAATGAAGATATTCATTTTATGCTTTCGTGCACTGTAACTACTAACCAGCATGGGAAATATCCTTCAGAATATTGTACCCCTGTTTGGAAAAGTAAGTAAAGGAGGATATGCTTTCATGCATTGTCACTTCTGATTAGCATGGGGAAAATATCATTCAGATTATCACACCCCTGTTTAGATGTTTAGTTTAGTCGATGGATTAACATCTTGGCACACGGGTGTAACCCATAAGTTCTCCTCCTAACTCAAACTTCAGTCTGGAAAAATTCAGCTCTGTGCACGAACTCCGTAACACCGGCGAGGATCCTGAAATACTTTGGGTAGATTTTTAACTCGAAATTTGTTAGAATTGTTTAGAATAGAATTGTTGACGGACGGTCGTGTTGTTTTGTGTTCGTTAACTTTTTCGCGACGGGGATGGATTTATTCATCTCGTGCGTGTAATTGGTGTGCCAGGATGTAAAACCAGGAGTTTCTACTCAAGATCTGCGCGGGTGCTACGGAGTTCGTGCATCGAGCGAAGCCATCCTTGAGTGAATTTTCAGCAGCGTGTGTGGTTCAAATTAGTCTGTGTTTACGTTTTTTCAACATGGCGGAACAACGTGTGTTTTCAGATGGGCCAGCAGTCAACATAACGAAGCGGCGTGGTAGCCGCGCAGGGAAAAAGAAACAAGGTAAGCGCGGAGGTTTGAGGCGTTTTAGACTCAAGTGTCACCGTCTAGGACTCAGGAACATCCGTATTCTATATTGGAACTGTGCCAGTGTAAAACAACGGGGCTCTATTTTAGAAACCCTAGTTTACAGGAACGACATTGTAGCACTCCAGGAGACGAGACTGGGCGATCAGCTACTCCGAATTGCCGGCTTCAAATGTTTCTACAACAGACGACATCTGGGAACGGCGATTCTCGTTCGCGACAGCATGGTGGCGTCAGAGCTAGACATGTCCAGTTGGGACAGTGACGATATACAAATACAGGCGTTGAGAGTTCATTCCAGTATACCATTCGTGTTGGTTAATGTTTATGCCCGCAATGCGAGTATGGACGCCCAGAAGTGGCAGTGCTTAAGTGGCATATTGGGCCAAGAGAGAAATGTTATTTTCTGTGGTGACTTCAACGCTAAGGGCAGAGCATGGGGAAACACTTCCTCCAATACACAAGGGGAGGAGCTCGAGACTGCACTGGAAACCATCGACCTGGTTTGTATTAACAGTGGCTGTGTCACCAGGACAGCAAGCCGTCCAGGCGATGAGGACAGTGCTATTGATCTGGCGCTAGTTTCACCTTCACTCACTACAGTGTGTAGATGGGGTGTCCTAGGACACCATGGCAGCGACCACCACCCGTGCAGCATATTGGTGGAGAAAGGCAGAACCAGGCAGCACAAGCTAAAGGTAAAGACGTTCCAGTATGACAGTACAGGGCAAGATGTGGTGAGTAAAATAAGACGTGACAAGCGCAGAACGTTTCAGGGCAGGAAAAAAAGCTGGGAGCAGCCACCGTGGTGGAGTTTCGAGGTGGAGAAGGCTTGGGTGGATAAGCGTAGTGCTGTAAGGAGATGGCAAAATGCCAAGAAGAACAGAGCTGGTCATCCTAGTCCCTGCTTGCACTTAGAAAGAGAGATGCACACAAAAGTAAGCTATTTCAAAAAACTGGTCAAGGTGGTTAAAAGCGAAAAATGGGCAGAGGTGTGTCAAAGAGTAAGCACAGACAAGTCACTGAAATTGTTCTGGCGACTACATAAAAGCATGAGTGGTGTAGTCAAGAATAAGAACATTTCAGACTTCCAAGGTGCTGACCTCACCTGGCAGAGGACTGACGAGGACAAGGGCAAAGCCCTCTTTGAACGCTACCTTGAGCAGGGCAACCAGACAGACATGGGAGGCCGAAATCTGGCCAAGGAGGTCACCTCAGACAGATGCAAGGCCCAGAACACTTCGGAGGAAGACACAGTGACAGTGAAAGAAATCAAGGCTGTGCTTCGACGATCAAAAAACAGTGCTCCAGGTCCTGATGGCATAAGATACGACGACATAAATAGGTGTACCGACAATGAGCTAGAGAAATTAGCAGACATGTACAACAACAGTATAGGGAGTGCTAGCATCAAGGAGGAATGGTTACACAGCTATCTGATTCCCTTGCCGAAGCCTGACAAAGACCACAAAAAAATTCAGGGATATCGAATTATAACCATGCAGAATACAATAGGCAAGCTGCTGGAGAAGGTAATTGCCAGGAAAATATCAAGCCAACTAGAGAGGCAAGGTGTTTTCCCACCTACCCTGGGTGGGTACCGTCCAAAAAGAGAAACCTGGACCAATGCAGCAGTCTTTGCCCAGGATGTCTATGAAGGTTTCCACGCAGGCACTGAAACCGTTGCTGCAGCGATTGATCTTGAGGACGCATACAACAGAGTACCACTGGATTTTTTAATGTTTCAGCTTCTTGAACTAAACGTAAGTCCATTCCTCCTTAGTTGGATCGCTGCAGCCCTCTACCAACGGAAAGTAGTTTTTAGATGTGGCAGTTGGACTTCGGAACCAACAACAATATATCCTGGCCTACCACAGGGATCGCCATTATCTCCGGTACTGTTCAACGCCTACACAGTGAGAATCACCAGTGAGCAGATCACTGGACCTGGCAGGACATTGTCGTATGCCGATGATGTTTTAGTGTATCGTCAGGGTAAGGATAGAGAGGAGGTTGCTGTGGAACTACAAACCGAACTCAATCGCATAAGTACTTGGTGTGATGAAGCTGGGGCAATGGTCAACCCAACAAAGGCAACAGTGACTTGGTTCTCGTTGAATAATCATATTGTCAACAATCCAACACCAACTGTAATGCTGTGTTCAGAGACGGTGGAAAGAACGCAGGCAATGAATTACCTCGGAATACGGTTTGATCAAAGCCTTGCTTATAATGTGCACATAGACCAGGTGATAACAAAGGCCAAGCGGGGTTTGGCAGCGATGCGGGTGATGGCGGCAGCAAACTGTGAGCAGCGCCATCTATGTCTTCTGTACGAGGGGCTGGTCATGTCTGTTTTGGAGTATGCAATGGCAATCCTGACTCTCAGCCATAAGCAGATAGAAAGGATGGAAAGGATACAGAATGAAGCAATGCGCATTATTCTTGGATGTACAAGAGATACAGCATGCAGGGCGATGCGCTACCTTCTTGATTTTCCAACAATTGAAGAGAGAATACAAGTTTGCAGGGCACGCGCCTACCTCAAAATTAACGCAAACACACAACATCCACTGCATAATGAAATTAGGAAGGTGAAGAGCAGCAGGTTAAAAAGAGGACGGTCGTGGATGGGTCAAGCCGAAGACATTCTTCAACAGGTGTGTTCACTTGAGGACTTAGAACCTGGCGAGGAGTGGGTGCAAGTGCCAACAGACTTCTGCACATCCTTTTCAGTTTGCATCCAACTAGATAGAAAATGCAGACAAGAAAATCCGGCTGCTGTTGAGGCTGAAGTACAAGCGTTGATTTTCGAGAATTCGCTAGACGGTGACGCGGGCATCTACACAGATGGGTCGGTCGTCCGACATGTGAGAAGCTCATGGGCCTTTACAGCTCGGGCCGGAGGGAGAATTGTGAAGGAGGACTCTGGTGCTTTCACTGAAACCACAAGTAGCCTGACCATGGAAGTCATGGCAGTAAGTAAAGCAATAACATGGCTCGAGACACAGACATTCACTAGGGCTTGTTTCCTTAGCGACTCAATGAACATGATCAAGAGGATAGAGGAGGGGTCGATCCGAAGAGAGTGGTTGCTGCCTCTGAAGCGGTCTCGGCTGGCAAAGATTAGTTTCATCTTCGTGCCAGGTCATGCGGGAGTACAAGGAAATGAGCGGGCTGACAAGCTCGCAGGTGAGGCTACTGTGGAGGGCGGACGCGCCATGGACCAGGCTGACATTCTGAATGCTCTACGAGAAGTGAGACTTTTGCGAGAACCAAGTGATGACTGTGAATCTACAACAATGGCCAGACTGCGGGAGCAGCAAATTAAAAGAGGGGTGGCCAAACAAGAACACTACGCAGGAAGCCAAAGAAGATTGATAAACCAACACAGAACTGGCGTCGTTAGCCGCTACACGCTGCGGGATTTGCTGAGGAGGGGATCCGAGCACTTATGGACTGAATGGTTCGATGTGCAACGAGGATGATCTGTCGACTAACTAACTAACTAACTAGAATAGAATTGTTTAGAACTGTTTAGAATAGTAACTAAAGGGGAAAAAAAACATGGCAGAAGAAATGAGAAGAAATTGAACAGGAACTGTAAACTAGCAAACTAAACATCTGATGCAGTCCTGGTTTAGAAATATGAGTTAACATAAATGATCATACCATTATAACGTCCATTTTGTAATCATTGCTGTTCAGGATCAAACCTTGATGTGTAGATTTTACTCATATGTCTTCATCAGACCTCTAAGCATTGTCATTTCCTGTTGTCTGTGTCCTCTATGAGAATATCAGTACGTGCAGATCGCTATGACCACCAGAGCAAAAGAAGATCTGGCTTTCCAGATAACAGATGTCAGACAACAGTTTGAATTGAACCAGCACAAAGAAGAGGCACTGTAGTGGATCTCATGTTATAGATACTGCCTGATTCTTCTACTTCCTAAAACTTCTCCCTGTAGCCATCTTTTCATCCTTGTCAACAGCACTAACAACTTCAGTTGACCACATATGAATAGGAGCATTGTGGTTATTCAAAATCGCGAGAAAGACGGTGTTCGCAGAGTAGATGGAAGGATAGACTGGTGAACAGAAGATGGATGAATCCAAAACAACAATGCCAAGGATCAGTCTAGGAGTGTAGTAGGGAACCTCTGCATTGTGTCTAAGAATTTGGTCAGTTTTTCCCATCATTTGGTAACCTAGAGTCAAAATATGTACTCAGAGATGGAATTCCATGTTTAGAGGAACTGCCAATCCTCTGCCTCCAGCAAATATCCAAGTGCTAGATATGTTTCTTGGACGTCCTATCAAATCCATCAAGTCATACCAAACCACACCTCTAACCTAAGATGAACATAGTCAACATCTGACTCATTCATAGTAAAACATACAAAGGACTAAGAACTTAATAACTAAATTAACTCAAGTCTATTGTGTTAGAGATTTTATTTCAAGGAGCATGAATCCAGTAAATCATCGGCATGGTCAGTATTATGGTAGGAGGAGAACAGTGGAAGGGCTCAGTGTGTCATTCTTGAACTAACACACTCATGAACTCAATTGTGTACCAGTGATCTAATATTGTCATTAAGACGCATCATACTGTGTATTCTTATGAGTTTGTTATGTTTAAAGATGCATGAGATGCTTCTTCATTCACAGGATTTCTAGTAATAAACTGATATTAATTTACCTCCTTATCTTGTCAAGTATTTCGTGATGTGCCAACTTGTCATATGTGTTTAATTATTGTCATTGAATAACATTGAAGAATTTGGAAAGTAAAGTGGCTGGGTAACCACGAACAGTCAGTACATTCCTGGTCTGTTGTAAGCTCCCAGGTTCCAAATTGTTCAGAAGGGATAACATTACATTATATATATATAAATATATATATATATATATATATATATATATATATATATATATATATATATATATATATATATATATATATATATATTGTGTAATCGGGACATGATTGATACAGGCATTGATAATACACATTGGGAGCAAGTCGCCGCTGAACGTGTTGCATGGAGGGCAAACATCAGAAATGGAATAAAGACAAAGGAGAAAATTATTGCAGACAAGTCACACAACGAGCGTATGAGACGTAAGATGGTGCATGATGGGGAAATGATCACGTATTCACATACATTCACTGTGAACGGACATTTACAGCGCAAATTGGCCTTATCAGTCACATTCGCTACCGCCATAGGTAAAAGTTATTATTTTTTTTTAAAGCACAAACTATCGTCTGTCAAGACGGCAAGGTGCCAATGTAATATATATATATATATATATATATATATATATATATATATATATATATATATATATATATATATATATATATATATATATATATATATATGTTTCACTTTCATAAGGAAAATGGATACTGGTGAGGGTTATACGAGCTAAATATTTTCAGTTCTCATACTTCATTTTGAGAAGGTGGAATTTTAGAGTGGAACCATTAATATAACCGGGACCTCCCTAGATATCCCGAGGAAATAAGGGGATCAAACACACACACACACATATATATCATTGGCACCTTGCCGTCTTGACAGACGATAGTTTGTGCTATAAAAGGCATAATAACTTTTAACTATGGCGGTAGCGAGTGTGACTGATAAGGCCAATTTGCGCTGTAAATGTCCGTTCACAGTGGGTGCATGTGAACACGTGGTCAGGGATGGAGTTATTGCCTCTCCATAGCACAAAGCCTGGGCTAAAATATAGAGATCATGTGTTGCCCATGCAGCATGATCCCTCTCTCGGCCTGCCTAGTTCACTCCAGAGGAAAGGTAACACCCCTACATCTGGAACAAGACAAGCTGCAGAAGCTGCCGGATCAGCAAAGCAATGCTCTAACTGTCCGCCTGTCGGAGCTTCGATCCTAGACCAGTCGCCAACCAAGGCTTAGGGCCTGGTCTGCCCTGCCATGACAATTTTGTCTTTAGCTTGCATTTCCTCGCACCAGGGTAAGGCTTGTACCCTCCCAATTGCGCTCTTCCGCCCGAAGCCGTTGGCACAATGTGGGGTGTCGGGTTTGGTAAGCGCCGCATATATATATATGTGTGTGTGTGTGTGTGTGTGTTATTTGTATCTGTAATTCGTATTAAAGCATTGATTTACTTTCCTCAAACACTGACTTATTCTACGTCCCGATATTGTGTAGAACTATCACAAAATTCGCAGACAATATAAGACACTAATGATCTACTCATTTCTGGGATCGGAAAACTCACGTTAATTTGATCTAGCATATTTAACTACCGTGTGTTTTTACAGTCTCAATACACTTTGTATGTAGAACACATTAAAAGCATGCAGCACCTGATGTCATGAAGACGTCTGCTAAAAATACATTAAATTAGTTACAATAGATGCTAGTTTAGGGAAGCTGGAAAGTACCAATGAAGTATTCATTGTTTGGAGTGCAAAGAATTACTCCAGCAGACGCCAGTCATTTACTGCATACTGTACTCCATTTTTCAAATGTCCTCTACAAATAAAGTGTAGTGACTTTACACACACCCAGTATATAAGCGACTGGACAACATTCGGTTTTCGTATTAAAGGTGATTCGTTACACACTAAATCAAACTAACAGCAGATTGGAGATGTTTGCATACGAGTGATATTCTTTACTGTGATTCGTCTCTTTTATTTCTCATTAAACGAGTGATTTGGTGTACACAAATACTGACTTACCTGTTGACTTCACTGGTATCGAAAGTGCAGATTGACCAGTAGTCCCAAACATCAGGAAAGTTATTGTAGCAGACGGATTGTTGGAATTCGCTCAGCACTAGAAATAAAACACTGACAAAATTACAACTGTAAAGGTTCACATCATTAGGTGAATAGCTGCGATTATAAGTGATATATTTGAGAAGAATGGCGAATATACTTGATTGTAAAATGACATGTAAAATTTATATGTATATGTTAAGAGCATCTGTCTTATATGACATCATAAGTATGCAACTTTCCCATACGTCATCACATATACTAAACATCACATTGACGTCAGGTCAATGAAAAATCCCCAGTAACACAAGTATCACTAAGGTAAGCATGACAAATATATAAACATATTTTTATTATGCATGTTTATAAAAGAAAAATTGGGAAAATAGTTACAGTAAAGCCCAATGGCTCTTGATATGAACAATTTTTGCCAGAGTACAAATGTTAATTAGTTGCATGTCCCTTAAAGGACGTCGCAATCAAACCCAGCAATTTTTAATTGCTGTTTGTGATTTCCTAGGAAATGTTTATGTTTTGCAGTTTGTCATTGCTTTCTAAACGACCAGCACCTCATAACATCCAAAATAACATTAATAACACGTTAGCTGCACGTGCTGGAGCCTCAATTGGTATATTTCTCGGCCTAAGGGAGATAATCATTTCCGGTTTTCCGTGTAAAGAGTGACATTACTACTTCCGATTTTAGATTTGTTTCAACGTATAATGTTAAAAGTTGGCAATTATTATTGTCTGTAATGGGCGGGATGTAAACTCGATTATCATACACAGGTTTAGAGTTACGGATTACGCTTGCGTGTTACAGATCTTCAAATGAAATCTGTAAAAATATAAAATATTGAAAATAAAATATGGCAGTTATTATTGGTTATAGTATGCTTAGCTTTGTGTCTTACACACTATTATGATACACAGGTTTATCGTTATGGATTACGGTTTCGTGTTATAGAACTTCAAATGAAAGCTTTTTAAAAAGTCAGCAATTTAAAATAAAAGATTTCGGTTATTATTAGTTATAATAGTCATTGCTTAATGTCTTCAACACTATTATCAATCACATGTTTAGAGGTACAGATTAGGGTTATGAATTAAAGAGATTAAAAGTGACTACGGTAAAAAAAAAATAATAATAATTAAACAATAAAAATTAAATATAGGGGTTATTATTAAATAATTATGTATTCACATTTGACTGTGATGTCAATATAGATATCGATCCAGTGGAAAGCTAGTTGATCGCTGGGAACGGTGTTTGTAATCATGGCAGCTGCTCTGGTTCTGTCTAAGTGTGTCGACTAAAGTCTAGGAAACACATGTCAAGATTAAAGTTGTAGTCCCTGCATTTCACAAAGATGGTCATCGTATTTAAGAAATGCTTCATGGTTTCTCTAGTATATCAGAAACATATCCGTATTTCTTGTAATTCATATTCTAAATTTTCTTTTATTAATGTGTTTGATGATTCATATGAGAAGATTGGTAGCATAATAATTTTTTTTTAAAATTCTAATGTACCATAGTTGGTGAACAATTTAAAATTTCCTTTCTTTGGGAAAGGAGCGCAGGATGTTCTCTTCCATGCATTCTGCCATACAAGGCTGTTTCTGATACTCCCACATAGCACGCGATAGATATGATAGCTAACCCTGCCTGACTTTGTTCCGTTTGTACCGTCACAGTTTGGTTTCTTCCCGTTCATATTTATATTATGCTTTTTTATCCTCGTCAATCTAATAACGATTATGTTCTTGGATTCATGGATCAGCGGTGCGTCAGTGATAGCTTGAACTAGCCAATCACATCACTAGAATTTAAACCGTCTAACATTTGCAGATGATATTCTTGCATACAGGCAGGGGAGAAATAGGGATCAAACAGCTCAGGAGCTACAGACGACAGTAGATAAAGTGATTGACTGGTGCACTGAAATGAGTGCTGTCATCCACCCGGAAAAGGCGGCTGTTTTGTGGTGCTCTCTGGACAACAGGATTGTGAGAGATGATGCCCCAAGCCTCACGATAGATGGCAGTAGCACCAACAGAGAGAACAAACTTTAAGAATCTGGGAATCACATTTAACAGGAGTCTGTCCTTCAAGGACCATGTGAAGACGGTTGTGACAAGATCTCAAAAGGGACTCAATCCACTTAAAACTATGGCTGCAATAGACATAGAGCAGAGAATGCTCTTCACACTATACCAGCACGTGATTATCTCAGTGATTGATTTTGGACTAGGACTGCTAACTGTCCCTAAGTGTCAGCTGGTGAAATTAGAGCGCATACAGAACGAAGCTTTGCGGGTCATTCTAGGATGCACCCGAGACATCCCAATAGTGTGTATGCGTTACATCCTTGGTCTGCCTACTGTTGCTGTTAGGCACAATGTGATGCAGGCGAAGGCATCCCTCAGAGTAGCTGCAGACACAGATCACCCGTTGCATGAGGCGCGAAGGGTCAGAGACTGATAAGACGGAAATCATGGATGGCTCAGGCGGAGGATACGATCAGACAGGTGTGCCCCTTGGAGAACATCAGGCGAGGAGAGGAGTGGGTCAGAGTGCCAGCCGAGCAGTCAGACTTGTGCAGAGTTATAATCACATTGAGCCGGGAGTGCAGGGAGTGGTTAGCAGGGGCCACGGAAATGGAAATTCAGCAACTAATTCAGGATAATTCTCGCCCGGGTGATGTGATTATCTACACGGATTGTTCGGTGTTGAGAGGTAGGAGAAGTGCCTGGGGATTTTTAGCAAAAGCTAATGGTCGACATTTGGTGCAGGAGAGCCTGACGTATGATGACACATCTAGATTAAGAATGAAGGTGGAGGCGGTCAGTGCAGTTTTCCTCTGGATAGAGAACACGATACATACACACATTGTGATTGTAACTGACTCAGAAAGCATGCTGAGTAGGGTGAGGACAGGCGGTCTTCGTGCAGAGTGGCTTGCTTCGCTTCGGAGGTCACGTGTAGAAAGCATCACCTGGATTTTTTCTCCGGGTCATGCTAGTGTGCTGGGGAATGAACAGGCGGACAGATTGGCTGGCTCGGCAAAACCTGGTGGAGTATTGATGCATGACAAGACAGATGTGGTTGCGGCCTTGTGGGAGCACGTGTACACCTCGGAGGAGCAAATAGATCACCATAGTCTGGTAAGAATGAGGCAGCGAGGTGTGACGAGGGGATCTGGCCGACGCTCGACGCTCAGAGGAAAGTCGAGACGGACATATAATCAGATTGCTACTGGAACTATTAGTGTTAGAACTCTTCGCTGGTACTGAGGATGGGAACGGAGCGCTCATGGGAATGTCCCGAATGCCGTGATGTCGGTTCCTAAATCAATCAATTAATCAGAGCACTGCAGCAATCTCGGTATGTAGTGCTCTGGAACTTGATCTCTCTTGTCCCATTTGTGATGCATTGAGCGATCACGCGGTCATCCGATGTTACAATGACGACTGTGGAGGGGATGTTCTTTCCGATGATCCTCTCAGCGCTGGTGATCTTGAGTTTCTTGTTCTCCCTTGTCAGCATCTCCCTGATCTGGTCGTTGGTGAGATTGGTCTTGACTCGTTTAATGGCCCATCGTTTCATCAGGCTGGTCGGGCGGCTTCCAATACTATGCCGTGGTGAAGCTGTATGGTGGCTTTCTCATCTTGTGTTATCTTCTTCATAAGTGCTGTGGTCTTTGGGTTTTTGTTGATGGAGACCACTACTCCCTCATGTGTCTTGCGCAGCTGGTTGATGCTGTGTCTTCTCAGCTCGTTTTCCAGCAGCCTGATTACCTTGTCTCTTGGTATCGCCGGTAGTTTAGCTTCTCCCACGCTTGTCTGTTTAAGCAGTATTCTGCGGGTGAAGTCCTCAGATGTTGCTGTTGTTTCCTCCTGTGTGGAGGTCACTGGAATATAGGGCTGCATCTCTTCGTGCTGGTTGGAACTTCCCGGCTGCTGCTGGTTTGAGTTGTGGTTACTTCTTCAACTAGGACGGTTTCTGCTGGTGTAGGAGCCGTACTGCTGCTCGTAGATATAGGCTCAGCAGTCGTAGCGGCCTTCCTCGCTTCTACCTTCTTTTTCCCGGCTGCATATAGCGCATGTCTCTTCGCGGCACTTTTAACGCGAGGCATCATTTGCGTTATCTGATAAGGCGACTTGATCTCGATAGCGCGTCGAGTCGACTGTGGAGATGTGATCACTCCACAAACGGGCCATGGGTTTAATTTATAGCAAACATTTAACTGACAATCCTAGCCTGCATAAACGCCTTCAGTTACTACCACTCCGCAAACGCCTGCTTTTCAATAAGGCTAAACTAATTCACAAAATTCTACATCGGAATGCCCCAAATTACCTTTGGACAATGTTGAAATATAATGTTAGACACAGTAAACGATTAAATATATACACATTCCGAAGCCTAGGAATGACTTATAAAAGCATGCTTATCGTTTTCTGCAGCTCAGCTGTGGAAGAATCTTCCACAAGAAATCAAAGACACCACCAATCCCTATACATATAATCGCAAATTATTCGAACACTATCTCAGTACGGATTACCGTAACCATAAATAATAGAAATAATAACAATAACAAAAGACCAGTACATTCCACATAGCTAATAACAAGTATCACACCATTATCTAATATTACTGAGTCGTGTTGTATTGATGTTCGCATTTTGCCAATGCCTGTATAAAGCATACCTTTTATATTGTTGTTGTTCTCTGTTAGCCTTGAATTATGTGTGAATGAAATAATGTATGAAATAGAGTGATAGAAGGGCAGAATGTTAGCCTAATTCTTAACCCTTTCAATATAAAGTTTGTTCGTCCGTTCGTTCGTTCGTTCATTCGTTATATTATTTGAATCTTTATTTTGCTCCTTTTTTGTTTTTATCTCATCTTCATATGTTTTATCCACATTACACTTTTCATCTTTCTAATGTACCGTAACGTTTTGTTAAAGTATTGCCATGTACTATTGATTTCAAACAATAATGGCCTGAACTGACTTGGTAGGATTTCCATGACGATGACTCCATCTTGTCCCTGCAATTGGATATTGTCTACTCTGTTGCATGTATTCATTACACACTTTTCTTGTCTTCTAATTGTTTTCGTTCAGTTTTTGTATACAAGATTTTCTGTTTTTAATAGCATTTGCTTCAATTTCAACTTTCTTCTATAAATACTACTACTATTAAGCACTTATTTAGCACTTATAATGTTAATAATTTTACGTCCTTCTAATGGTGCGTCCGTTCACAAATTCTAGATTTTCTAGGACATTTTCACTGCGTGATGGTATAACGTCCGCCCTGTGTATCAAAATCCGTTTAGTGAAAATGCAGCTGTACTCTTTAATGTTGTAATTGCCACGTTATACTTACTGAGTATAATCTTGTGGTGACTGTTGTTCCATTAAGTAGACCAGTAGTACTGGTGGTCTGTTATGTTATTAAATGGTCACTGTAATGTATTGATTGGATTCATGTTTTGTGTGTAAGTAAATTGGTCATTAAAGTATGATATGTTACAATTGCACAATACTTACATTGTCATATAAATATAAAGTTATATATTTAAAAAGTGGTTATGATGTACATATTGCTATCGTCATAATCTTCAAGCCCCCACGTCACATTATCTGCATCAAATGTGTTCTTTCTAAAAACATTAAGAGTATGCATAATCAATAGACTTCCATCTACATGAGGCATTTCTCCAATGGTCATTCTCGTTGCTATAATCACCCTGTATCACAACAACACAATATACAACTCGCTGTTCATTGTTCTCTTGAAGTCATAGTACATAGCTTTTCATTGATCTACTGTCGTCAATTTACCACTGCTCTTCACTGAATTTCCCAGGATTATTGTCGATGCGCATTTCTCCAACTATGTTAATTGCAATTTCTTTAATCGCACCAATACTTTAACATTTCACATCTTTAAAAAACTGCAACCATTCCTTCCATACTTTCTTCAAATCTGTCAATAAATATATTAAGGGAAGGGGTAGACTTGGCCAACATAAGAAATACTATTGGCCAAATTAAGAATTGGGTGGGAAAAATTTAGAAAAGAATAGACCAAATTAAGAAATATGTGTGCCAAATTAAGAAGAATGTCAGCAAATTAAGAAATTAAGAAATGTGTATAATAAATTAAGAACACAGGTTGGCCAAAGTAAGAAGAACGTATGCCAAATTTACAAACAGAAAACAGAAACAAAGAAATAAATTTTGGCCTTATTTTGAAATATGTATGGCAAATTATGAAAAACATATTTCGTCAAA
This sequence comes from Cepaea nemoralis, assembly GCA_014155875.1. Classification (NCBI taxonomy): domain Eukaryota; kingdom Metazoa; phylum Mollusca; class Gastropoda; order Stylommatophora; family Helicidae; genus Cepaea; species Cepaea nemoralis. The sequence goes on from JACEFZ010014356.1 coordinate 45,371, forward strand.
GTAAACAAATATGCATGCCAAATGTAGAAAAAAATGTCGTCAATACTAAGAAATATGCTGGCCAAAATAGGAGCATCTGGTTTTTGTGTGTTACACAAATGACATTAGGTTATATGTCTGGGTAACATAATTTGTAGTGATTGTAGCAGTAGCATTAGGTGTGTAAATATTATTAGTAGTAATACTGGTAGTAGATGAAGCTTGGTAATTGTAGTAATAGTAGTAAAAGTAGTTCTAGTGGTAGCAAAATCTGTATTAGTGGGGGTAGTAGTAGTAGCAGTAGTACTAGTCGTAGTAGTAGTAGTAGTAGTAGTAGTAGTAGTAGTAGTAGTAGTAGTAGTAGTAGTAGTAGTAGTAGTAGTAGCAGTTGTAGTAGCAGTAGCAGCAGCAGCAGCAGCAGTAGTAGTAGTAGTAGTAGTAGTAGTAGTAGTAGTAGTAGTAGTAGTAGTAGTAGTAGTAGTAGTAGTAGTAGTAGTAGTAGTAGTAGTAGTAGTAGTAGTAAACGCTGATTGTTTTAGTAGTGTGTTGTTGAATTTCCAGTGTGGTGATCGATTGAAAGATTATAGTTTTTGTTCTGATATGCACTAGTGGTGCCGTATGATCTATGTATTGTTTTGTTTATTATAAATATTAGGTTTGTATATCAATAAAGAGATTATAATGTATCTGGTTAGAGGAGAATATCAGACAGCAAATTGTAATAAATCTATTAGTATAGTTATTAGTTACATAATAATTACACTTCCTTGATTTTAAAGATACACACAGTAGGTACACTGTTATGATTTGCTTTGTTATAATATACACGGTGATTTGATTACATTAAGTGAATTAACATATTAGCAACTACATAAGAATTACACTATTGAGGTGTCAATTAAATATATTACTATCATCATCTTCAATACTCCACATCACCCTAACTTCATCATAGGTACCCTTTCTGCGAAGATTAAACATATCGCTGTTCAATTGGCTTCCATCTGTCTGAAATTATTCTTTAATGGCCAGTATCCTTGCTATCATCGACACGTTTCACATCACCTCATCTTCAACTCCCTGTTCAGCGGCGTACTCTACAAACTATCTGCTGTACTATCATAACCGAAACTACAAGAACAAATAAAGATAAGCTTGACACAACACGTCGACTAGTCCTTACCACTTGTTCACTTGATCTCACACCTTACCCAATTACTCACTTGCTCTTACAAATTGCCCACTTACTCTTATAAATGTGTCCACTTGTGCTTTTATATCCATCTCACTTCATTCAGAAGTGGCCTTAGGTTTACATGTCTTCCTCATAACCTACAGAATGACCCATGTCTTACAAATGTGTCCCCTTTTGTAAGTGCATATCATTATCATTAGTTTTTTTTTTTTAAATTTTTTTTTTTTTTGGGGGGGGGGGGGGAGGATGGGGTAATTGGATGTCTCCATTCATTCATTCATTCATTCATTCATTCATTCATTCAGAAGCATGTCATTTGCATAGCCTAACTCACACAACAACTTTCAGAAAACCTTCTCGGTCATAATCAAGATGTCTCGATAGACCCATCTGGAAACTGTCTGCCACATCCTGCACCCATCTTATTTTTGGCCTCCCTCTTCCTTTCTTCCTTCGCATACACTCCACTATGATTGTTCTCTCCACACTGTAATGACGTTTCAAGTGACCAAAATGTTTATGTTTTCTTTGATTTATCATCTTTGGTAGCTAACCTTCTTAAACATTCAGATCTCGTCGCGTGGGTGCTTTTGTTACTTTCTGTATCCACGTTATTCTTAGAACCCGTCTATGATATTTATATTAACGGGCATTGAAGCGATGTTCATCTTGATTAGTAAGTCTGCACGTCCCACATGCGAATGTTGCAATGGGAAAGATGCACGCTCTTAAAAATCAAATTTTGTATGACTATTTTTCCCACGCCACAATTTATTCAGTTGCTTTTGTTCAAGTACTCGAGAATTATGGAGGAAATTGAAAGAAAAACGCAACTCTATCAGCGCTCACGCCGGAAATGCACCGAAGTCGAACAACAAGCAACGTCCTGTAAACAACAAGCGACCAACAATAGCTAATTTTCAAAACACAGGAGACATTCGAGACTTGGAATGTCTAGGAAATAAGGAACCAGCTCTCGTAGAGTTTTTGAAAAAAAAAATCAAATGTACAAATATTAGGACTCGCAGGTACTAGAAAAAAAGGGCAGGACACAAAACGAATACATGAAGGTTACGTTCTTATATGGAGTGGCGTCGACTAGCGAGCTACAGCTAATTATGGAGTGGATGTTTTGTTTCATCCAGAAAAAATGAAAGCCATTATCAACACTAAATTTATATCGGAAAGGATAATACTAGTACAGATCAAAGAAGGAAATAGAACAACAACTTTTATACAAACATACGCCTCATGTAACGACACTTACAGCGACGAAGACAAATACGAGTATTTTGATAAACTTGCAAACACGTTAAATAATATCAAGGAGACAGATGAACTTATTGTAATGGGTGATTTTAACGGATTGAATAGGCACACGAAGAACACCGCGGAATGAATACATGGGGCCATTCAGCGACACAGAGACTGATTGTAACAGCAATGGTCGACGTCTACTCAACATATGCTCCGAACACGGACTAATAATTGCAAATAGCGTTTTTCAACATCGTCGTAGCCACACTAAGACCTGGTATAAATGGAATGTCAAGGTCCTATAGGGGACATAAGAAAGGACACATGATAGAGATAGGGACATAGGGTGAGTAAGGGGAAATGAGAAGAATCTAGAAGCTGAAAGACCGGACTGTACCCGTAAAGGGCACGTCACTACGCAGTACGCATGGTCTCAACCCGGCTTATGTGAGACATCTGACTTCCCCCGGGTTGCACGAGAGGCAAGTACCTCGTGGCCACTGGGCAGTCGAGGGGAAGCCAGACGGGCTTTAGACTGGACTGAGAGAGGACGTGTGTCTGTGAGTGTGGCAGGATAGACTTTACTTAGTACTTCAGAGCTATTGAATAGCTGAGCCGTGTGACTTGTGCTTGTGTATGGGGCTGTGATATGCGAGTGTAGTGATTGATATCGTAATATTGCATTGCCACGTTATTGCTGTCTATTGATTAGTGCGAGAATGACCGCTGCCTGTTAGCGAGTGATGAGACAGTATGATGTAATTATATTCGAGAATAATAAATCATATGTTATTGACGCCTGAATTTATGTTTCATCTGTGCTCGTTATATTTACCTGTCTTGAACCCTTCACTTTCAAATACCGCCAGACGCTGACATGGAATGACATAGATTAAGCATCTCAAATTGACTTTATTCTAATTAGGAAATCAGACAGAGGACTACTATTAGATTCAAGAGCACTCCCAAATACAGACGTTGTTACAGATCACAAACCAGACATAATAAAAATGATTCCAACATACAGGCAAATAAGAAACAAAAAGGTAACAACACATGTCATCAATTATAGGAGGCTTCTGGAAAATACGGTTAAATACGAATTCAATCAAGAAATCAAAAAACTACATAAGAACATCCCTGTCGACTGCTCAAGCGTAGATAAGGAATGGGCAATTTTCAAGGATGCCATGCTCGACACACTGGAAAATAAATGTGGAACAAAGAAAGTAGGGCAAGACAAAAGATTGAAAACAGCTTGGTGGAACAACGAAGTAAAAGATAGCATATTCAAAAAGAAGGTAGCGTTCAAAAAATGGATCACAACCAAATCTTAACAAGGCTATGTTACTTATATAATTGCACGACGAAATGCCAAACGAACAATTAGAACATCTAAAGGTGAATCTTGGAGAATCTACGGTGAACGGATAACGACCCTTAGCAAAGACTACCCAAGAGAATATTATAAACGTGTCAATACAATGATAAACAGAGATGCATGCTACAACCCAACCACCATCATAAACAGCACAAGAGGTATTTTTTCCCCATATCCTTTACAGGACATCGCTGTCAACAGCAGGATCTTTCAGCTGTCTGTTGATTTCTTTGCAAGATTACGCTCAGTAGTTTGCCATTGCTTTCTAAGCGGCAGGCTCAGTTATCCCGCAAGTCACCAGCGGGGGTCGAACCGCTTTCAGCACTCGTCCGCTACGAGACTCTGCGTGATAAACGGGATTACGGAGAAAGTGTTGTAACCCCTCGGCCAGAGAGACCGGCAAAAGAGGTATACCGACATTTAATCCACAACAAAGACTAGCAAGGTGGTCAGAATACTTTCAAGAACTACTTAACCCCACACATAACATAGAAAATCTCACTTTTGTGCCTAAAAGTCATGGACAACAATGTTATACCTGCAGAAGTCAAAGCAGTTATGCAGAAAAGTTCAAAAAACAAAACGCTGTGTCCAGATGGAATAACCACAGAAGCTATTCGGGACTGTGGGAAAACAGGAGTTAAATTGCCCACAGGACTTTTCAATATAGCATGAGAAGGAAGAAAAGTCCCAGATGATTGGCAACAGGCAATAATAGTACCAATATGGAAAAAAGAAAGGCAATATTAGAGAGTGTGAAACATACAGAGGTATATCACTCCTGAGCCATATAGGGAGAATTTACGCAAAACTATTGGAACAAAGAGCTAGACTCATAGTGAACAACAGTTAAGCAAAGTACAATTCGGTTTTCGGAAAAGTAAAAGTTGCACTGATGCACTATCTACACTTAGACAAATATATGAAAAAAACTATTGAATATAGCGATCAGCAAAATATTGTGTTTGTAGAGCAGGAAAAGATTTTCGATAGAGTAGACAGATTCAAATTATGAACCATCCTTGAAAACTATGGGATACAAGGGCAACTGCTAGAAAACATCACAGCCATGTACCACTCGAGCCGAAGTGTAGTAAGAACACAAGAAGGTATATCAGATATGTTCACAGTCAATACAGGAGTGAGACATGGATGTGTGCTCTCTCTTCTGCTATTTAATGTTTACACGGACAGAATATCCAAAGAAGAAAGTCTTGACAGAAGAGATTCAGACAATTTAGAACTCTTTACTCCAGATGAAACAACTGATCCACAGGAAATAAATGAACTTCTATTTGCAGACGATCAGTGCCTGTTCTACAGCAATGTGAGCAGACAACAACATCATATAATAATCTGAGTTCAACCTGCAGCAGATACAATATGAGTATAATCACAGCCAAATCGGAAGTAATGCAAGTTAGCAGATCGCCGGGCCCATTAAGTATATAGATAATTAGCACAACTCTGAAACAAGTTAAAGAATTCAAATATCTTGGAAGTATGATCACAGAAGATGGTAGATTGGACAGATAAATCGAAATCAGTGTCAAAAAGCTAGTGCACTTACATATCAAATATCACTCTTACTGAAACATTCAAATATACCCATGTCCGCAAAACGACATATAATAAACAGCATATTCACACCAACTCTATGCTAACAATCTCAAACCTGGACTTTATCCAAACCACACTTTCTCAAAATCAACACCTGCGAGATGAGTTGCCTGAGGAGAGCTGCCAACCTAACAATCCGAGACCGAGTAAGAAATGCTACTATCAGACAGACCGTGGGATCAACACTGCCACATTTATTTATAGGCAGAAGATCAAGTAGTTTGGCCATGTCGTTAGAATGCAACACCAGCAACTACCATCACTGGCCTTACATCAAAGATCATCTGCGACGAAACCAAGAGGACGTTCAAGAAGAAAATAGATCGACATCAAAGAAATTGTACAACCACTCGGAATGACACTATCCAGTGCCGCCCACCGTCGTTGGAACGCAAATTATTCCTCCCCACGACTCTTGACGGCAGAAGTGGAAGATGATGATGATGATGATGATGATGATGATGATGATGATGATGATGATGATGATTCGTCTTTGAAGGGCAATATATATTCGTATTTTAATTTATTTCATTGTGTCACAATTGTTGGTAATTAATGACTCAAGATACTCAAAATTTTCCACCACCACCAATGTTTCCTCATTGACATATATTTATTTCTCCATATTAGTTTTATCTGTATGCATTATCTTTGTTTTTGCTATGTTAAGACATAAGTTGTGATTTTTACTATTCTTTTGGGTTGTAGGCATTAGTTTTTCTATACCATTCTGTGATGTGGATAGCAATACTGTATCATCAGCGTATCGAATCTCTGGTATTTATGACCACCGACATTTAGGACATCATATTGTTCCTTTGTTATATCATCTCTGCCATTTCTGATTATACTTTCGGCGTACAGGTTAAACAAAAGAAGGGGTCAGCTCACATCCCTGACGGACTCCTTGCTTGATGGCAATCCAGTCATGTGACGAAAGACGCAAAGCCCATTTTCCTCACGATTTCTCATAGTTTCTGATGTTGTATACGATCAAATGCCTTTCAAGAATCAACAAAACATGAGACTAGGTTCACATTAAATTCTTTACATTTCTCCATTATTAAACGCTTGCTGTGTATGCGATCACATATTCCTCTTTCTTGTCTTAACCTCACCCCAACCACTTTAATTTCTTCTTCCACTTTCCTACGAAGTCTTCGCATTATTTTTGTTTAATAAATATGTTCTTGGATGACTGATCAGGGCGACATTTCTATAGCTGGTGCTTAATTTCATGTCACCCTTTTTGAGTATTGACATGAAGATAGTTCCCCTCCAATATGTTCACTGTATACCATATGTCCCTATCACTTTACATAATGCGTGATAGATGTGTATGTTTCTCCTCCCGCTTTAATTAGTTCAGTTGGTTTCACATCAGTTTTATTTTTTATTTTATTTTTATTTATTATTATTATTTTTTTTTTTGGGGGGGGGGGGGGGGGGGGGGGTAAATTCATGTATAAGTCATCCAGATTTTCGGTAATTCATAGCATTTTCAGTTTTGGTAAATACACATCTTCGTCAGTTTTGGGCAGTTAGTACCTGGCATGTTGTCTGATTAAGGGTCTCTTCAATGTCCATCATCTTTGCCGTCATTATCACACTTTGTATTTTCCATGTCTTCAACTCTCCTACTTATGTTTCGCCAAATGTCACCATCGGCAACTTCATAAAATAATTAATTAGATTGACGTATAGCAAATTTTCAGTGCAGTCTATAGTTCTAGGGTTACCGGTTAGGGTTAGGGTTACGGTAGTCTAGCCATAATATGAAGGAGGATATTGAAAATACAAATGAAATGCTATGGGTAAGAATAATTCTAAATAGAGGGAGAGAAATGGAACATGTCACCCATTTATTTCCAAGTGAGAACTTTCTTAAATACACAAATGTACCACACCTTAATAGCAGCTCAGAGCATAGACCACATATTAAGGAACTCTAACGAAGCAGGAGGTATGATAGAAAGAGAAATGGTACCACCGGTATGTGATGAATGTGATTCAATTAACACAGAACTTGATATGGATGTTAATAAAATAAAGATGATGTGATGGATCTTCGTGGCGTCTCTGCAAGAATAGATACTTTTTTTTTTTTTATGACAACGAATAAAGAACCACTTGAGTACATGGATGATACCAAACAAGAAACATACAGACAAGCGTTCTTGTAGAGGTAACCGAAAAGAAGGCGTATCAGCAGTTACTCTGCTCTTCCATCTGCAGGTATGCCAAGGCCTTCTTGGATTTTATCTGAAAGGGCATCTCACAGTACTTACATTACCAAAATCCTGAAGTCTATCAAAAATATAATTTCTTATGTGTTCCGCTTTTGTGTTATTTTCTTATTTCACAAATGCTATATCGTCAAGTCTCCAACCAACAGTGTCTGTTATAGAGTCGAACTTTCCTAAAACCGTGCATGCATTATTTATCTCTAAAATATCGTCTACGGCATTTTCTATCAGACTTTCATTGTTTCACAAAGCGTAATACTATAAATCTCTTTGATATGGTTATAATCGTAATCCGCGATAGTCGAATTTCCCGGGCTAAAGAATATCAATATTGTAGTGGGTTAGGGTTAGGGTTATAATATAAGAAAGAGAGTTCTGAAATACTATATTGAAACGATTTTGCTTTATGGGAGTGAATCTTGGTATGTAAATGAATAAATTAGGAAGAACTTGAAAGCAACAGAGGTGTGGTTCCTGAGACGAATGTTGCGAATTCCTTGGACTGCCAGAGGATTATAGATGATTGCCTGAATGAGACTAATGAAACTAGGACATTATACACAACAAACACAATTTACTTTTCGTAAGAGTTATATAGAAACAAGTCAGTTTTAGAGACGTCAGTATGTGAAATTGTGGGAGTAAAGGTAATATTTTACATTTTATGCAAACTAATTCATTGTATTAATCATTGTATTAATTGGAAAAGATGAAAACGTTTATTATTTTGTGATATTTTTGTTTAGAAGTCATATTTTTTTTAAATTTATATTTTAATTTTTTTTAAAATATTCACAATATTTTCATCTTGTTTCTATGTAACTCTTAAGAAAGGTTTCTCGAAAACAACCCATTTCGCTTGTTCTTAGTGATATACCACCGTAACATAACATTAAAGTAAAAATAATGTCGAGGTGCTGATGTCAGTAAAAGAAAGCGTGATACCTGGTGAGCTAGACACATAAACTTGAGACAGTTACATCTCTTCAGCCAAAAACGTCTTTACTTGCAAACAAGGAACAAACAGAAAAATTATATCACAAAAGAAACTTCAGAAATATTGAAGAAAAACGAAAATTGAGGCAATTGCTGTTAAATACAGACAGCCTTGTATACAAAATCTAAACCAAAATAATTAGAAGCGCGAATAGAGAAGACAAGAACAATTTGCAATGAATACCTGCACTAGAGAAGACAATCTCCAGTTGCAAGGACAAGATGGAGACATTTTCATGGAAATCGTAATAAGTAAATTTAGGTCTTTGTTATTTTAAATCAATAGTAAATGGCAATACGTTAACAAAAAAGTGAAGATATGGAAAATTTATTTTGGATAAAAATATCAATTCTTCTTCTTCAGCGTTCCGAGCCATTGGGGTTCTTTGCTGCAGATACAATCCGTCTCCATTCGTCTCTCTGGTTGACCTTCTCTTGCCAGTCGTTGATTCCAAGTACTTGTAGGTCTGTATATATATTAACTCTCCACCGTCTTCTTGGTCTACCTCGGGGTCTACGGTCATTTATTTCCTGAGTGTAAGCGAGTTTTGATTCCCTATTATCTTCCATTCTTTCTATACGCCCCAGCCATTGTAGTCTATTAACCTTCATGATACCAGTGATTAGCGGGGACTTAAACAATATCTTATAAAAATAAAAAGTACAAAATACAGACTCAGAAAATATATCAGAAAGAGAAGAACAAGAATAAAATCGTTATTATAGGAACGAGGATAAATAAGCGTAGTATAATGAAGAAGGGAAGTAACCAGGATGGTTATAACGTAACAAAGTCAGGCAGGATAAGACATTACCTTTCGTATCTATCACATACCAATCCGACCGAAAGGACAGGCGAAATGGTGGGATGCTGACTCTTGTCAAAAACGACATCCCTGCTTCCCAAATTGAAGTTTACATGGAATGGGGCTGAGTATCAGGCACTTAAACTTAAGACTGACAATACAGACCTTCACCTGATCAATTACTACTGTCCAAATGACCGCCCACAGGCACTGGACACACTACCATTAAAAGGAAAAACGAGGTTATGATCACATGGATCAGCGGGGAGAGAGACTGGAAGACTGGCAGGATGAGAATAGATTCATCCTGATTAACAAGACGTCTGACCCACATACCTTCTACTCGAGATCATGGCACATACCACAACTACACCTGACCTGGCTTTTCATTCACCAGACCTGGAGTGGAACATTATATGAATTGTTGGGAAACAACTTGGTGGCAGTGACCATCGGCCAGTCTTTCTAGCTGTAGAAAATGAGCTTGTAAGTGAAAGTAGCACCCTCTTGTGGTGGAACTCAAGAAAGCAGACAAGCATAGCAACAGCATACTGGTTAGAAACCTGAATACTGAGAAGGACTTAAATAAAGTAGTTGAAGAGATTGTGAAATACATACTACAGGCAGCACGAGAAACAATACCAAGAGGAGCCCGTAAACATTATAAACCCTACTGGAGTAGTGAACTGGAACAGTTGCATAATGATGTGGAAGTGTGTAGAAGGCAAGCAGAGGCCATCCCAGCAAAGAGCACCACAATAAATATCAGCACGCAAAGCAAAATTTCAAAGGGCCCAGCTGCAGGCTAGACGGAAAAGCTGGCAGGAGAAAAGAAAGTCACTGAACTTTGAAAGAGACACAAAGAAGTTATGGAAGGTAATAAAACAGCTTAACGATGAGGGCACAGGGAGAAACTCAAAAATTGCACTACATAAAGTCGGAAACATCTTAACAGGAAAGCAAGCAGCTTATCATTTTGCGGACTCATTTGCACAAGATAAAAAAAAGTCGCTTAAAAGTCGACAGGGTCGACTTCATTGCATCGGGTTGTATCCCATATGGCTCGGTCTCTTTCCACAGCGCGGAAAGCGTCGCACAAAGCACGAACTCCGTAGCTCTAGCGAGTCTCCGAAAAATTTAACTCGTTAACCGAAGGACGCGGCCCGGAATCGAACCCACAACCTTCGGAGCCCGAGTTAAATGGCTTGACCACTTCGTCACGAAGACTCCCACAAGATAACAAGCACAAGATAATAACATCGAAATTAGTCCAGAGAAACAACAAGAGATTCGAAAGAAATGGCAAAATACAGGACAGAAGGAAATTGTACATGAGGTTATGGAGGCACCTATCACAGTCAGTGAACTGGAGCTAGCCATACCAAAAATTAAAATGAGAAGGTCACCAGGAGCTGATGGTATATCCAATGAAATGATCAGGAACCTAGGAACAGAGGCCAAAGCAAAGCTGCTATATATCTTTAACAACACATGAGCTTTAGGCAGTGTTCCACTAGTCTAGAGAAGCAATCATGATACCCCTTCTAAAATCTGGGAAAGAAGTTCCTTTGCCTCCAGCTACAGACCCATTAGTCTCACCAGCTGTCTCTGCAAAACAATGGAACGCGTCATCAATCACAGACTACAGTGGTATATAGAAAGTGAAAACATCCCTGTGCCACAACAGGCTGGCTTTAGGCAGTGCTGCTCTACGGAAGATCAGACAACCTACCTCTCTCAAGAATTTGAGGATGCATTCCAAGAGAAGAAGCTGGTACTTGCGGCTTGGATAGATCTGAAGAAAGCCTTTGACAAAGTCTGGAATGAAGGTCTGACGAAGCAACTGAGAACCTGTAAAATCAATGGAAGAATGTACAAATGGGTGAAATCATACTTGCACAACAGAAGAGCCCGAGTAAAGATAGACGGTCTCAAGAGCAAGAAAGTATTATTGCGTCACGGTTTATCCCCGGGGTGGAGTCCTGTCCCTAACACTTTTTATAATCTTCGTCAATGATCTTGTTGCTAATATACCGTATGGAATTAAAGCGGCAATGTACGCTGATGACCTGGTTTTGTGGAGCACAAGTGAACATGCATGAGTGTCCACCATATTGCTACAAAGAGCTGTAGATACATTTGTTGCATGGGTGGATAGATGGTGTGTCAGCATAAACACTGACAAGTGCAGCACCACTCTATTTACTCTCTCTCCGAAACAAAAGGCAGGGATCATCCAGATAAATGGAACACACCTAAGAAAAGATAAAGAAACAACATACCTTGGTGTAACATTCGACGACAGGCTGGCGTGGAGAAAACACATAAAAAAGCAGCAGCAAAGGCCAGAAGGAAAAATAACCATCCTAAGAAAGCTAAGTGGACCCACTTGGGGAGCCAGTGGGAAAATACTTAGCAAAGTTTATCAACAGAGCATACGATCACACTTGGAATACGGGTCAACTGCGTGTTGTTCAGCATCAAAAACCACATTACAGGAGCTGGACAAGATGCAAAATCAAGCTCTTAGAATCATCACAGGAAGGATGAGATCAACCCCTATAGTAGTAATGGAGAAAATGGGGAGGACACAAGCACTAAGAGAACTCAGAGATACAAAAACACTAATACAAGCAGAAAGGTCTCTCAGCTTGCCAGGCCACCCTATGAAGAACCGATTTGAAAACTTAGCTATGGGGCGGTTGAAAAGAAGTAGTTTCATCCACCAGGCCAAACAACTCTGCAGAGAAACCATCGATCTTCCCACAGTTGGTATCCCCCTGACAACTATTCCAGAGCGAACCCCGTGGAAAGATGAACATAGAATATCGCTACAAATCCAGTCAAAAGTGAGAGGAATATTTGACAAGGAAGAACAGAACAGTGTACAGAGCAGAACAGCCACTCTCAGCTTTCTTGGTGACGAATACCCACAGGATCTCTGGATCCGAGTCTACACAGATGGGTCAGCACAAAATGCTGTTCGAAATGGAGGAGCGGGAGTGTACATAGAATACCCAAATAATACTAGGGACACGGCCAGAGTTACAACAGGAAAGTACTGCCATAACTATGATGTTGAAATTGAGGCAATCAAGATAGCCACAGAGAAAATACAAAATACCAGCCATGGTATACAGCCTGTGGTGATATTGACAGATGCAAAATCCGTAATGGAGGCGCTCATGTCTGGGAAATTGCAGTTCTGAGGATACTACTTTCTGAACTTAACAGACAGCATAAGATCACCATACAGTGGATACCATCCCACTGTGGAGTCCCCGGAAACGACAGAGCTGATCGATTGGCTAAGGAAGGAGCAAAAGAAGAACAACCTGATGTGCCAATTGCATACCACCAAATGGAAAAAAAATGATCAAATCAGTCAGAAGGCCACCAATTTCTAGAAGACATCCGGGGCTCGTCGCCGTAGCTGCCGTAAAAGACTAAGCCATATGGGATAACCTAGGTGCAATGTAGTGGATCCAATTGCCTTCTAAACATATGATTTAAACTATAGACTGTACGTTTGAAAAATATGCAAACTTTAAGAAAATATATCAGACATGCATATTTCCACAGATATTTAAAGTAGTAATCAAGGTGCGACACATGCAAGTCTCCACGCGACTTCCGAGGAGATACAGTACAAACCGCTTAAGGCGATCTATACTGCGGCGTAGAAGAAAAATAGAAGTTTAGAAGAAAAATATTATATTATACGTTGTAAATACATTACTATATGCTTGAACTCTTATAAGAGGAGTTTCTTATCAGAATAACGATTTCGTGGGACCCATGTGGGTTGGCCTTATTAGCTCTGCAGTGTATTACATTTATAACGAATTACTGACAAGTGAAATAATTGCAAGATTGAAGTGAAAAGGGGACAGGAGATGACCGAAGTAGAAGGAGCCAGACATGATAGGCAATGGAGAGAGAGAGAGAGGCAAATGTTATATGAAAGTGTGTGACAATTAGCTGATAACAGGGATAGTCAAAAGCTTTCAAATGATATTGTTACATTGTAAAGTCTAAAGTGTCTCTCAGTTATTATGTTTATTAAATATTTGATATTTGACTTACGTGATTTTCCTCGATCACTGCAAATGAAGTCCATTTGCCGGTAAATGATTTCGTAATCTTCTTGGAAAACTTGACACGATTGTGGGGCCTGTTCCAGACATTGTCTGGCAGTGCTGTAGTTACTGGTGATGTACATGAAGAAGTGGGTAATGTTTCGTTATGTATGGGAATGGCAATATTAACTGAAATATTTGGATCCCGTAGAAAGTATAATTAATCCATAGTTAACTGCTTGTCGTCGGCATCTGCGGGTTAGGGATGGTGAACGTAGTTTCACAGTGCCGACATATCGGAGTCTTCTTCTTCTTTCGATCGCGTGAAATTTGTCTGTAACTGCAATGTTGTTTCTTGTATGGATTTATGTCTTTTTAAGTTCACTCAGCTTGTCTTTCACTGCTGTTTCTCAAGGCCTGAAGGTTTTCCTAGATATGTCGTATTTTGGGCATTCATGGAGTGTGTGTGTGTGAACGTCTGTCCTGTCATATATATATATATATATATATATATATATATATATATATATATATATATATATATATATATATATATATATATATATATATATATATATATATATACACCGTAGACCCCGAGGTAGACCAAGAAGACGGTGGAGAGATAATATATATACAGACCTACAAGCACTTTGACTCAACGACTGGCAAAAGAAGGTCAACCAGAGAGACGAATAGAGACGGATTGTATCTGCAGCAAAGAACCTCAATGGCTCGGAGCGCTGCAGAAGAAGAGGAAGATATATATATATATATATATATATATATATATATATATATATATATATATATATATATATATATATATATATATATATATATATATATATATATATATATATATATATAAAATAACATAATTATGTGATAGTATTTGTGCCAAAGCTGGATAAGGATTGTATCATCTCAATTGTTATCTTGTCAGGACCTGCAGCCTTTCCTTCTTTCATCTGTTTAATAGCCATCTCTACTTCAGCTTGCAGTATGTTTGGTCCATTATTAGTATTATACAACATTAATTTATTGATCCTGCTGTCCCAGAATATATATTTTTGTGTACTTAGTCCATCTTTTTATTATGTCGGTGTTATCAATTATAATTTCTCCATTTTTTCCCTCTGATACAACCGTTTCATGTTATATTATGTTTCTTCTTGGTAAATTTTTTCATATGTTCATGTATTTCTTTGGACTTTTTGTTTTTTATTTATTTCCAGACCCTTTATTTCTTGGCATTTTTTTGCAACCACTCTTCTTTGGCAATTCTGCACATGTAACGTATTTCTCCATCTATTAATATATACTCTGGAGTGTTCTTTGCTTTCTTCCTTTGAGTCATTTTACTCAAGATTTCAACGGTTATCCATAATTTGTTTTCCTTATTTTTCTTCACTGGCAATGTATTATTTGTAATCTGTATACTGTTTTTTATACATTCAGATTTTGTATTAATTTTATCCTCAGAATGTTGACGTCCATATTGTTCCATACTTTCAACGATTAGCCTATCATTTATTTTTTTACTTCAACCAAGTATAGTTGACGTATGTCTGATGGTTTAAATGTTGATATATCGATGTGAGGTGTCTTCGATGTCTTTATTCCTGTGTTTCTAAAGCGACAAACATCATTCTTTGGCCTTATAATGAAAAATTGAGGATCCGACAATATCGTGTCAACTGGAAAGATCAGTGGAAGAAGAGGCAGAGACGTACCAAGAGAAATTATACGGGCGGACTGAGACGGTGGCACAAAGGAATATAATCAGCAGAGTTGATACACAGCACCCAGGACCGAGATCTGTGGACAGATATGAACACGTATGCCAGATGGCAAGCCACACGATGCTAATAATGATTATGAATTGATGTGACCTACTGGCATGAGTCTAACCAGCGGGAAAAGTAACAGACAACAGCTCAGGAACTAGTTAGTATTAGTGAGGAATATTCACAGATAGAACTAGAAGGAATAGAGGCCTAAAGTTAAGAGCCAATCAGAGAAGGAGCTCAGGTCACGTGAGGGATCGGCGTGCGGGGAAACGGGCTGACACATTTCAGTCCGCTAAGAACCGCCTTGTTGTCCACTTCGCAAAAACAGAGAGCCAGAGTTGAAAGTCGAGGAGAACAAAGAAAGTATCCAGCATGAAAGTTATGCAGAGTTTGTCAAGATAGTGGATGCCGCAGCCAACGATCTATAATGGCTAGCAGAGTCGTCACTAACAAGGCTACAGAACCCTCGACAGTACATGAGCGAAGCCACCTGTGGCGTTTGGACGAGCCGACAGGCCTGTGTTGACATCCAGTTGAGTTGAACCACTCAACTTAAGTAGGGCATTATTAAACTTTAGTGTGGACGAAGTATACTGTTTAGCAGTCATGACGACAGGTTTTAGAGTTGTAGGCAGATCAGGTGCTGGTGGATACTTGGATACAACAGCAATATACTAAGGTGTCGACGTAGCCAACATTTGATGCTGCTGTTGTTTAATAAATATTGTTGTTCACTCCATACCTGAGACGCAACTGTTATTGACTGATTTCTTGTGTGCACACATATAGAACTGTCAGTGTTGGCTTGTAAATACCCCTACTAGCACATTGGCACATACCATCTTATGTTGCTTACCATTGTATCTGTTCCGTATGTGATGAAGTTGGGCAATTTTGTCAGCGAAGTCTCCTTCATCGAGCTGCTTTGTCCATTTCAATCCAGTGTATCGTCAGCAAAATTAGTCCAAGTGACAAAAGGCTTTCCTGCTTGACTTATGTTATTATTTCAAATGCCTCTGTTGTGCATTACGACGTGTAATACGGTCCTTTATTTTGCTACCTTTACTAAGTATAATTGGCTTTGGTAGCCTTACGGCTTTAAACAGTGCTTTGGAAAAATTGCTGACGTGTATGCTTACTACTGTCTATACGCGTTACAATATTAGAATCGACTTCACTGCATGGAGTTTTGTCTTATCTAGCTCGGCCTCTCTACACGGACCATCTAACAGCCTGTCGAAATAATCCAACACATCAGGAACTGTGACGACCCCCAGAAGACTTTAAAAACACGGTACTGGAAGAACTAAATGGCTGTTCGAAAATGAACTCACGACCCGCGGGGCATAAGGCAAAATGGTTAACCACTTCGCAACGGAGACATCCCGTTCCAGTCCGGTACGACCATCTACCCAGATAACCTGCATCCACTTTGCCCATAGTTGTTGAGATTGTTTCTCAGGTTCCTGGCGCATTATGAAAACATTAATCTGATCAGACCTTCTCGTTTGAACATATTAACATTTCCATGCATGTTGCAACAGATATAAGGATGAAAATAAATCCTATCACGTAATATTCAGACTTTGTTTTAAAATTTAACTTACGAACAAATCCGGTCAAGTTGAGGCGCTAGAGTGCCAAAGTTTTCGTGAGAATCGATATACGGCAGATTATAGACAATAGACTCGCAGTCATTAATGTTCTCTGGGCAGCCATCTTCGTCAAGCGAGAAACCGCTATTTTGTCGTTTGTCAATTGTCCTGAAACATTCTAAACATATAGTTTATTATAAATATATATTCTTTGAATAGGCATTGATTATCAGTTAACAGTTATCAGTTGGGGTATCTTCAATACACTCCGGACAGGTCCATAGTTGCTCAGATCCCCCCTCCCCCCAGCATATGCATCAGCGACCGGTGGCTAATAGTGCCAGTTCTGTGTTAGTTGACGAGGCACCTCGTTTTCCCGATGTACCTCTCGTGTCTGGCTGTGCTAATTCTTACTCCCAAGTCTTTGGCTTGCAGACACTCTTGTCTATTCCATTGTTCACATAGGGCAGTGAGAAGCATTTTGTGATATTCACTGGCACAGGAACGGAGCAATATGGGGACGACCCGTTGCCATGAAGTTGGAACCGCGACTAACTAACTAACTAACTAACTAACTACCAAGTCTTTCATCCTGGACAGCGAGGTGGATTCACTGACGTCAAAGTCCTCTGTTCTCGACATGTCTTTAAGGGTGTTAATAACATCGGCACGATCCATGGGCTGGCCATCTGCAAGGGGTGTAGAGCCAGCCAGTTTATCAGCTCGTTCATTTTCCTCGACTCCCGCATGTCCCGGGACAAAGATGAAGGTGACCTTACGGACAACAGACTTCCGCAGCGACTCAGTCCACTGTCTACGTACAGATCCTGCTTCAACCTTCCGAATCATGCTCATTGAATCACTTAGTACACACACGTTGGTATAATGCTATGATTCTATGAAAGCCTGTGTTACAGCCATCACCTCCATCGTGATGCTGCTCGTGGTCATAGGTTGGGCACCACTGGATTCTTGAACGGTTCGGTCCGCTGAACGGGCTGTAAATGCCCACGCACTTCTCTGCTGCTTTACCACAGATCCATCTGTATAGATGAGCACTTCGGTGCTATCTGAGTGATCATAGATGAGCGCGTTAACCTCTGCATTGACAGCGGCAGGGTTCTGCTCTCTGCACCGTCTGTCGAGTGTGATAATGCACGAGAAAGTGCACTTTAAAAGTGGACGCACCAGCACCCATTCCTAGCTTCACACGTCGAATATAGCTTCATACGGCTAGGACTGCAGACCTGTCTGATGCCATCTTCCGCACGACCCATCCATGATTTGCCCCTCCTTAGCCTATTACCCTTTTCTCTGAATATAGCTTCATGCAGAGGGTGCCGCTCATCTGCACTTATTTTTAAGTATGCACGAGCTCTCAAGATCTTGATCCTGTGGTTCATTGTAGGGGAGTCAAGGAGGTATCTCATTGCTACACAGCTGGTGTCTCTCGTGCAGCCCAAAATGATGCGCATGGCTTCGTTTTGTACCTTTTCAAGTCTTTCAATATGTGTAGGGCTGACAGTCAGGATAGCCAGGGCATACTCGATGGGTGAAAGCAACAGTCCTTGGAACAGAAGTATTAGCAGTCTTTGCCCGATATTGGCAGTCGCCGTGACTCTCATTGCTGACAAACCTTTTCGAGCTTTCGTTATGACATAATCGACGTGATCGCTGAAAGACAGGCTACGATCAAGCCTCACGTCAAGATATGTCATCGACTGGGTTCTACTCAAAATGCTCCCATCCATTCTCATTGCCGGCAGGTCAGTGTTCACAATATGGTTGTTTAGAGAGAACCATGTAACCGATGCCTTTGCAGGGTTGACAAGGGCCATGGCAACAGCACACCATGAGGAAATTCTATCTAGTTCGCCCTGCATATCATTGGCAACCGCCTGTCTATTTCGACCCTGTCGATACACAAGAATGTCGTCAGCAAATGACAGAGTCCTACCCCTCCCTTCCAACTGTTGTTCAGTGATCGGCACTGTATACACGTTGAATAGTACTGGTGACAGTGGTGAACCCTGCATCAATCCTGGACATATAGTTGTCGGCTCAGAAGACCAACTCCCACATCTTAGCACCACCTTCCTTTGGAGCAGGACTGTAGCTATTCATCGTACAAGGTGAGGGTACACTTTCGGTCTGAGGAGCGCTTGCATCAAGTGCGTCCTCTAAGTCTATGGCGGCCGCACATGTCTCTTCTCTGACCTGAAATCCTTCGTAAACATCTTGAGCAAAGTCTGCCGTATTCAGCCATGGCTCTTTGTTACGTCTGTATCCTCCAAGTGTGGGCGGGAAGCAGCCGAGTTGTTCCAAGTCACAAGCAAGTCTGTGTGCTACAATTTTCTCCAGTAGCTTGCCAGCAGTGTTCTGCATCGTAATGATTCTATAGCCGCTTATCTTGGAATGGCTTTTGTTCGGTTTTGGCAGCGGCAGCAAGTAGCTGTGCAGCCATTCCTCTATGAACTGACCCCTCTGGATACTGGTATTGAATTCTCATTTCAGTTCTTCCATGTCAACATCTGACATCACCAGTAGGTCACCATATCGGATGTCATCTGAGCCTGCGGCGGTATTAGGTAATTTCTTGATGTCAAGGAGCTGGAGATGTATAGAGAGAAGTAGGACAAAGACGAATAAATGAAAGGACAGAGACAGGACATAGATAATGACCTTTACAAGAGAATAGATAGAGAAAGACAGTATAAGGAGATAGAACTCCAAACAGTTATATGACAGGACCTAGACAGGACACGCACGTATCATAGCTAGGACATAGCCAGGACATAACTAGGACATAACGGGATTAACTCCCGAGATAGGACAGAGTACGTTAACCACGGGGACTACCCGTAACCAGACTGAACAATAGTACAGCTGAAAGTTAACGAGGACTGGACCACTGGGCTGCGTGACAAGTGACCCAGCACGCCGTGTGGCTGACCGCACGAGAACTGAGGACGAGTAGCTGAACCAGACCTGTGAATTCAGGCAGACCGGACCTGACAGTTAGAGCGACAAGACCTGTGTGTTTACTCTCGCCATCTGTGTAGTTTAGAAAGGGCGCAGTTATACGTAGCGAGTGGAAAGAATGTATTTAAGTGTTGAATGCCATTTATGTATGCTCGAGAAACGGGCTGTATATTATGTAGAATAAATCCTAATTCATTATATACCATTCGTACGAAAAGTGTTTGTGATCGTGAGGTGCGAATGAAGTGACCAGCATGTCTGTGTAAATTCAGGTTGTTGACACTTGAGCATCGCACGTATTGTCTCGGCTGTGATTATACATTCTTCGCCTGCCTTGACTCCCTCGCACAACTGAGAGAGTGTCGTTGCGGTCCTTTGTCTGGCGGGCTCGTCTTTCTGGTCAGCCTGCTCTATGTAGCGTGGAAGAAGGGCCTTACCTTTATCCGCATCCGACTTTTTCCATGTGAGATCGGTGTCTTGAAAGTCTAAAATACCCCTACATTGTGCAGCACCGTTCATGCGCTTATGGAGGCGCCAGAATGTCTTAAGAGATCGTTCGGGGCACACCTTCCTGCAGAATTCGTCCCATTTCTCGGCCTTGGCCTGTTTGGCGCAGGTTTTGAAAAAAGTGATCGTTATATAGACCTCAGTCTTCAGGTTCGCCAACTCAACCTGTGGCATGTTAGCCTTTCTGGCTTTTTGCCAGTCTTTGACAGCTTGCCTCTTTCCCAGCCATGCCTTCTCGACCTCTCCATTCCACCATGGTGGCTGCAGCCATCTTTCTTGTCTCCTGCGGGAAGAAGTTAGTTTTCTTCTTCTGGTCTTGCTTATGGCGTCCTGACCAGTGTTGTCACACGGGTAGGCATTTCGCTTGTTTCCTTGACTTCTGGCCTGTCTTTCTCGATCAGGTAGACACAAGGGTAGTGGTCACTATCGTGGTATCCCAGTGTGCTTCACTGGCACCTTGGTGCGATGGTGGGCGACACCAGAGCCAAGTCAATGACACTGTCAGAATCACCTGGTCGAGTGGCCATACTAGTGACATTCCCATCATTCACACAGACTAGGGCAGCAGATGCCAGGGCGTCCTCAATTCTTCTCCCTGTCTATTGGTAATGCTATTCCCCCATTGACTGCCTCTGGCATTGAAATCTATACGGTAGATGATATGCCTTTCATCCATATCGAATAAACTCTGCCATTGTCACACGTCGACTTTCCAATTACGCGCATAAACGTTCACGATTACAAGCTGGACTGGCGTAATTATTCTTAATGCCTGCACTTCCAGGCGGACATATCGATCTCAGACACTAGTATGTTGTCGCGGATCAAAATGGCCTGTCCGAGGTGCCACCTGTTATAGAAGCCCTGAAACCCCGCGACATTGACTGTTCCGTCGCCGAGATGTGTTTCTTGTAAGACCACAATATCGTTTCCGTAGAGTAGTTTTTCAAGAATGGGTCGGAGGTTACTAAATTATGCACAGTTCCAGTACAGTACTCGAACGTGTCTAATGCCCAATCTATCACATTTTAACCGCGTTCTGCGTGCGCCTGCCCTTTTTCCACGCTGTGTCCTTGTCGGTCGTCGTCTGCTCGTCGTGTTTGGCTTAATTATCGCCACAGAGCGCCGATGACATACCGAAGGGAGTCCAGGTGCGCGTGCACGAACTCCGTTGCACGGTCCGAACTCCATTTCATCTCGAAAAACACACTTAAACCACACACATTTAGGTAAAAATACGTTCCATTCTATGGGACGAAAAAAATGTCCCACCATCTTTCTCCAAGGGAACTCACTCAATCGGAGAAAACACCAAAGGCATTGATTTCGATAAGCAAACAAAAGACAGGCCAGAAAATCATAAACACAGCACTCAGTACAAAATACAAGGCAAACACATGTGTTGAGTGTAAAGTCGTGTAGTGTTACGTCATTCCCTCTGACTCCAGACAACCATGAACTAATCACAAATTATGGTAAGTAAAGTCAAAGTACAGGACTCATTTTCACATCAATAGACTTATTGGGTAAATGGTGATCATTATCACCATGCCATACAGAAAAGCGTGGGCGGTCATATTTCGTCTTCTCACCCCAGAGTAGTGGATTATCTCTGTGGTTTTCTCTCCTACCTGGCGATTCTGCTCCCATGGAGCACATATTTCCGCTGTTTCTCTCATTCTTTACGAATTGACGAAACATGACTTTCTAGGAGAAGGTAGTTTGCCATTGCTATCCTTTTTAGCAGTGATAATATTGGTCGATGAACGTTGTTATTATCTCCATAAAGAGATCATCAACTCAGCTCGTGAAATTGAAGACCATAACCAACAACTATCTGACGACTGCTCATTAACTTCATTCACCACCTGCATCCAAGACTTCACGTGACCCTGATATTCTAAACGGTTACTCCACTTGCCCAAGGGTGTCACGTAGGTTAGCGGAATGTAGAAGGCACCTTACTTTGTCATTGAAAAGGGAATACCCTTATTCTGCCACCATAGACCCTCATGTTCAGAACAATCGGCACTAGATAGGTAAGGTGGTCGATATCGAACCCGTCGCATTTACTTCTATAGGACAGTTCGTGCTGCACATGTTAGGGCCAGGTTAGTAGGGAACGCCGCGACTTGCAGGGACTTCGAGCACATGACCACTTGACCAGAAGGCAAGTATGTTAACTACAGAGCTATAGCGGCTCGCCTGTCGCGATTGTGGAATTCTTTACTATAAGGAACTTGTGACATATTTACTTCACAACCCCGCTAATCATTGCGATCTATGGCTAGTGGATCTGACATCTAGCCTATGTGGATTAGGCTGGGACATCTATAAGGTCACAGACGAAAGTAGTGCAAGTTAACTGTGCAGATAACTGAACTCTATGTACCTGTATTCATAAACGTGGCCGTGACAATCAGGAGAATTCTTGCAGCTGCTTTCATGTTTACTTGGACCATTCTTTCTCTTGTCTCAATCTGTGTAATGGAAATGCAGAGACCAGTAAACACTTAATGCATTTGTCTTTTACTGTTTTTAAAAACTAGATTTTGTAAACATAGCCGGTGCGTTAGCGAAGTTGACAGAGAACTGCGCTGATAATGTTAGAGCATGGTCGGTCCCGGGACGACGCCTGGGCTCCTCTCGACGAAAGTGATGGACAGATTGGCCATCTATTCCTCGCGCATTCAGGCTTACAAAATGTGATGCCGCCGTCACATTACAGACGGATAGCAGGAAATTATTTCGAGTTCATTTCTTTTAACAAAGTAACATTTAAATATAAGGACTGTGTTCTAAAATTAATTAACATCACTTTGTCAAATGTCGGCCACTAAACAGAATACGGCCACACACACACATACACACGCACACACACATACACGCACACATACACACCCCCCCCCCCACACACACACACACATACAAACACACACGCACGCGCGCTCACACACACACACACACAGAGAACAGGCACACAGAGAACACACAAACACACCCATCAACACACACCCACACCTATACAACACACCCTCGCACCCACACACACATCACATAAACACAGATATTGATACCTCCCACACTCTATACAAACATAGTATTCAACAACAACAATAAACGGAGCTAGAACCTATGCAAGTATGGTTTCAGTGTGAGGTTACTACAGGCGAGCTGATGTCCATTTATATATTCTTGAATAACTGATGCAACAAATGACTGTAATTGACAACGATTTATCTCAGTGGGCAGCTAACAACTTGTGAGTTCAATTTCAGACTGCGGACATATTGTTTCTATATTTGAGCGATAATTTTGTAGCACCAAATTGTAAATGGTATCAATTTGTAATCGACATTTAACTACATTTAGCATGATACGTATTGTCAGAGTCCTAGCGACCTGAT
The DNA here is from genome assembly GCA_014155875.1 of Cepaea nemoralis. NCBI lineage: Eukaryota > Metazoa > Mollusca > Gastropoda > Stylommatophora > Helicidae > Cepaea > Cepaea nemoralis. The sequence goes on from JACEFZ010014356.1 coordinate 69,214, forward strand.
ACGGAGGACAGATCCTAGAGACAGGACATGGGAATAGAAAACAGGCCAGGGGAACAACAGACAGGACAGTATGCCCTTGAACAGACAGGACAGTATACCCTTGGACTGGACTACGTGAGACACGTGAGACTACGTCAACAGACAGACGGACCCTTAGTTCACGGATAGGGAACAGCCCAATAATGCGACGCAGTATTGACCACGAGTGGCCTCAGACGACACGAGATTTAATACCACGTGATAGGGAACCCAGAGCGAAAGCTTTGGGGAGACGAGACTGGGCTTTGGATGAGGAAGGACGTGTCGGGATGTTTGCTTGAGATATTGACTTGTATAACCGATCTGAGTGTTTGCTAGCGCTGGGATGTATTTGAGATCCGACTCTGTGTGTGCTCGTTGTGTGAGCGAAGCTATTGTTATTTGAGTGTTCGAGTGCAGTGCTGAGCGCTAAACATTGTGATATTGTATATTGTGGTTTTCCACTATTAAATATATGTTGATCATGTTTATTAAAGTTCACTAACTTTTGTATACATGTCATTTATATGTCGAGTCATTAGACAAACGAGCGACGCGAGACTTTGACACGAATGTAATTTTCTGATTTTCTGGGTCGCAGAGGTGTTTCCAAGGCACCAGGGCCAGGTTTTATACTGGCCAAGACCTACTAGCACGTCGTAGTCATGCGTCCTGGGCAACAGGTCCCTTCGGGGTTCTGGCTAACGTCAGTAGGATCGCTGATTCTTCCGAAGCCGGAGAGTATCTGCCTACACGGCGATTAACCACCAGATTGCACACCAATAAGCCAGACATGGGACAACGGATACTCACGCAAACCTCAGGTCTGGTATGACATCATACTGATGTTGGACAACAGGATGTCTTCATCCCACATACAAATTTTCACGCTGGATATCACAGCCAGCGAACACAAGCAAGCAAGCAATCATCATCAGTCAATAAATTTTCCTCTGCAGAACTTTCTTCATTGAATCATCTTTCGAGTGGGCGCGTTGTGGCAAAGTTTAGGACAAAATGCTGACAATGACATGAGCGTGGTTGGCAAGGTTCTATACCAGCTCTCGTCTTTCTCCACAGGAAGGGAAGACTGTCCACCTATTCCTCAAGGCACCTAGGCCATAACAAATGTGATGGGTCTAATACTTTACATACAGAAAGTAGATGATGATTTTTTTTCTGAATCTTTAGAATTTTCTCTATCACGACAGGCGTATTTCCTCTATGCAAATTAAATAGCAGAGTTTTAATCCATTCACGTTTTTATCTTCCTCTTCTCCACTTTCCCGATACTCCCCCCTCCCCCTCCCTCGTAGATATCTATTCGAGACATTCGTGTCCTGCCCAAAACATTTGATTGATTGATTGATTTAGGAACCGACATCACAGCATTCGGAGCATTACCATAAGCACTCCGTCCCCATCCTCAGCAGCCAGCGAAGAGTTCCAACACTAATAGTTCCAGTAGAAATCTGATTATATTTCCGTCTCGCCTTTCCTCTGAGCTTCGAGCGTCGGCCTGATCCCCTCGTCACACCTCGCTGCCTCATTCTTACCAGACTATGGTGAACCATTTGTTCCTCCGAGGTGTACACGTGCTCCCACAAAGCCGCCACCATGTCTGCCTTGTCATGCATCAATACTTCACCAAGTTTTGCCGACCCAGCCAATCTGTCCGCCTGTTTGCCCAAACCATTTCAGTTTAGTCAATTGTATTCGTCTCATAACCAGTTTTGTTCAGTATTGATTTGTTGTTGTTTGTTCTATTTTTCTTATTTTGAATTTTAAATATTCATTAGCACTTAATACTATTGAAAATGCCATCAGTTTGTCAGCTGTTGTGTTAAATTCCGAAATGCCACACAATGTGTTGCGAACGAAACATTCATGCTCTTAGTATTCTGACTTGTATTCTTCGGCCTGTTGTGTTTACTTTAGTTTTTGCAATGATTTCTTCTTCTTATCCCTCGCATTACATTTACATCTTCCGTCGGCAATGAACCTAGATATCAACAATAGTGTCTACTTTCCTTTATGCTCCTCCACTGATAATTATTTACATGATGACATGTTTCTTTAATCTGTTGTCATTACTTTTGTTTTTGTTACGTCAAGATAAACATTATTTTTTTCACTTTGGTTTTGCGTTTACTTTATTAATTCCTCAATTCCATTCTGTTGTTGATAGTTATACTGTACCGTCAGCATATCTAAGTCTATTCCTTTTATTACAAACATTCCCTTGTCAATATTTTCTTTAATATTCGAAGTGATAATTTCAGCACACACGTGGAGTAGATATGGGGGGGGGGGGGGGGGGGGAGGGGAGGGAAAAGGGGGGGGGGGGAATTCAACCATGTCTGTATCAAACTAATCCGTTATAAAACATTTACTTCCCATGTAGAACCTTGCGGTGTATGGAGGAGGTGTCTTGAGCCTGAGTAATTAAGGCCGCCTGGCTAGTGCAGTCGCCACGAACTGTGCAGATTAGAGTTGTATTTTTCCCCTCGTCAAAAAAACAAACAAACCCACACCTTACCGAGGATTCTAACCCGGGTCTCCCGAAGGAGAATACGGAGTTCTAGTCCCTCGGTCAGCCGCTCCTCCCAATCTGTTGCAATCCAGCCAATTAAGCAATCCAGCCAATCCGTTATGTCATCACAAATTCTCACGACTGCCTGTTGTTCACTGTAATGTGTTACGTTTAATATGTGTTAAGGTTATGGAAAACCTATAAATATTATACTCTGCTTATCCAAATTCGTTTATTTTTCTTCTCTTCTCTTTAAATAACAATTCTAGTAAAGCTGAAATAGTCTAAAGTATTTAGAGAAGTATGAAGAGATTAGAACAAGAATTGCCATTGCGAAGGTAGCCTTTAGCAAGATGAAAAACATACTGACCAACAAAAATATATCAATTGAAACGAGAAAAAGAGTGTTGAGATGCTACATAGAACCTATAACTATATTTTTGTATGGATGTGAAGCGTGGACAATAAGCAGTCAAGCTGAAAAACAGCTAATGGCTGTGGAAATGTGGTTTCTGAGGAAAATGCAAAGAATACCATGGACAGATAGAAAAACCAACGAATAAGTCCTTCAAGAAACAAATGAAGATCGTAAACTGATTAGAGTCATTAGACGTAGACAGTCAAAATTTTTTGGGCATGTTATGAGAAGAAATGAATTGGAGAACTTGGTGACAACTGGCAAGATCGAAGGGAGGAGACCAAAGGGAAGACCTAGAAGCAAATACCTGGATGGCTTGGCCTGGTGGCATGGGCGAGACAGGAACACAGAGCTGATCCACGACTCTGGTGATCGAGTGAGATGGCAGAACATGACCGCCCACGCTTACCGGCATGGCACATGATGGATGTATGGATTGTACCTTTGTCATTGGGGGTTAGATAAACACTTCTTGAATGTTACATAGAACCATTTTTTTTTTACATATGGCTGTGAATCTGGACAATTAGTCAACAACAACGAATGCTTTGAAGCTTCAGAGATGTCGTTTTATAATTGTGAAAAATTTCTTTGACTTAAAAAAAAAGCAGTCTAGACGTTTTGAAAGAGGCTGAGACACAAAGCCAACTTATCACAAACAACAGTCAGAGGTAGTCATTGCCATGTGTCGCAGATTGTAATAATCGGAAAAACAAGAAGACAGCATACGGAACGCACCAGACATGACTTGGTGATAGGAAAAAACGTCACCAAAAAACCCTGACGAAAAAGGATGTTCAAGAAAGGAACGACGGCATGGAGTATCTGGATGATACGATCTTTGAGAAGCGAGCTGAGGAAACGATGCAACATCCGATGGGCGACATCTAAGTGGAAGAGTCACCAAAAGGTTACACAATAGACAACACCCCACGTTTCTGGTGTGAGTAATTTAAGTGACAATAATTCTGTGAATATGAGATAGGGCAAGTGACATGTTTGACCTTAATGATAGTCATATTTAAGTAGGGTAGCGTGAGCAGGTATGACGGAATGCGAGAGGGTTACATCATGTTGATGACCTGCTTGTCATACAATTCATGGGATACTGCCTGAAATAAATAGACATGAAATTGAGGAATTATGTCAGCGTCCTTACAGTTCTCTTGTTCGTAGTGATCTGCAGATGTCAGTACTTGCTCTTTCAGCTGCTGTCCTCTGTCACCTTGATGTCGTTCTTCAGACAGGATGAAAAGCCTCTTCAGGTACCGGCTGCTGTCAGGTTCACTCGTCTGTAGGTCAGCTGGTAGATCCCGAAACTGCTGATCACCGCTGTAATCTGCCTTCTGGAATGCAAAATGTCTGACACCCTATAAATAGTGTTCGTTACAGCGTTAATGGTTGCCGTAAATTGACGTTGTGTATTGGCGACTGTATGCTACATCCACGTGTTAATGCCTGCCTATAAAATGTCTCGGTAAATTTACACAATAGACAACACCCCACGTTTCTTGTGTGAGTAATTTAAGTGACAATAATTCTGTGAATATGAGATAGGGCAAGTGACATGTTTGACCTTAATGATAGTCATATTTAAGTAGGGTAGCGTGAGTAGGTATGACGGAATGCGAGAGGGTTACATCATGTTGATGACCTGCATGTCATACAATTCATGGGATACTGCCCGAAATAAATAGACATGAAATTGAGGAATTATGTCAACGTCCTTACAGTTCTCTTGTTGATTTACATTGAGTTATTTGGATAATTAAACCTAGATGAACAGAGCCAAACTATTGCCATTGAAGGGAGGACACCTTTGTGGCAGTCATCATCTCTGGGTAAAACATAAAAAGGCAAAATATACCATAATTGGCAACTGGAAAGATTTGTGGAAAGAAAGAAAGATAAATACAGTGAGAGGCAATTGTTGACATATTTGGGGTATGACACTGAAGAACGCCAGGGCACGAATTGATACAATTGTTGAAAATATCAAAATGTGTATATACATATATAATAGCAAGATGTGGATATATACATATATGACTGTCACCTTGCCGTCGTGAGACAACCGTCTGCAAAATTGAGTTTTTCCTCTCCGTAGCACAACGCTTCCGCTTAATTTAGAGCCGGGTCAGCAACTGCCTGCCTGTCGGAGCTTCATTCCTAGACCGATTCCGACCAAGACCAAGGTTTAGGGCCTACTCCAACTCTGCCAAGACGTTTATGATGTTACGGTCAGAATCTTGCCGGCTGCCTTTACCTTTCAAGACATTTCCTGGTACCTATGTTAGGCTGGTTCAACCTGGGTCAGTTTTACAAATCCGCCTAAACGTGACAATGACAGATGTTAAATGTCAGCTTAATGTCAATGTTTGCGTGTGGCGTTTATGTTGCTTACAAAATATGCTTAACGTGCAGATATTGCTCCATTATTCTAGTAGTCTAGTCACTGTGACCTGCATGTGGATTAATGTGAAAGTGACTTTCTTGTCACAGCTGCATTGGTTGTAGTGGCTTTGGTTGCAGCAAATTGAATAATTGCATTTACAGTATCACCGCATGTTATGCGAATGTCAGTAACACAGCTTAACACACGTGCTTCGTAGAAGGGCCTCTAATAATACCGGGAAGTTTGAGAAATATCACAATGATCTCGTAACCAGTCGAAAAGATAATCCTGATTCCACCTTCGCCTGGTAAATATTAAGATGTGCATGGCATTTGCAGGGTGTTGCCATCTAGCCCCAGTTGATTATGTTACGCAATGTTACTTTCAGCTCGCTCTTACCGGTGAGCAGATGGTGGAGTAGGGGTACAATGGCAAACTACTGAACATAAAATTACCTACAATGTCAACCTGAGCATGATCGCAATGTCCTGTATAGGAATACAACATTTTTATTTAAGTTTACAATTGCTTTCTGAACGATAAGCGAACATTTAAGTTCACCTGACCGCCCTAGAGGAAGGAGAAATTGGCGATTGTGTGTAAAGCTCAGTTCTGGGAACAGAGTATTTATAGGGATAAATGGACACCACTAAAATGTTCTTCTATACCCACTTATGATGAGAACTTCAAAGGTTGTTAAAGGCTGAGGGCAAACTCCACAGCCGTAAGGATGAGAAACACACCAGGAAACTACCACAATATGCATCTTAGAGATGGTGAGATAGTGAGAATAATTTTGGTGTTAGATTAACAGCAAAGAGACAAGCTGGGGTTGACACACCAACAGTATAACCATCACCCATTTTGTCTCACGCCTGTCCATGATTTTCACTATGAGATTTACACTCACATATAGCAACATATTATCTGGGTGTTACGCATCAGTGCTACATCATATAACAATCATCCTGTGCTAACTCATATCATATGCATTAAGCGTGGGTCTGATTTTATACAAACACAATAACAAATTGCATTGAGAGATTTGATGCTACAATACGTGCTATAAAAATCAACATTACTGACTCATTTTCATATGGAACAGTATACACGAATCATCATAATTTTAGACACTCTAATTTTTCATATCCTAGGCAGCATATACAGGTGCCATACTTCTCTCTCTCTCTCTCCTCTCTCTCTCTCTCTCTCTCTCTCTCTCTCTCTCTCTATCTATCTATCTCTCTACCCCCCTCTCTCTCTCCCTACCCCCTCTCTCTCTATGTCTACACACCTACACACACACATGCATATATATATATATATATATATATATAATATATATATATATATATATATATATATATATATATATATATATATATATATATATAAGAAGAACAATCCATAGATACAATGGAAAAGAATAATATTAGACTGATGGGAATAGCGGACACCAAAATAAAATGGATGGGATGCAAGAACACCCACCACAGTTAAATGTTTGTCTACTCCGGAGTGCAACAACTGTAAAGGGCAAGGCATGGTGTAGGAATAGTCATTTAATCACGGCTTGCAAGAAGAATATTTTTAAAAAAAGAAAAAAAAAAAAAGAAAAAAAAAACGACAAAGAAAACATATATCAGAAAGAATTACCACAATGTGAACAAAAAGAACAGAAGAGTACTATGTATGTGCAAATATACGCATCATTTAACACAAACAACAATGGGCAAGAATGTGAGGAGTTCTTGGAAGATATTTACGATGTATTTAAAAACATAGAGGAATAAGATTACACCATAGTTATGGGAGACTTCAATGCAAGACTAGGACATAACAGAACGGACATCGAGAAACATCTTGAAGAATTTGGAGACCAACACAATAAAAGAAATAACAATGGAAGTAGACTGATAGAGCCTTGCACTTAACACGACCTCTTTATAACAAACACATTTTTAAATGCAAAGTCTCACAAACAAAAGTTAAAGTTAGTTGCATATCCTTTACATGACGTCGCAGTAAACACCAGCATCTTTTGATATTGTGATCTCTTTGCAAGTTTACGTTCAGTAGTCTGCCTTTGCTTTCTGAACGATCGGCACCCATACCATTTCGTAAAATACCAACGCAAGGTTGACACATCGCACAAATATAAACCTGGTACAAATGGAACTATCTATACACTAAAAGCCACAGTAATTTAATATTAACAACAAACAACAGAATGATGCAAGGGCAGTGCCCAACTTAAATATAAAAACATATCACAAAGTAGTCATTAAAATAATAAGAACTAACAGAACAACAAAGCCAAGACCAGGAAAAAGCATACCGTGCAAATTAGCAAACTTACAAAATTTCAAAAACGAAACAGTGAAGTGTAATCGAAAATAACATATGAAACCACTGAAAAACGCAAAACACGGATACAGAAAATAAAGAGTTGGTGGAGCGCGGAGGTAAAGACAGTTGTAAAAGACAAGAAGGAAAATTATAAAAAGAGGGTGGGAAGCAAACATGATCATGATTAAATAGAAATAAAGAACTAGCAAGAAGACACTCAAATAAAATAATTTTAGTTTAGTTGTAGTGTCCTTTACAGGACATCCCAGTCAACACTTGTATTTGTTGCTGTTGCGATCTCTTTGCAAGCTACGTTCAGTATAATATATCTTCTTCTTCTTCAACGTTCCGAGCCATTGAAGTTCTTTGCTGCAGATACAATCCGTCTCCATTCGTCTCTCTGGTTGACCTTCTCTTGCCAGTCGTTGATGCCAAGTGTTTGTAGGTCTGTATATATATTATCTCTCCACCGTCTTCTTGGTCTACCTCGGGGTCTACGGTCATTTATTTCCTGAGTGTAAGCGAGTTTTGTTTCCCTATTATCTTCCATTCTTTCTATATGCCCCAGCCATTGTAGTCTATTAGCCTTCATGATACCAGTGATTAGCGGGGACTTAAACATATCATAAATGTCTTTGTTACTTCTTCTTTTCCACCCTCAACATTGTGTATCCCTAATGGGTCCAAAGATGCGTCTTAAAACCTTGTTCTCAAAGGTTTGTAACAAGGCTTCGTCTCCCTTCGTTGTCCTCCAGGTGTCAGAGCCATACAGCACAACTGGTCTGATCAGGGTTTTGTATATTGTGATTTTGGTATTACGAGATAGCGCATTTGATTTTAGTAGATTTTGTAGTGCATAGTATATCTTATTTCCAGAATTGATTCTAGTTTGTATTTCTTCCCTTATGATGTTGGAGCAGTTGAAGATTGTAGCCAGGTATTTGTACGTTTCCGTTCTTTTAATGGTCATATTATCTATTTGTATGTGGCCAGAGTTTTTAGCCATACTTTCTCTTGCAATTACCATATATTCTGTCTTATCTTGGTTGATAACCAGCCCCATCTGTTGGGATTTTTCTTTTAAGTGAGTCAATATTTCTAATGCCTTTTGTTCATTTTCCCCTATACTATCTATATCATCTGCATAACCAAGCAGCTTGGATGTTCCTCCAATATCACATTCCTCCTTTACCTTCCTTACAACTTTCTCTAGAGCCAGATTGAAGAGTAGCGGCGATAGTGCATCACCTTGTTTCAAGCCAGATGTTATTTGGAAAGGGTCTGATTTCCTGCCTTTATATGTTACTATATTAAAAGTATCTTCCATGCATAGTCTAGTCATGTTGATTAACTTCCTTGGTATTCCAAATTACTGCATAGCATTCCATAGATTATTCCTATGGACACTATCATAAGCCCTTTTAAAATCCACAAAAATGTTATGGAGATCTCTTTTATATTCCCAATTTTTTCTCGGCATTTGTCGTAAGATGAATATATGATCTATTGTTGATCTTTTGTGTCTAAAACCCGCCTGGTAGTCACCTAATATGTCTTCTGAATATGGTTTTAGTCTATTTAGTAATACTGCGGATAGTATCTTATAGCTTGTGGACAGTAGTGATATTCCTCTATAATTTTCACATTTTAACTTGTCTCCTTTCTTAAAGATGGGTATCAATAATGACTCTTTCCAGTCATGGGGTAATTCTTCTGTCCTCCAGATGTTTATTATTAGTTCGTATAGCTTTAGATGTAATGCATGGCCACAAGTGTTACTTGGAGCTTCACAATTTAGTAATTCAACAAAATATTCTTTCCATGTGTTGCACATTTCCTCAATGGTATTTATCATATTCCCATTTTTGCCTTTTAAACCATATGTGTTGTGTTGGTGCCCTCGTTTCATTGACTTCAGTTCTTTAAAAAACTTTCTGGATTCGTTTTTCTGGTGATTAGTTTCCATATTTTTTATTATATTACTCATATATTCTCGCTTCTGCTGTCGAACTATTTTTGTAGCCTCTTTACATTCATTTCTATATTGTTCTTCCTTTTGGATGTTGTTGATGTCATTTAACCATAAATGTCTGGCATTCATTTTCCTAATGACTGCTTCTTCACATTTTTGATTAAACCATCTGTTCTTTCTATGTGTGGTTAACACACCGAGACATTCTTCTGCGGTAGATTGAATTGTATTCTTGATGTTCAACCAAGTTTGGTCAACGCTTTCCTCCAAAGGGTTTTGCAGAGTTTCAAGTTTACATTTTATTTCATCTGTAAATGTCTCTTTGACTGTAATTTCTTGTAGTTTTTCTCTATTATATGTTGGGTGTAATCTTTGTAATTTAGTACAGAAAGCTCTCTTAAGTTGTTTTTAAAATGTTGCTCCAACGAGGAAGTGATCGCTGTGGCACTCAGCTCCTCTATAACTTCTAACTTGTTGTATGTTTGATGCATTTCTGTTGTTAATTAAAATGTGATCTATTTGATTATAGGTTCTCTTGTCACTTGATTTCCAAGTTTGTTTGTGTATATCGTTTCTTTGTTGTCTGGTACTTCTAATCTGCGGTCCTTTGGCTTCTGCCAGGTTGATTACTCTCAATCTATTATCATTTGAAGTTGTATGTAGGCTTTCCATACCGGCCACTTTTTATGAGTTTGTTCTCTATCTATTTTTGCATTGAATCTCCCAGCACAATTAGGATGTCCTGTTTGGGAGTTTCTTCTATGACATCTTCCCAATCATTATAAAAGTCTTCTTTAACGTCATCTTCTTTTTCTTCAGTAGGTGCATGTACATTAATCATCGTTATATTTTTCCATTTACCTTTTATTCGTAATTTACTAATTCTGTCATTAACAGCTTTAAAGTTTAAAACGTTCCCCGATAACTCTTTTTTGATGACAAAACCTGTTCCTAATTCATGTTTATTTTGGGTGTTTCCTCCATATATTACAATCATTCCATTTTGCTCTAAAGTTCCCTCTCCTGGCCACCTTATTTATTGAATTGTTCTTTTATCCATTTGATATTCAACCAGCTCCCGTGTTAGTTCTTCGGCCGCTCCAGCTCGATATAGTGTCCGTACATTCCATGTTCCAAATCTTAAGAGTCCTTTAACGTTCCAAGGTCCGTCTTTGTCCAAATAAGTCAGTCCGAAATCGAGGCTTATGTATCTGTTTCGTAACAAAAATATTTTTTACAAAGGTGGGGATGTTAACCCCACGCTTCAACCCGCAACCTGGAGGACCAGGGTGTTTCTCTTTGTCTGTTCTCTACCCTTTGACCTGTCCGGCTTGGGAGGCCCTGCTGGTAAGTATAATATATGCAATATAATATATACAATATAATAATACAGTGAAGGAAACAGAATGATTGGAAGGAATATGGAGGAACCTTTAAAAAAAACTGCAAGATTAGTGCACTGAGAACAACAGCAAAACCCTTTGTCAAACCTGAAATAACTACCGGCGAAAGAGAATCAATAACTGAACAAAAACAAATTCTAATATGAAGGAGGCAGTACATCGAACAACTCAACATTCCATCAGATGCCACAGGAAATCCAAGAAACTGACTCAGATGTCATCGAAGAACTAGAACCAGACATACTTAAATAAGAACTTAGAGAAGCCATACGATTAGCCCCACTGAATAAATCAGTGAGACACGACGAAATACCAAAAGAACTTATTAAAACAGCATGAAAAGTAGGAAGAGTATAGCTACATATACTGTTTATCCATGTTTGGGTAGAACAACAGACACCACGAGATTGGGAAAGAGCTATCTCATGTCTCTCATCTAATCATGTTCCCCTTGTACCTTGCGGTGTCGAGGTGAAGTATAAACAGCGTGAGAGTGCCCGCTTATTGGTTTCATGTTTTGATATTCCCATGGTCTCTGTTATTCCCAGCGTCCATCGTTTACTTGGTCGGCCGCTTCTTCTGCTTCCATCTGGTCTGTACATCATTGCTTGTTGTGGTATACTGTTAGTTGGTAACCTACTTGCATGGCCAAACCATATAACTTGCTGCCTTCTAATAAAATCTAGCGCAACTATAACTCCCACATTATTCCTAATTTCTTCATTTCTGATCTTCTCTATTCTTGATACATTGAGTATTCTTCTCAGGAATCTCATGTCTGGTGTTGTGATTTTTCTTTTCTCTTTTTCTGTCATTGTCCAGGTTTGGCATTGGTGACATAGAGTTGGTAGGAAGATTGTGTTGTAAAGTGCTTTCTTAGTAGTTATTGATACATGTTTTGTTCTTTAGTATTGGTGCCATTTGTCCAATGGGTTGGGGCAATAATTATCCTAATTTGGAAACACAAAGGCCGTAGTAAAAAGTATAAGAACTGGGTCCTCTAACAGTGATGGAGAGATTTGGTCATAGACTATAACTTCAGGAAGGGAAAACCCCAACTGCACCTCCTAGTGGTAGGGGATGGGAAACACACCACGGTGTGGCTAACACAGCACTGGGGATGCCGAGTATCCACCGGACAACTCTGCAGTTGAGCAGAGCAGGACACTCACTTGTCCTGACAGTCGGAAATGGCTGTCAAAAGCAGAGGTAAAAGACCACCATGTGAATGTGGAAGATAAAGAGAGCCACCACATTATCTTAACAAGATTTCATGGTAACACAAAATTCAGAGATAGTGAACGACGTTAATGACTGTCTTAGGACATCCTCGTCAGGTAGGGAAAGTCATGAGCCACAGGTGACACCAGACCGTCATCCAGCTACTGATGGCAAAACCATAACTAAACTAAATAAATTTAGAGTAGGAACACGGATTGTTAGGACATTAAATGACATGGAAAAGTTAAACAGTGTTCTAAGAGAAATGGTGGGGGAAGGGGGGGGGGGGGGGTTGAGTGGTCTCGAAGTATGGTGCCCGCCTCGAGTGCTGGAGGTCTCGAGTCCAAGCCGCGGTGAGGACCGGGATGTTTTTCACTTGGACTTCTAGTAACAAAAAAAATCGCGCACGTAAAAAATCCCTTGGCAGTAGGAAATCGAAAAAGAGTAGCCTAACGGCGCTGCCAGGGCAAAATTTCGAGTTAAAAATCTACCCAAAGTATTGAAGGATCCTCGCCGGTGCTACGGAGTTCGCGCACTGAGGTGAGATTCTTCGGACAGGCTTGAGTTAGAAGTATAACGGAGCACATATGAGCTACACCCGTGTGCCGTGATGTTGATCCGCCGATTAAACTCACTAAACTAAGAGAAACGGAAAGCATGATCATGAATATACAAGGCATAAATGAGGTGATTTGGAAAGGATCTGGCAAAATTATAATCGACAAACACAAAATAATTTATTTTGGAGGGGTTACACATGATAATGGCGTTTGATGAAAACTAGCCAAATCAATTAATGGATACTGGTGAATTTCAGATAGAATTATAATGGTCAAAATCAAAGGCAAACCAGTAGATATAAATATTATACATGTATATGCCCCACAACAAGCAGTAGTGAAGAAGAAATACAACACTTTTACGATGAAGTAGAAATGGCAATAGCTCAAATTGGATCACAAGAAATAAAAATAATACTGGGAGATTTTAATGACAAAGGAGGAAAGGAAAATATTGAGGATATAGTGGGGAATTGTGGTTTAGGTACACGAAATGAAAGAGGAGAGAGACTAATAGAATGGGCAAATATGAATGATATGATAACTGGGAACACAGGGTTTAAACACCATACAAGACAACTATACATATAAAAATGCCTTGATAAGAAAAAACGCAACCAAATTGACTACGTACTTATTAATAAAAGATGTAGATATGCGTTAATTAATGTAAAGACAATGCCTGGTGCTGACTATAATAATCATCATGTTCCACAATGTGGACAAATAAAAGTAAGTTTAAAGAGAGTCAATAAAGTATGTTTATATACTAGTATCAACGTCAATATTCATGCTAGTTTCACAGCCTAGGATACGAACGAACGAACGAACGAACGAACAAACTTTATTTTAAAAGGGTAACAAATTGGGCACGCAGGCCCGTCTTAAATTCGGCCCTTTCAATCACTCATCTTTCATTCATCAAATGTGCATGTTACATTAACATAGGGGAAAAAACATTGTCAAATGGATTTTGTAAGCATAAACAATGCATATTACGCATGATACATTCACATGAGAAAACAAAAAAAAAAACATTATCAAATGAAAGTTGTAAACATAAACAGTGCATATTGCAATGTTGTGAGACACATCCCCCATCCACCCTCATATCCCGCAGCCACCAACACATCCCCCACCCACCAAACCTCCCCCACCCACCCACACATACCTCCACGCACTCACACAGAACCAGGCGAACATACATGCCGCCACACACCCACTGATCCCCCACCCACACACATTTCCCCAAGAAGAAGAAGAAGAAGAAGAAGAAGAAGAAGAAGAAGAAGAAGAAGAAGAAGAAGAAGAAGAAGAAGAAGAAGAAGAAGAAGAAGAAGAAGAAGAAGAAGAAGAAGAAGAAGAAGAAGAAGAAGAAGGAGGAGAGGAGGAGAGAAGAAGAAGAAGAAGAAGAAGAAGAAGAAGAAGAAGAAGAAGAAGAAGAAGAAGAAGAAGAAGAAGAAGAAGAAGAAGAAGAAGAAGAAGAAGAAGAAACCACACACACATACCCCCGCCAACCCACACATCCCGCACCTATCCACACACATATCCCGCACTCTCACAATTTTCCCCACCCACCCACACACACATCAGCCAACCAACACCCACTCACCCACCCAATATTCGCCACCTCTCAACTACACATCCCCACCTATACACACATCCCCACCCATAAACACATCTCCCCACCTGCCCACACATATCCCCCACCCATAACCCAAAAACACACACCTCCCACCCACACACACCCCGCCACCCACATATACCCCACCCACACACATCCGCCGCTCACACACATCTTCTCACAACTACACACTTCCCCGCACCCATACACTCATCTCTCACACACATCCACCCACTCACGTACTCATCCATCAACCACTCACACCCACACATCACCCACGCGCCCATCAACACATGCATCTCTCATCTACCCTCCCACCCACACACACCCCAACCACCCAGCCAAACACACATCCCCCATCCTCGCATACATCCTTCAATCACCTGCACATCCCACACCTCCCCCATCTCTCACACATCTCCCCTCCCACACAAAACTCCACCCATAAACACATTCCCCTCCACACACAACCCCCACATACATTCACCATACACATCCCCGCCCACACATCTCCCCACCCACTCACACATCCTCACCACCCACACATACATCCTCCACCCACTCACATTTACCCCATCCACACTCACACACTCCCACCCACACAGACATATCCCATTCACAGACACCCCCCACACTCATCCCCCACACCCATTACACACCCATCCCCCAACCCACACAATCTCCTACACACCCATTCACCCACCCAAACACACACTCCCTACCCACACCCCCTACCAACCCACCAACACCCACATACTTCCAATTATCCTCTCAAATATCCTCCCCCCCCCCCCACACACACACACACATATCCCTCACACACACACACATACATCCACCACCGACTACACATCCCTTCACACATCCACACATCACCCATTAACCCATACACATGCCCCACACACAACCCCTCCACACATACATTCCCCACACACCCACACACACACACACATATCCCTCACATACACACCCATACACACATCCTCACATCTAGACACATACATGGATTATGGATATTATTAGGATTATGAGGTAAGCATCACACTGTGTTCAATATTTTCATTTTCTCTTCATTGTTCTCAATTTTTTCACCTTCTCATTCTTCTCATTCTGTTAGTATGCTTTAATGTAGTCACTGGTGTGTCTTCTTAGTGTTTTTATGCTGTATTTTGTAGTTGTTTGCTGATGAATGTTATCACCGCAAAGTCCTATGTCTTTTCCGTAATTGTGTTCTGTAAAGCTGTATTATTTCATGTTATTTTATAGTGTTTATATCTCCACAGTTTTACCATAGTTCCACTAAATGTGTTAATTCTGGATCTAATTTGAAGTTCTTTGAGCTTTTCTTTATAATTTTAATGTTTAAAATCATCTTTTCTATAATAGGTAAATGATCGATTTGCCCATCTGCATACTCCTGTCCTAGTTTCTTCTTTTTGGGTATATTGTGTAAAATCATCTGGGACTGACTGATTCAGAATAGAATATGTCACAATCTGAACGAGAAGTCAACATTAAAATACAACAAAACGGTGTATGGAACGAACCCCCTACCCCGTCATCAATACACTGAAAGTTTTAAAGCTAGAGCGAGGATTACCCCTCGACCACATAGTTTGTGCTTTATGATACGCTTTCCACAGGCAACATGGATACAACAAGGTGCATTGAAGTCGATCTGTTGCCTGTAAATCCCCTTAACGCAAGTTATTATAATTCAAACGTGACAGCAAAAACATAAGTTGGTACAGGAGCCTTTTACACGCATGTAGGCACATTGAGCATATGGTGCTGGACAAATATTTTTAGACCAATCGGCACTCGGTGGGTGATGCGGTTAGTATCTCGACGGCCGTCCTTTATCTCCCCAGACATTTCCTGATACCCATTTTAGTCCGCTTTGACCGGGGTTAGTTTAACAATTCATCCTAAACATGACATTAAAAGATGTCCTGGTGTTCCTTGCCAGTGAGAAGTCCTGATCGTTCGGGTCCCATCGATTGACGGACGTCGGTCGCGGCGATTGGGCAATCTTGAGCATAGCCTACGATGGGTAGCGTTGTGATGTTCTGTTGTGATAATTTGGTGTGTCCAGTGTGTGCCGCGTGGTTACACACCCGCTTCACACGCGTGATCCGGGACTGTTTCCGGATCCGGTCAGGGATATGCACTACTGACGAGCTCAAATGAGGGCGAAACTCGAGTATAGTGCTTCCATATTGACGTGGATAGGCCTTAGGTTCATACCAGAATGTGATCGGCGTTGCCAGTAGTGGGTTGTGCTCAATATTTAAATTTCAAATCCCGAAACAACCACATAAACATTAAAAGATGTTAAATGTCACTTAATGTCAATGTTTGGCTGTGTTGTTTATATTGTTTTCAAAACATGATTAACGTGCAGATGTTACCCCATTATGCCAAGAGTATAGTCGTTGGGAAATGCATCTGAATAAATGTCAAAGTTGTTACTTTCATTATTCCATTGGTTGTAGTGACGATGGTTGTAGAAAATTGTGTTAACTGGTTCTACAGTGTGATCGCATTTAATGTGAGACTAAATGGATCAGTTTAATGTACTAAACTAAACTAAACTTCGTAGTGTGGCCTCTAATAATACCGGAGAGTTTGAGAAATGTCACCGCGACTTTCATCACTACGTCGAAAGGGTAATCTTAACTGCCACTTCATCGATGTAAAATTTTAACATGGTACGTGACATTTCCAGGATGTCGCGATCAAGTCTCCATTGATTTTTTAGGCAATTTGACGTTCAGCTCGCCCTTAAACTTCCTGTGCTCTGGTGGTGGGTTAGGGTGTTTCAATCCCTACATCGACATTAAGTAGGGCTTAAAAGTTAATTTCGTGTTTATTCAAATGGCAATTGCAAACTCATCATCATATTGCCCAATGTCGATACGCGTGGGAGGTCATCTTTCGCCATCTCACACGACCACCAGTGTGTTCTTGCTTTGACCATACCACGTGTCAAAGCCATCCAGGTAATTACTACTCTGCCTTCACCTTGTTCTTTCACCTAAATCTAGCCATTTGTCACCAAGTTTTCCAAGTTATTTCATCTCATAACAAGTCCCACAAATTACTGGCAAAGTACTGAAAATAAATTGCCTAGAAAATTAAACAGTTCAGTTCAGTGTCGTGGTTCCAACATCACGTAAAACCGCCCGCTAAAGGTGACCGATAGGATAGCGAAAATGGGAGAAAGTAAAACAGACTGGACGGTGTGTTTCAGACCACAGACAGGAGAGGTTGGAGTTAGAACCTAGGTTGAATAAGTTAGAAATTGCGAGACTGAAGTATAATAGCAACATTAAGTGTACCAACAAGTGAGAACTAGAATAACCAGATGTATGCGTGTGTTCGGGATACACGTAGTTTGACTGTAAGTGCGTGTAAGCGAGTGTTTTTGTAACGTCAGACTTATTTATTCGATATGGACTTCTTGTAAATTATGTGTTTTATATGAATAAATCATTGCCATAATTGTTCTACCGCTCTCCCTGACCAAGGAGTTAGCGACATTGTTCGTAATACCGTGTATCCACGTGGAGAAAAAAAGCAGCTGCAAGAATCGGCAGTGGTTCGAGCAGCGCTGGTAACTTACGGGGGGAATGTGAGCCGGTTGTTCAGAAAGCAATGGCAAACTACTGAACGTAAAAACTTGCCTAGTACATCAACAGCTGAAAAATGTTGGTGCTGACTGCAACGTCCTGTAAGGGATATGCAATATTAAACCCCAAAAATATAAAATTTGTTCTCTCTCATGACGTTGGGGTGTTATGTGTATCTTCTATCATTGACAGATTGCCTGACTTAGACTCGTTTGTACTAGGGACTGTCCTCCAACGGTGTAGTATAAATACAAGGTCTATGACACTAGTGTTGATAGCAGTTTCCTGCAAAGGACATGCGACGATTTGATTTAAGTTTACCATTGCTTTCTGAAAGATAAATGTACTGTTAAGTACAACTGACCGCCCTAGAAGATTGGGATTTTCGCGATGGGTGTGGCAAACACAGTTCTGGGGACGGAGTATCCGTGGGGATAAGCTGACACCCCTAAAGTGGTCTTTGCTGTCAGTGGCAGTACAACATAGCAGGCTATAACCACTTATGCTGATATCTTAAAAGATTGCTTAAGGCTGAGGGTATACTAGACACCCATGTGGATGAGTAAAGCATCGGGAAACTACCACATTATGCATCTTAGAAACTTAACATTGTAGTGTGTGAGAGAGTGAGAGAGACGGAGAGACAGTGGGGAGACTACTATGAGTAATAGATGAACAACAACGAGAAAAGCTGCGGCTAACACACCCACAGTATATCCATCATTCGTGCTGTCTCGTGTGCGTGCTTGTCCATGATTTCCACTATGGGCTTACACACAAAATCAGACCGATAGAACCTGGGTGTTAAGCATTAGTACCAAACACTGTAATAATCTTGCTTCGCTTGCCAATTCATATCATGTGTATTACGGGTGGTCTGATATTATACACGCCGAATAACACACTGTTTTCGGAGATTTGATGCTGCAGTGCGTGGCATAACAATCGACCTTACTGACTCTGTTTCAGATTTTAGGTTTTCTCTTGCGATTTCCTGTTGATTTTCGTGATTTGATATTCACACAGTTTATTACATGTTCATTTTCTCCTCCATTGATTTAAGTTTCGGATGACATTTGTTTAAGATACGTAACATTAATACCGAACACGTTCAGTCGATATCATCACATTTGAGCCGTCAATACAGCAACACAAAACTCGTTGAGTTTTCAGTTCGCCGGAAGACATGTCGAATTTTACAATTTAAGGTAAATGTGAAGAGAAAAAACACCCTGTCATCTACTGCCAATAGTACATTTCGGGTTAGGACAGGGTTTTTGAGTCTGATGCATTAAGGCATCCTGGCTAGTGCAGTCGCCGCGAATTGTGCAGGTTAGTGTTTTCTGTTTGCCACTGACAGAATAAACATCCACACCTTACCGAAGATTCGAACCCGAGTCTCCCAAAAAAAGAACCCAGGCATTCTTGACACTTGACCAAGAGATATGACATAAATCAGTTATGCCTACTCCTCAGAAAAAAATAGTAAAGATTCCGGGCGAGGCACCACAGAGAGTAGTTTTACAAAATTGTTAGGGATAATTTCAAAGATGTTACTACACAGTACTCGGAAAATAGCCTAGCTTCTTCATCTTGGTTTAAGTTCGGACGTCCAATGGGCTTGGGTATTTTTATACACAGTAATCACATATAATATGAGTGCAGATTACAGTCAAAATGTCACTGGTGGCACCTAACTCTTGGCTTGTACATAACAATTGCCACACTAAGAAGGTCGTTTTAGTTATCTCAATAGCTAAAGCTGTGAGAAACAATCGGATTACATTTTGTGGGAATCAGCAACACAAAATTCAACCTTTCTAACCATTTAGTCATGTAATATCGGTAGGTTTAAGTATCCGCTTGCCCTGTAAAAAGTACGTTCTGCCTCTACACAATTGAACATACAATAAAATAACATTGACAGACTATCAGACCTGACAGGGGTATATGGTTTAATAAGACTTCATATAGCATAACTACTGTTGTGGAGTCAAGTTAATATGAGCAACTGTGACTACAAGTTGTTTAATCACCTATATTAAAGTTTATAAAGGTTATAAGATCAACAATGACTCAAATATGTTTCATCACCTATATTCAAGTTTATAAGATCAACAATGACTCAAATATGTTTCGTCACCGATATTCAAGTTGGTATGATCAATAATGAATTAAATTTGGTTCGTCGTCTATCATCAAGATGATTATTGGGAAAGTGATTTATGGTTATCTATTGACTTACACTCCATGTTTCCGAGAGTGTCTATATACGACTCAGAAGTCCAGATATAACCCATTCGTCAAGATGAAGCCCAACCTAATCTGGACATCACAGAGAACATAGTGTTATTTCACAGTGCACCGTGTCATCAAGGAGGAACTCGAAACTATAGACAGGTGAATGATGTCTGTCCTCCCAGACGATACAGATATAAACAGTGTTTAACCAGAGTCAATGATGAATAACTCCACAGCGATGACTCACATATTTATCAGGGAAAACCATGTTTCCTTCAAATAATTTCTGCAATATACGCATATATACTTAAGTTTAGGTTTTGAGCAAGGGCCTCAATAAAATTGTTGGTAATAAGTTGAACATTTTTCTGGTTTCCCGTTACTGTCAAGAGCTGATTAGATTATACATTAGAAATAGTCATGCAGAGGTCCAAATTCCAAGGGGACGGCAGGAATGGATAGTTTCCTAAGTACTGTGTGGTAACATCTTTGAAGCCATCCCCACCAAACTTTATACACTTTCAATATTAACCCGATCATCTTTACTTCCCACGACATGTCGTGGTATGCATCTTTGGATGGATGGACCTGAACGCTTAGGTTAATTTTAAACGTTAGCGACTCTAACACAAGACCACCGGGTTGCCATGCAAGCGTGCTGGCCACTGCGCCACTGTCCGGTTGTTGTATCTAAGTAGATAAAAACTGACTGCATGGATAGTTATTTATCTCGTCAACAGATAATCCTCGTTGCACTATAGAACAATTAGTCCTTACGTGGTCAGTGTGTAGCGACTGACGACACTAGTTCTTTGTAGGTAGATTATTCTTCTTTGCATTCCTGCACGGCGCTCTAGCCTAGCTTGATAGCGTCTCACTGGATGTACTTGCAAAATGCTCAAAGTGGCATGAAATATGCAATCGTTATCATTTACATTTCTTCAGCAGCACATAATGATTTGCTAGTTGTGTGTGTGTGTGTGGACATGTGATTTTTGCGACGAAGCTGTCAGTGACATCAGAAGAGTAACCAGGCTAGAGTGAATACAAAAACACAAACAAATGGCAGACAGCCATACTGCTTTATAGATGTTTATTGACTACATTTTGAAACAGTGGGCAATAAAAATTACCACGACCTTCGATAATTTATTTTGTGTACGTGAAATCTGTTTAACTCCGTGAAATCTGTGTAAATTGTAAAGCAAGAAGTGTAGGCCAGCCTTTCAAACTTACGACTGCATAAAGAATAAGGGAAAGAACAAAAGAGGATGTTGAAGCCAAAGGCTTCATCAGTAAATAACAATTTCAAAAAACAACAACAATCAAATACGAAAATGGAAATGACACTAAAGTTACTACATTGAAGCAGAAAATTATAATGAAACCATGTAAAGTAAACGTAAGTAACCAGAATAAAATAGAAATGTGGTATTTAACTCAGAGACTTGTGAACGAAGACGGATGCCGAGATAATAGCAGGCGTTAGGGGAATTCGCCGTCCTGTAGGGGTCGTACGGATGTCTCATAGAAAACGTGGAGAGAGGTATGAACAAGGTCCAACGAAACATTATTTAAATTTAGGGAAGGAGAAACGAGCTGCCAGTGAGGGGATTAGGACAACACGGAAAGAGGCATGGAGAGTGGAATATATAGCATGCTCCACTTTTGTCAGCGAGTTTGATGACGATGTCATGAGGACGTTACCGTTGAGACAGTGCTTGCTTTTCTTCATGGTGTAAGACTAGGAATGTGTGAGTGAATCTTGGCATTCAGCTGTTGAATGTCGGCAATGTACATATTCCAGTGCTTTAGACGAACCTAGATTGGACATTTAGGTAGACTGAAGATTGGAAGCAGCGGAGAAAGCAGTCTAAAGAGGTTGTAGAATATGTACTGCATTTATGTGTACTGAACAAAGTACGTATGCCTAAGCGTACAGTGAAGAAGGTGAATGTCGTGAAGTAAGGCATAAAAGACGGGAGAAGAATAAAACGAAATCCATGTTTAAAATAGACATTTCCAAATCGATTGAGAACGATTAATTGAGATGGATGCTACAAGATTTTCGGTGCTACTGGCTTTTGTTAGAGTAACTGCGAAGGGGTGGGCAAACGATAACAAAGGTTGCTAGGTTCAGTGGAATTAATGGTTTTGTTATAACAATAAATATATGAGATTTCTGTAAGAGACTTTACCGACTTTAGAATTTAAAAATGCCCGTTTTAAACATTCATTGACTAAATACTATAGACGTTACAATTATATCTTGGAGAAAATGAACTTCTTATTTTCTCAGTAGAGTTTCTTTATGTATTATTAGCCAATGATCAACTGTGGTATAGCATAACATTGACGTTTGGATACCCATGTCTCTCCAGGCAGTCACAATCCAGGTAACACTTGGTTTTCTGTTTACACGGTCAAGTCAGGTTTACTTGTTTTCTATAAAAAATAACATATTATCATCACAATACAAAAGATACAGTATATACTGCCCCCTTCATTTAAAAGCAAATATGTATATCTCTTTTAACGAAACAAAAAGCAACATAAATAAACATGTCTTAAGAAAATAGCAGTTCAGACTGACATTAGATAAAAATTATTCTCTTTGTAATTCTCTTGTGTGTGGTTAGCTTTACTCAATGACTTGTTTTAGATTAATAAAGTTAAACACATACTTACACACACGAACTCACAAAAGCAAAGATGCCCAGTCGAACACACATACAGGCAGCTAAATACATACAAACACACAACACATAAAGTCGCACGAGCAATCATATGCATACAGACGCGTACAGTTGCACATGCAATCACACACATCCTGTGTACCTTAGTGCGTATATATTAGGGACGTTCATCTGAAACCCGTTCCAGTGGCTTTATTACACAAGCATGAAAGAAACATTAACAGGTGTGGTAGAATTAAACAAAGCATTCATTTTGAAACAATTATGCACCATGGGTTGGTAAGAAGAAGTCTCCGTAGGCATTCAGGAGAATGCAGTCCGCAAAAAAGGATTGTGGTTGCTCACTGAAACACGTGTTTACCGTGTTCATTACGTCTGCATCTGTGTGAAATCGTTGCCCCTTGAGAGCTTTTTTAGAGGTCCGAACAAACAAAAATCATATGGTAATAAATCAGGATTATAGGCTGGATGTTGCAGAATTTCCGATTTCTTCCTTGCTAATGTTTCCTGCACAATCTTTGCGACATGCGGACAGCATTATCGTGCAACAAAATAACACCGCGAGAAAGCCTGCCTAGTCGTTTATTCTTGATGGCTTTTTGCAGCTTGGCTAGTGTTTACAAGTAGTGGGTATAGTTGATGTTGACACCAGGTTCTTTAAAGCCGGCTAACATTAGGCCTTCACTGTAAAAAAAACAAAAAAACAATGCTTTCAGCATAACCTTACCAATGGAAACCGTAACTTGAATTTTTTGGCTTTTGGTGATCCAGCACGCTTCCATTGCATGCTCTCTCTTTTGCTGCTCGGCTCAAAGTGGTGACACCATGATTCAGCGCCTGCCACTATGCGGAAGTGAAATCCATCACCCTCCACTTTGTAATGCAACAAGTGGTCCAAATACCATCCCATGCGTTCCTCTTTTTGGTGGTCGGTCAACATCCGTGGTACCCACTGTGAACACACCTTCCGATATTGCAGTTTCTGACGAACGGTCTTTTGAATTGTCCCAATTGACAAATCAAATTCTTTCGCTAGCGAACGTATGCTTCGACAACGGTTCATCTGTACTGCTGCAGTCGATTTTGGCGATGGATTTTTTCCTGTTGCAACAATATGCGCTTGGTCCGTCCGTCGAAGATCTGTCGTGAACTGACGTCGTTTCCGAAACATTCTTGCCCAGTCTGTCACTGTCTTCGACACACATTTGTTACCTTACGCTGCCTGCATTCTACGATGAATGCCCACTGGTCGACATCCTTCAAATGAAATAAACTGAGTCAACGCTCTTTGAGCTTCTTTAGATGGTTTTTGGATCACCCAGGCATTAATTTCTTAACGATAAGAAACAGAATCTATGCATCATGGGACGCTAAGCACGTGCTCTTTTATTCATTGGTCAGTACTTATCACTATGACTATGACATGATCTTGTTCAACGTACGCAATTACGCGGGGTGCGGCACAATTCATACAATTGTTTGCCCATACATACATGCCCACAAATTCATATATACTGTCACACATACAGTCACATAAGCAAAGACACATAAGAGTCCCACAGACAATGATTTACACAAAAGAACATATTCACACAAAAGACAAACATAAACGTTCACAATCACATAAACATAGACACAAAGAAATACACATAGTCGCATACAAAGTTACAAAAAGTCAAATATGCAGTCACATAATCAAAAACAAATACAGTCACACAAAAAGAGACACACACAGTCAAATATATAGCCATATTACTTAGACAAAACACAACGAGACGCACACACAGACATAATGTATAAATGTGGATGACCAAGTACCGAGAATCGAAGTTTAATTTTAACTGTAGATATATTAAAGCTACTTAAACTGCATCCTTTCAAGTAAAGCACACAAAGCACATTGTGGTATGTTTCACGCAATTTTAAGGAGAGTACCACATCATGTTTGTTTACGTTATTGCTATTTACCTCCGTGTGTAATAGTATAGCAATGCCAGTATAAATGCCAGTCCACCTACTTTGGCAGAACGGAACGACTGTTAGAAAATAGGATAACGGTACATATCGCTAAATGGATAATAAAACAAACACTAGACACTTGTGGAACCCTACTATCCCTACCAGTTGATAGGAACCGACTTCTTCCATAACACGTCATTCATTAGAATTTGTGTATGTGTCAGGCAAAGGGAACTATAGTGAGTTCTTCACTACCTGCAACCAACAGTTACTAAGATATGAAGAAGAGTCTGCTTTACACGCGGGTAAACAGCAAATATATAAATAAAATAAGAGATGATAGAGTCTTTGAAACTACCGCGATGGCAGTGAAACATATTACAGTGTGGTTTTTGCATATTATTTAAAAGGATTATTTCTTTTTCTTCTTTCACCCTGTATCCCACTTTGGCGCGTAGGCCCTCAACCATCCCACTCTAAGTCCCGATAACTTTAGCCATCCTATCCAGCTTGGTACAGATCCAAATTATTCATGTATGCGTCTACTTCTCTTCCCCGTGTGTTGTTAGATCTTCCGATATTTCTTTCTTCCTGTGGATTCCAGACCTTGGTCTTTCTAGTTATACTATTCTCAGCTTTTCCGCAACTTACGGCCTATCCAGCATCAGCGTATTTTATTGACCAATTGTTCACTGGCATTTGTCTAGTTTTCTCCAAGACCTTGACACTTGTGATTCTGTCATATCATTGTATTCTATCTTTATATATATATATATATATATATATATATATATATATATATATATATATTATATATATATATATATATATATATATATATCATACAGTAGTACTAATTTAATATTATAATTTATTAGCCTAAGATTGTTGGTAAGTTTAATTCCTTGGACTTCCTAGTGACATAGAAGCTGCTCTAGCCTTATGTATTCTTATTCTGATGTCTTTATATGCTCCACCCTATTGGAAACATAGACGACATAAACAATATAGCACTATTTCTTGTCTGGCATATTCTTCTACACGCGCCATCTCATCAAATCCATACACCTGTCTGTTTGTGTCCTCAGCTTCGTGTCATCCATGATCTGCTTTTCCTCACCCTATTTCCCATTTTTATCACCTAAAGCTTCGTACAGCGATTGCTTACCGTCTCCTGCGACCCTTAGGTACATCTTAGTCTGGAACACGTGTTCTTATATGGATGGCAGAACCAGTGTATGCTGCATACATATGTATAACAGTGATGTCCGTTCTACAACCTAGGAATGACTTGCATTGTCATTGTTTTGAATGCGTTCCATTTTGGCTATGAGATATTGTGGCCAATCTCAGATCATACTCAGTCACTGAGATTATCAGACGCTGATATATTGTGTACATATGCCTTGCACCATTTCTGCGCTGCAATAACTTTCACAGTATTAAGTCCTTCCGTGGTCCTTTCCATTACCAAACAAGCAAAATTAAGTTTGGTGCATACTTACGATATGCAGCAAAATATGACTGACAAGAAATAGTGCAATATTGTGTTTATGGCGTATGTTTAGTTCCACCCTGAACATGTAATTATATAGTTCTATCGCAATCCCGAAAAAGGTCAGGAGTCTTGGAATATGATCTAGCATCGAACAATTAGTATAATGAGCCACATCACGAAGATTTTGCTAAGAACCATCATGCAAGGAGATAGGAAGAAAATACAACCCGAAAAAGGAGAAGAACATAGTATGTTCGTAGAATGCAAGGGTACAGTAAATGATGTGTGTAAGCTAAGAACATTAAATGAACGTTCTATAGAAGTAAATAAAGACCTACATCGTTGCTTTATTGACTACACAAAGGCTTTCGATAAAGTAATAAATTCCAACATATGAAATATGCTTACAGGTCTGCAAATTGATGAGACAGACATTAGACTTGCGACAAACATATATTGGAAACAACAAGCTGCCATGAAGATTGATATTGTAGTAGGTGAATATCAGCCTATTAAGAGAAGTTGCCATAGGGATGTGTAATGTCTCCAGATCTTTTTTTCCCTTTATAGTGACATTTTTTCCCATACATGTAGACAATATGAGAGGAATCGCCATTGGGGACGTTACATTAATAGCATTAAATATGCAGATGATACAATATTGATTGCCAACAATGAGCATTGTCTGCAGCATTTGATAGATGCGGTTGTTGCACACAGTGTACAACTAGGGTTAGAATTAAATTGTTAAAAGACACTGATTAAAGTCGTCACTAGGAAGAATGAAATACCACCATGTAATATACAAGTAAATGTGAATATTCTTAACCAAGTGAATCGTTACTTTTACCAGGGAAAAGTCATAATATCTGATGGGGGATGCCTTGAAGAGATTTGAACAAGAAATCGCAATGGCGAAGGTAGCCTTTTGCAAGATGGAAAACAATCTGACCAACAAAAAGATATTATCTGCAACGAGAAAAAGATTGTTTCAGTATTAGATAGAACCTATTCTTTTGTATAGATGTGAAGCGTGGACAGTGAGTCGACAAGCTGAAAAACATATGATGGCTGTGGAAATCTGGTTATGTGGAAAATGTCAAAGAATAACATGGACAGACAGAAAAACCAATGACCAAGTCCTACAAGAAATAGATGAAAACCAACATCTGATTTGAGAAATTAGACTGAGACAGTCACATATTTTTAGACACGCTATAAGAAGAAATACATTGGATAACGTGGTAACAACTGGCAATATTAAGGGGGAAAGAACGAGGGGAAGGCAGAGAAGTAAATATCTTGATGGCTTGGTATTGTCGGGACAAGAACACCGAGCTGATCCACGACACCGGTGATCGTGTGCGATTGCTAATAAAGACCACTCACACGTATCGGCATAGCACATGTTGATGATGATTTGTCTACATTGCTACCTAACATGTGTGACTCCTTCTCTTGAACTGAGGTTTCACCAAGGAAGATCAGGCTATCATTTGCATGATTTCTTCTCATATCTTAGTATTTCCCCTATGGGCGTTTAATCCTAATTGTAGTGGCCTCCTATCTAATGTTGATAGTTCTTCCTGCACCTGGTTTTGTGTGTGAGGAAAGAGGGCAATATCAGTTAAGTCCAGATCTTCGAGATGTGTTGTCAAAGAAGTTCCTTCAATTCATTTCTAAAATGTTTGCAGTTGTCTTCATAATCCAATCTATAGTCAGTTAGAATAGTAGAGGTGATAAGGGGCATACCTGTCGCACTCCTGTTCTTATATCGATTGAACGCATATTGCGCAATATTTGTAGGAGACAGTAAACAAAGGGATCGACTGGTGCACAGAGATAGGTAGTATCATTAACCCAGATAGGGCTGTCTGAGTTATGGTGTTCTCTGATAGGATTGTTAGAGTTAACGTGTCAGGTCTTAAAATAAATGGCAGAAATAAAACATAAAAAGTAGCCTGCGAGATCTAGGAATCACCTGCAACAAAAGCCTGTCGTTCAGGGATTTCGTACAAGATGTTATCAGATCTAAGAGGAAGATTTGTACACTAAAGACTGGCAGAACTGGGCATGGAACAATGAGTGTTGTACATACTCTATCGTCAATCGATTATCTCAGTAATGAGTATATATTGCTATTGCTCACAGTGTCAAAGAATCAGCTTGTGAAATTAGAGCGCATACAGAATGAAGCTATGAATGTGATCCTGGGGTGCACTAGGGACACGCCGATAGTGTGTGTGAGATATATCCTGGCTTTCTTAACGATTCCAGACAGACTAAATGTGCAACAGTCCGAGAATCTAAGGACAAGGAACATATCCTGCATACAACCCTGGACTCAGATTTAGGTCACAGACTGATAAAAGGAAAATCGTGGATGGCTCAGGCAGAGGAAACAGTCAGAGAAGTGTGCATTCTCGAACACATTGGAAGACAAAAGGATTGTGTAAGAATGCCAGAAGAAATGTCAGATCTGTCCACAGCAATAATCACACTGGATCGATAGTGTGGGGATTGGTCAGAAGACAGCGCTGAACTGGAGGTGCAACAACTGATTCACATCGATTTGTGCCCTGGTGATGTATTTGTATGTATGCATGGCTCTGTACTAAGATGCAAAAGAAGTGTTCATAGCGAAGGTTAATAGACAGTATTTAGTGAAAACGAGCCCTTGCGTATGATACCACAACATCTAGCCTGAGAATGGAGGTGGAGGCAGTCACTGCTTCGTTATGCCAGCTGGGGGATACAACAGCACACACACTGTTATTGTAAAGGACTGAAAGAGCATGCTGAGCAGGGTGAAGGCAGGCATGCTTCATGCAGAATGGCATGTGTCAATTTTAAAAAAAAAATCTAACATATGGAGTATTCATGTGATATTTTCCCTGGAGAAAGTGGATGTGCTGAAAATTAGCTGGCGGAAAAATTGGCTGGATCTGCATAACTGAATGAGGTTTTTGTGAATGATAACGCAGATGTGGCCAGGGCCTTTTCGAATCGTGTGTAGAGTGTATAAGCACAGATACAGCCTCATTGCCCGGAAAGAATGGTTAAGCAGTGAGTGATCCGATGCTCTGGCCGACTAACAGTTGTCAGTGGAATGGCCAAACGATGACATTATCGTATTGCAATTAGTACCATTAGTATTGGGAAATGTCCCGAGTCTTGAAGTGTCGGTTCTTGATTCAACTCAACTCAACACAATTTTGCCATACAGTTCTAAAAAAATTGGCCTGGGATAATGTTTTCTCCACATGTTTTAGAGCTACTATAAAAAGAACATGGATATATTCATCAAATGTTGCATATTGGAGGAGCGGCTGGCCGAGTGGATAGAATGCCAAAGTATTTTTTTTTTTCTGTCGGGGGCATAATGTAAACTCTAACCTGCACAGTTCTCGGTCTTAATTCTTCAGGCTCAAGACCCCCCTGCCACACATCGCAAGGTACTATATTGGCAGTAAATAACAGACAGTTTTTGACAGTTGCAAATGCATATTGATTCGCACATTTTCATTACAGACCGTTAGGTGTGTTCTATTTCCCGAATAGATGAAAAAAGTATCCCGCCTGCCTCGCCACACGCTGCTGTGAACTTGTTAATCATACAATTGGATACTGGTGAGTTTCTGGAATGTAAGTAAGATATGAGAATAATAATATTTCCATCAATTTTATTGAAGAATAAAACAGTTGACAAATAGTTTAAATGCTGTTGCTGTCCACTGTCGTCTGTCACGTGTTAAATTGCATTGTCCTTTACAGGATGCCGCAATCAACTCCACAATGTTATTAGAGTTTTGCAATTCACTAGGCGAGGAAGCAGATTCAATAGTTAGCGATGGTTTTCTAAACGATTTACGCTTTTACCATTGTTAAAAATGAAAGCATGACTGCCTGCTTCCAGATCAGGGTACACAATTTTGAACCCGACATGCGAATCGCATTCGTTACCTCTTCGCGACAGACGCCAGTCTGTCTCGTGAAGTAGTAAACTTTTTGATATCGATGTACCTCCGTTCCACGAAGTTAAACTGTCTCTCATTTTTACTCTCAGTCCACACGTGCACCCCGCCATTGTACTGCTCTTTCCAAATCTAACTTTACTGTTGTCACAACGTAGACTATTTTGTTTCCCTTGGCAACATAATTTATAGGTTTTCTTCTCAGGGAAGTTCTATATATTTTCGCTCGGTAAAATACCGCGTTGCAAGATATCGTCATACGCTTTTAATTTTCTGTCTGTTTTTGGTATCTTCGCCGACACCCCTACTTCTTCTTCTTCTTCTTCTTCTTCTTCTTCTTCTTCTTCTTCTTCTTCTTCTTCTTCTTCTTCTTCTTCTTCTTCTTCTTCTTCTCCTTCTCCTCCTTCTCCTCCTCCTTCTCCTCCTCCTCCTCCTCCTTCTTCTTCTTCTTCTTCCTCTACTTCTTCTTCTTCTTCTTCTTCTTCTTCTTCTTCTTCTTCTTCTTCTTCTTCTTCTTCTCCTTCTTCTTCTCCTTCTTCTTCTTCTTCTTCTTCTTCTTCTTCTTCTTCTTCTTCTTCTTCTTCTTCTTCTTCTTCTTCTTCTTCTTCTTCTTCTTCTTCTTCTTCTTCTTCTTCTTCTTCTTCTTCTTCTTCTTCTTCTTCTTCTTCTTCTTCAACATTCCGGGCCATCGAGGTTCTTTGCTGCAGATAAAAACCGTCTCCACTCTTCTCTCTGGATAACCTTCTCTTGCCAGTCGCTGATATCACGTGCTTGTGGGTCTCTATGTTTATTACCTCTCCACCGTCTTCTTGGTCTACCTCGGGGTCTACAGTCATTTATTTTTTGAGTCTAAGCGTGTTTTGTTTCCCTATTATCTTCAATTCTTTCTATATGTCCCAGCCATTGCAGTCTATTAGTCTTCATGATACCAGTGATTAGCTGGAACCTAAACATATCATAAATGTCTTTGTTGCTTCATCTTTTCCACTCTCCACTTTGTGTATCTCTAATAGGCCCAAAGATGCGTCTTAAGACTTTGTTCTCAAAAGTCTGTAATAAGGCTTCGTCTCCTTTAGTTATACTCCACGTTTCAGAACCATACAGCACAGCTGGTCTGATCAGTGTTTTGTATATTGTGATCTTCTCTGTGGCGAGTCTCTGTGGCGAAGTGGTCAAGCCGTTTGACTCGTGCTCCGAAGGTTGTGGGTTCGATTCCGGGCCGCACCCTTCGGTTTACGAGTTAAATGTTTCGGAGACTCCTGTGGGTCGTCGCTAAAAGCTACGGAGTTCGTGCTTTGTGCGACGCTTTCCGTGCTGCGGAAAGAGACCGAGCCATATGGGATAAAACCCTGTGCAATGGAGTCGACCCTGTCGACTTTTAAGCGACTTTTTTTTAATATTGTGATCTTGGTGTTACGACATAACGCATTTGAATTTAGATGTTGTAGGGTATAGTATATCTTATTTCCAGAGATGATTCTACCTTGTATTTCTTCCCTTTTTATGTTGGAGCAGTTGAAAATTGTACCCAGGTATTTGTATGTTTCCGTTCTTTTAATGGTCATATTATATATTTATATGTGGCCAGAGTTTTTAGCCGTTCCATCTCTTGAAATTACCATATATTATGTTTAACCTTGGTTGATAACCAGCACCATTTTTTCCTTTAAGTGAGTCAATATTTCCAATGTCTTTTGTTCTTTTCCCCCTATAATATCTATATCATCTGCATAACCAATCAGTCTGAATGTTCCTCCAATAGCACATTCCTTGTTTACCT
This sequence comes from Cepaea nemoralis, assembly GCA_014155875.1. Lineage (NCBI taxonomy): Eukaryota > Metazoa > Mollusca > Gastropoda > Stylommatophora > Helicidae > Cepaea > Cepaea nemoralis. Next base: position 101,487 of record JACEFZ010014356.1, read on the forward strand.
TCCTTACAACCTTCTTTAGAGCCAGGTTGAAAAGGAGCGGCGATAGTGCATCACCCTGTTTCAAGCCAGATGCTATTTGGAAAGGGTCTGATTTCCTGCCCTTATATTTTACTATATTATAAGCATCTTCAAAGCTTCGTCTGCTCATTTTGATTAACTTCCTTGGTATTCCAAATTCCTGCATAGCACTCCATAGACTATTCCCATGGACACTATCATAAGCCTTTTAAAATCCATAAAAATGTTATGGAGATCTCTTTTATATTCCCATTGTTGATCTGTTTTTTCTAAAACCTGCCTGACAGTCACCTAATATGTCTTCTGAATATGGTTTTAGTCTATTTAGTAATACTGCGGATAGTATCTTATAGCTTGTGGACAGTAGTGATATTCCTCTATAATTTTCACATTGGAACTTGTCTCACTTCTTAACTTTCTCTGCCATGCGCCCTTAAATCGACACAATTGACCGACAATGACGGACGTGTCCCTTTAATCGCCACAGTTTAAACAGTCGTTTATTTGTCCCTTTTCTTATGTTTCCGCAATTGTTAGTTAACTTCGGTAACTTGAAATTGAAACAGAAATATTTCGCAGTTTGAATCAGGCCGCTGACAACCATATATGCCCTTAGAAAGCACTTGATTCTTGATTGTTTTGATTTGAACATCGAAATAACAAAACCTTCTGGTTTTGGACCTCATATTTTAATAAAATTACCGTTTTAAACAATTTTATATTATAGTTATAGAAATTTCAAAGACTTTGTGTACGATTCTAAAACTGAAACCAAGTGCATTATTCAGTTAGTCAGTTATATTATTTCGTAGTAATGGAAAAAGACACTGAAAGTGAAAGTTCGTCATAATATGTCATAATATGATGGCACATATCGAATTATGAATGCGCTAATGGGCCATATTTATCTCCCTAAATGTGTTTTGCCTATCATAAAGTATTTAAGGAGTATTTAAATAATTTAATTTAAAAGAATGACAATTATATCTAAATAGAAAATAGTGTTTATGGTCTTCTTCTCAGTACAATCTGAGTGGTGTTTTCCTGATATTTTCCATTTTTTTGGTGAAAATTATGTGCTTCAAAATATTATGTTTTAGTTATATTTTATTGGTGTTGTGGTGCAGTTCTTGTGATATTATTGAACAAAAGTGGTGTGTGTAACACTATTCAGTAAAGTTAACTGGATTAGCTGCAGTGGATTACAAATAACGGCATGGTAAGTGAAATTTTCAAATAATTTTAAACTGTTTAATTTCATTTGTTATTATTAAACCTCTCATTATTGTCATAATATTTCTAACCTATCAATGAATTATTAACACTGTCATGCTCCTTGTGCCATCCTCTTTAATTTGATATATAATACAATATATCTGCTACAATTTTAAACATTTTAAAAGCATTATTGTGATACACCACAACTTCCAATTTTCTGCCATGAAATTCTGTTTGGTCAGGACCCAATTTTTGTTTGGCACTGAACGAGGTATCAATAATGACTCTTTCCAGTCAAACATACGTGTGTGTGTGTGTGTGTGTGTGTGTGTGTGTGTGTGTGTGTGTGTGTATATATATATATCATAATCATCATCATCATCAAGTTCCCTGCCGGCTGGCATAGGCGTTCATGGCTCTCCACAGATCTCGGTCTTTGGTTTTCTGAATCGTGCCACCGTCTCAATCCATCCAGCATCATTTATCTTTGTCTGCCTCTGCCTCTCTTTTCCTCGATCTGTCCAGTTTTCATGATCTTCTCCAATGCCTCTCTTCTCATTACATGACCAAGGAAAGCTGTGTGTCTCTTTCTTATTGTTGTATATAGTGTTCTAGTTTCATTAGCCTGTTTCAGGCAGTTGTTGTTAGTTACTCTGGCAGTCAAAGGAATTCAAAACATTCGTCTCAGGAACCACATCTCTGTTGCTTCTAATTTCTTCTTATTTTGTGTCATTTACGTTCCAAGATTCACTGCCATACAGCAAAACTGTTTCTACATAGCATTTCAGCACTCTCTTTCATACACTCAGTGATAGTGATCTATTGCACAAGATACTCTTAATTTTCTGAAATGCGGCCTTTGCATGCCATATTCTGCTCTTAATCTCTGTTGTACATCTTCCATCTGATGTTAAAATAATATCCCTAGGTATCTAAAATTATCCACTTGGTTAAGAATTTTTCCTTCTATTTCTATGTCACATTTTGGTGTCACCATTTTATTTGATATCACTATTGTTACTGTTTTCTTGATATTCAAGGAGAGTCCTTTCCTTGCACTCTCTGTTACTACAGTGTCCAACAATTGTTGTAGGTCTGTTGATTTATCTGCCACCAATACTGTGTCATCTGCAGAGCGTATACTATTTATATTATGACCTCCAACTAGTATTCCTGGCATCTCTTTGATCTCTCTCATTATTACTTCGCTATATAGGGAGAAGAGATCTGGTGACAAGACACATCCCTGTCGTACTCCTAGCTTTATGTGTTCGTAACTACCCTCCTTATTTCCAATTTTAATTGCTGCTAATTGGTTCCAGTAAATATTCTTTATTATTCTTAAATTTTTCCCATCAATGTTAATATCTTCCAACATTTTAATCAGTTCATCATGTTTTATTTTATCAAATGCCTTAGTATTATCTATGAAGCATACCTATATTTCTTTCTGTTTCTCTATTGACCTTTCTATTAGTGTCCGCAATGTATGTATTGCATTGTTTGTGCCCTTTCCCACCACAAATCCATACTGTTCTTCACTAATTTCCATTTTTATTTTCTTTCTGGTTCTTCTCATTATGATTCTGGGCAGAAGCTTAGTGATATGGTTTATGAGGTTAATTGTATGAAAATCTTCACATTCAATTGCTCCTGGTCTTTTTGGTATAGCTATAAATACAGATTTCAGCATATCACTGGGTAAATCCACTGCTGTAAATATCGTTTAACATTTTCGTTAATATATTTACTCCAATTTAACCCAATACTTCTAATTCTTCTATTGTGATTTCATCTGGTCCAGCTGTTTTTCCTTTCTTCATATATTTCATAGCGTCAGCGACTTATATATATATATATATAATATATATATATATATATATATATATATATATATATATATATATATATATATATATATATATATATATATATATATATATATATATATATATATATATATATGTTTGACTGGAAAGAGTCATTATTGATACCACTTTCAGTGTCAAACAAAAACTGGATCCTAAACAAACAGAAATTCATGGCAGAAAATTGGAAGTAGGGGTGTATCACAATAATGCTCTTAAAATAGTTAAGATGGTAGCAGATATATTGTAAGATATACATAAACCAACTTGGAAATCATGTGACAAGAGAACCTATAATCAAATAGATCAAATTTTAATTAACAACAAAAATGCATCAACCATACAACAAGTTAGAAGCTATAGAGGAGCTGAGTGCCACGGCGACCACTTCCTCGTTGGGGCAAAATTTAAGATAAAACTTAAGAGAGCTTTCTATGCTAAACTACAAAGGTTACCCCCAACATATAACAGAGGAAAACTACAAGAAATTACAGTCAAAGAGAAATTTGCAGATGAAATAAAATGTAAACTTGAAATTCTTCAAAACCCGTTGGAGGAAAGCGTTGGCCAAAATTGGTTGAACATCTAGAATACAATTCAAACTACCGCAGAAGAATGTCTCGGGTGTGTTAACCACGCATAGAAAAAACAGATGGTTCAATCAAAAATGTTAAGAAGCAGTCATTAGGAAAAAGAATGCCAGACAGTTATGGCTAAATGACATCAACAATATCCAAAATGAAGAGCAATATAGAACTGAATGTAAAGAGGCTACAAAAATAGTTCGGCAGTAGAAGCGAGAATACATGAGCAATATAATCAAAGATATGCAAACTAATCAACTGAAAAATGAATCCACAAAGTTTTTTTAAAGAACTGAAGTCAATAAAACGAGGGCACCAACACAACATATATGGTTTAAAAGACAAAAATGAGAATATGATAAATACCAATGAGGAAATGTGTTACGCATGGAAAGAATACTTGTGAAGCTCCAAGTAACACTTTCCCACAGGAAGTTGTTCTAACATGTGAACCATAAATTGAAGAACCTGTTTTTGAATACATCCTATATGTAATAACACGACTTAAAAACAATACGGCAACTGGGGCTGATGGTATTGCTACTGAATTTATAAAGGCAGGTGGCCATGCATTAAATCTAAAGCTATACGAATTAATAATAAAAATCGGGAAGACAGAATAATTACCCCATGACTGGAAAGAGTCATTATTGATACCTGTCTGTAAGAAAGGAGACAAGTTCCAATGTGATAATTATAGAGGGATATCACTACTGTCCACAAGCTATAAGATATTATCCGCGGTATTACTAAATAGACTAAAACCATATTCAGAAGACATATTAGGTGACTACCAGGCGGACTCTAGACAAAATACAGATCAGCAATAGATCAGATATTTATCTTACGACAAATAGCCGAGAAAAATTGGGAACATAAAAGAGATCTCCATAACATTTTTGTTGATTTTAGAAAGGCTTATGATAGTGTCCTTAGGAATAGTCTATGGAATACCAAGGAAGTTAATCAACATGACCAGACTATGCATGGAAGATACTTATAATATAGTATCATATAAAGGCAGGAAATCAGACCTCTTCCAAATAACATCTGGCTTGAAACAGGGTGATGCACTATCGCCGCTCCTTTTCAATCTGGCTCTAGAGAAAGTTGTAAGGAAGGTAAAGGAGGAATGTGATATTGGAGGAACATGCAAGCTGCTTGGTTATGCAGATGATATAGATATTATAGGGCAAAGTGAACAAAAGACATTGGAAATATTGACTCACTTAAAAGAAAAAGCCCAACAGATGGGGCTGGTTATCAACCAAGATAATACAGAATATATGGTAATTTCAAGAGACGGAATGGCTAAAAACTCTGGCCACATACACATAGATAATTGACAATTAAAAGAAAGGAAACATACAAATACCTGGGTACAATCTTTAACTGCTCCAACATAATAAGGGAAGAAATACAAGCTAGAATCAACTCTGGAAATAAGATATACTATGCACTACAACATTTTTTAAAACCAAATGAGCTATCTCGTAATACCAAGATTACAATATACAAAACACTGATCAGACCAGTTGTGCTGTATTGCTCTGATACCTGGAGTACAACTAAAGGAGACGAAGCCTTGTTGCAAGCACTTGAGAACAAAGTCTTAAGACGCATCTTTGGGCCCATTAGGGATACACAAAGTGGAGAGTGGAAAAGAAGAAGAAACAAAGAAGTTTATGATCTGTTTAAGTCCCCGCTAATCACTGGTACCATGAAGGCTAATAGACTACAATGACTGGGGCATATAGAAAAAATGGAAGATAATAGGGAAACAAAACACTTTTACACTCAGGACATAAATGACAATAGACCCCGAGGTAGATCAAGAAGACGGTGGAGAGATAATATACATACAGACCTACAAGCACTTGGAATTAGCGACTGGCAAGAGAAGGTCAACCAGAGAGACGAATGGAGACGGCTTGTATTTGCAGCAAAGAACCTCAATGGCTCGGAATGCTGAAGAAGGAGAAGATATATATATATATATATATATATATATATATATATATATATATATATATATATATATATATAATATATATATATATATATATATATTATATATATATATATATATACCGGTCTCTGTGGCTAAGGGCTTGCGAACGCGGTTTGTGAGCCCGTATACCCGGGTTCGAAACACAGCGGTACTGGTATTTTTCGAAAATGGTATAGGAGCCGGTAGTCCAGAAAGCAATGGCAAACTACTGAACGTAAAATTTGCCCAGGAATCACGAACAGCGAAAATGCTGGGGTTGACTGCTACGTCCTGTGAAGGACATGCAACTTAATGTATGTATGTGCGCGTGCATGTGCGTATGCGTGTGTGTGTGTGTGTGTGTGTGTGTGTGTGTGTGTGTGTGTGTGTGTGTGTTTTGAGAGGGAGAGGGAGAGAGAGGGAGAAAGAAAGATTCGTCTTAGTAATTCTTGTGCAACCAATGATTTACTTTCCACAAGTACTGACTTATTCTGCGTCCCGAAATTATGTAGATCTGTCACAAAATTTGCCGACATTATAAGAAAAGAATGTTCTATCCATTGTGGCATAGGACTCTGAGCGTCTATGTGATCTAGCATATATAACTACCGGGTGTTTGGACAGTCCCACTACATTTTGTATGTAAAACAAATTTGAAAAATGAAGTACATGATGTCCCTCAAAATATGTGCTAACAAATTCATTAACTTAGTTACAATAGACACTGCTATGGTCTAACGCAGTTTGTGTGAAGCTGGAAAGTACCAATGAAATATGTCATTGTTTGGAGCGCAAGGAATTACTCCAGCAGACGCCAGCCGTTTGCTGCATATTGCTTCACGATGGACTGTGGAGCACATTTTTTTATGACACCATGTACTTCATTTTTCAATTTTACAAACACTCAGTATATATCAAACTGGACAACATTTGTTTACAGGTGATTCGTTACACACCAGATCAAACAAAATGCAGCTTGGAGATGTTTGCATGTGGGTTAATTTCTTTATTGTGATTCATCTCTTGAATTCTTATCAGACGAATGATTGACTGTACACATGTATTGACTTACGTGTCTGCGTAGTATTCAATATAATTGTCACCATTACATTGATTGCAGACTGCCCAGTATTCGGACACATCAGGAAAGTTATTGTAGCAGACGGATTGTTGAAATTCTCTCAACACTAGAAATAAAACACTGCAAAATTACCACTATAAAGGGTCAAGTAAATAGTTAAATAGTTGTGATACTAAATGTTATATATGGCGAAGAATGGCGACATACACTTGATTGTAAAATGGTATGTGAAATGTGATATCTTTATGTTAACGTAACGGTACAAAATGACATCATAATTATGCAACTTTCGCATATTTCATCACATATACTAAACATCACATTGACGTCAGATCAATGAAAAAGCTCCCAGTAACAAAAGTGTCATTAGTGCATGCACGACAAATATGCGTATGCATGACACACATATACACATATATAAACATATATAAACGTGCATACGTTTTTGAGAAAGTGGGCAAAGTAAAGTTTTACATATCGAACAATATTTCGTCCTAGTAAAAATGTTTGTTAGTTGCATGTCCCTTACCTGACTTCACAATCACCCCAACAATGTTTGTTATTTGCTGTTTGTTAACCTATGCAATGTCTATGCTCTGCAGTTTACCATTGCTCTATGAACGACCAGCACCACACACCATCCAAACTAACTTGAATCGGCAGTGGTTTGCCAAGTCAATTTACAATAGGAAATGAGGATTCAAGACTCTTTTTTTCGTCTTCCATAAGCTTATGTGACGTCACGAGAATGTGTCACGTGCAGGTAACGTGCTTGAGTCTCAATTTCCATATTTCCCGACCGAGGCGATATAAACATTTCCAGTTTTCTTTGTTAAGTGAGACGTTACAACTTCCGATCTTATATTTGTTTTTAAAAAGCAATTAAAAATAATAAACGATGGCTGTTTTATTGTCGGTGGTGGGCGGGGTGGTGGACGGCGGGTATTATTGGTTATACAGATGTACCTAGGGTTATGAAAACCTCAGGCATTGAACATTTCGGGTTACGAACAAAACCTTCGACACTTTTTTTGTCTCGGGTAACAAACAGTGCCTCGGGTTACCAACGAAGGCGACAGAGAGAGAGAGGGAGAGAGAGAGAAAGAGAGAAAGAGAAAGAGAGAGAGAGAGGGGGGGGGAGAGAGAGAGAGAGAGAGAGAGAGAGAGAGAGAGAGAGAGAGAGAGAGAGAGAGAGAGCAAGGTTTAACTTTGGAGAAAAACGATCGCGTACAGTACAAACGAAGCCCACGCAGTACTAATATGGGTTAGCGCTAGCCTAGTAGCCTAGATTTGCACGCGTGCGCAGCCTCGCTTTCATTGGCTTTACTACACAGCAGTAAATTATTTCTTAGCATTGGCACTGTGTTCAGTTTATATCTTTCATTATTTTCCTTGTTAACCCCATCAATTATATGAGTTCGAAAAACGGTAGTGGTGCCGCTAGGAAGCAGAAACGTATAACAGTGGGGGTAAAGAAGGAAATAATTATGAAAAATGAAAATGGCGTTCATGTGTGTGACATCGCTAACGAGTACAGCATGGCAAAATCAACTATCTCCACTATCATGAAGAACAAAGAGTTACTCTAATCAGTCGTTGTAGCTAAAGGTGTAACTAAGCTGCAGAAGCAAAGATCTCAAATTTTGGAGAAAGTGCTGAAAATCTTCACTTGATCTGGATCAATGAAAAGCAACTTGCATGGGACAGTGTTAGTGAGGCAATAATATGTGAAAAGGCGAAGCTGTTGCACATTGATTTATTGTCGAAATTGCTTTTTTCAGAGCTGTTCCGGGCACGACGGACATTCCACTCTCACTCGGACGTTTTTGCGTTGTGCCAACTTTATTTGCACCCTTAGGAGGGCACATCCGACTTCTGCTGGCGTTATTGTTCAGGTTAGCCTTCCTGGGTGTTGCGAGTTACATGTGACTGTTGTGTTGTCCGCATCTCAGCTGGTCAAGTTAGAAGAGCCGAAGATATCACGGTTAACTCTCAAGGGAAGTCAGGGGCACACCATGGGCATTCCCCGCAATCCAAGGAGGCTTCCATAATTGCAGAGCCGGCACATGTCTCAAACACTGCATCGTGCAAGTTGCTTTTCGTGATCCAGATGAAGAGAAGATTTTCAACTTTCTCTAAAATTTGGGGTCTGTGCTTCTGCAACTTAGTTACGCCTTTCGCTTCCTCGTAATGGATTCGCTAGCCAAGCGTTTCATTTCTTGTTAATGAGAGACATCCACTCAGCAAGCTTTCGTATCGAACTTCCACATAATAGATTCGCTAGCCAAGCGTTCCATTTAGTGTTAATTAGACGTTTTTCCACCTTTGACAACGCTCACTCAATGAGTTTGGGATACAGACTTGCATCGTAACCATTGAGTGCGACTAGGACACTTTTTACCACCTTAGTAATACACACTAGGTTGGCTGCATGTGCTGCCAGCTTACCTCCATGCAGTAGTGGGTGAGTATCGTCTCGGCCTTCACATCCATGAGATATTGACTTAGAGGAATTCAGCCATATCCCTCAGCTGACGGCCTTAGAGAAAGTGTCTGGACCTAGAATGTAGTGGCATTGTGCGCATGATTCGGACGTTGAGTGAAATGGATTAGCGGAGGTAGAGGTATCCCCTATCAAAGGAGATGTAAGACGCCTCCTTTCCCCTGTTAGTCTACGGGACATCCTTGGGCAAGGTGGAGTACCCGTTTAGCCCCCCGATCAGGGTTACGTGAAGCCATGGAAGCAGGTGGTGGATGGAGTGTGAGAGCAGCCGACAGATTGTTGTTGGTTATGGTCTTGCACTCTGCGGCGATAGGCAGATGATCTCAACAGTAGAGACAATGGCTGTGGCCACCGACTAGTACAGTCAATGCCCAGAAGGAAAGCAATGGCAAACTACCTTCTGCAAAACTTGCCAAGAAACCATAACAACCATGAAAGAAAACATAATAAGAAAGAGATCTGGTGGTGAGACCCCCAGGCCAGGCAGATCAGATAACACTGGGGAAGAGTGTGACACAGGGACCAGTACTAGTAATCGTGATGACGGAGTTAATCCTGACTGTGTTACCAAGGAAATCCCCTGTGTCAGACTAAGAAACTGAGTGAGAATAGCAACGTGGAATGTGAGAAGCCTGTATGAGGGAAAGCTTAAAGTAGTGTGTGATGAGATTGAGAGGTTAAACATTCATATTTTAGGAATTAGTGAACATCGCTGGAGCGGCAAGGGACATTTTACAGCTAAAAATGGAATTATTTTCATTTATTCTGGTAGAGATGTTGGAGGCCAGAGTGGAGTGGCATTTTGTTTAGATAAGACAACCGCAAAAGCTTTAATGGGATATAATCCAGTTAGTGATAAAATCCTCACTATTAGACTTAAAGGCCTTGCAAAAAACACAACTCTCATACAGATATATGCACCTACTTCAACAGCAGAGGAGGACGAAATTGAAGATTTTTACAACACACTACAAGACACATTAAATAAGATTGGTCATAATGATATAGCAATAATAATGGGAGATGTTAATACAAATGTAGGTGCAGGAAGAGCTGAAAATGAGAGACACGTTTTATTAAAATTTGGATTAGGAAATAGAAATGATGCAGGTGACAAATTAATTGAATTTTGCACAGAAAATGAGTTTACGATAGCCAACACGCTTTTTAAACAACATCCAAGAAGACTCTTCACATGGAAGTCTCCAGACAGTATTACCAAACATCAGATAGATTATATTTTAATACAAAGAAGATGGAGATCAAGCATAACATCTGCAAAAACCCTACGAAGTGCAGACTGTGATACAGATCATCAGTTATTAGAAGCAGATCTGAAATTAAATCTCAAAAAGCTTATCCGAGGACCAAGGCCACTTCGTTTTAATCTCTCAAAAATACCGGATGCATACAACATAGAAGTGAAGAATCGCTTTGAGCTCTTGATGTCTGTACAAGAAGAAATGACACCTGATGAACTGGCAGTACATGCTAGGGATATTTTGATAACTGCAGCCAAAGATTTCATTCCGACCAAGAAAAAGCAACTTAAGCCATCGATTACATCAGACACGTTAGAATTAATAAAACAACGAAGGGAGCTGAAACAGAAAGGAGATGAATCCGATAACAGCAGGATGAAGTATAAATCTTTAACTCGAGAAATAAGAAATAACACAAGACAGGACAAAAATCAATATATACAAGATTGCTTTACCAGAATAGAGCAATATCATAAGACTGGAAGCGATTATGAAATGTTCAAAGAAATGAAGTTATTGACAAGAAATGTTCAACTTCAATTGAATGTCATCTGTGACAAGATGGGAAATACCTTAACAGAATCTAGACAAATTCTAGAAAGATGGCAGGAGTACTGCAGTGGAATGTATGATATGAATGACAGTGAGGATATGAATGAGATACATGAGCCAATGACAGCAGAGACAGAACCTGAACCCTCATTAGATGAAATTGCTCGGGCTATAAAGAACCTGAAGAATGGTAAATCACCTGGATGTGATGAGATACCAGCTGAACTAATTAAAGCGGGAGGAGAAGAAAGCATTCACATATATCATGCATTAGGTACACAGATTTGGAAATATGGTATTTGGCCAAAAGTTTGGAAGAGAACTATCTTCATTGCAATACCAAAAAAGGGCAACCTGAAATTATGCACCAACTATAGAACTGTTGCCCTGATCAGTCATGCAAGTAAAATTCTACTAAAAGTCATAATGGGAAAACTTCGTAAGAAAATGGAAGAAGAGATTAACGTACTTCAAGCTGGATTTAGACAAGGAAGAGGAACAAGAGATCACATATTCAACATGCGTTTAATAATAGAGAAGTGCAGAGAATTTAATGTAAACCTATTCTCATGTTTTGTGGATTATTCAAAGGCATTTGACTGTGTACAACATCAGAAACTTTGGGAAATCATGAGGAATATGAGCTTTCCTTCACATGTAGTACAACTCATAAAAATGCTCTATCTAGAACAACAAGCAGCAGTTAGAATAGATGGCGAGGCATCAGATTGGTTTGACATCAAGCAAGGAGTCCGTCAGGGCTGCGTGCTGTCACCCTATTTGTTTAACCTGTACGCCGAAAATATAATGAGAAATGTAAGAGATGATATAAACAGGGAGCTATATGATGCCCTAAATATCGGCGGCCATGACATATCAGATATTTAATATGCTGATGATACAGTATTACTCTCCACAACACAGGATGGCATAGAAAATCTAATAGCCTCAACCCAATTGAATAGTGAAAATCAAAACTTATATCTTAACATAGCAAAAACAAAGATAATGCATACAGATAACACTACTATGGAGAAAGAAATATACATTAATGGGGACAAATTGGAGGTGGTGGAAAATTGTGAATATCTTGGGTCATTGATTACCAACAACGGCGACACAATGAAAGAGATTAAACGGCGACTATCAATTGCTCTTCAAAGACAAAACAACTGAATAAATTATGGAGTGGGACAGACAAAACTATAAAAATTTGATTTTTAAGAGCATGCATTTTTCCCATTGCAACATACGCCTGTGAGACATGGACACTTACTAAACATGCTGAACAGCGCATAACGCCTTTGAATATAAATGTTATAGACGAGTTCTAAAAATATCTTGGGTAAAGAAAAGAACAAATGCATCCATACTTCAAGAGTTGAATATTGAAGAAGGTTGGCTATTAAAGTCGATAAAACAAAGAAAATTGAAATATTTCGGGCACTTGAAACGTCACGAAAGTTTGGAGAGAACAATAATGGAAGGGTATATGCCTGGGAAGAGAGGAAGAGGAAGGCCAAAGAGAAGATGGGTGCAGGATGTGGCGGATGATCTCCAGATGGGTGTATCAGACGCGGGACATCTTGCTTATGATCGAGAGGTTTTCCGGAGGGTTGTTATGTGAGCGAGGTTCTCTAAAGACATGCTACTGAATGAATGAGCCTTTGACTGTCCTGTCATCAGCTGTCTACCTGCAAGGCAGCAGATGTGTGTCTCAATTGGTCTGGTTACTATAATTGACCTGTCCGACATGGGAGACCCTACCAGTAGCTGTGCTACCGTTGGCATAGCTCTTAAGATCATTGGAACACGCAAGCCCCTCTACCACAACAAGGTGGAGATATATGCTGGAACTCCTATAAGAGGAATTTCTGATCAGAAGAACAATTTCTTGAGACCCAGGTGGGTTCATCTCATCAGGTCTACATTGTACTACCTTTTTAACAAATTACTGACAAGTGAAATAATAGCAAAAGAGAGGTGAAAAAGAGGCAGGAGAAGACGGAAGTAGAAGGCGCCAGACATAAAAGGAGAAAGAGAGAGATAGAGAGAGAGAGAGAGAGAGAGAGAGAGAGAGAGAGAGAGAGAGAGAGAGAGAGAGAGAGAGAGAGAGAGAGAGAGAGATGTTATATGAAAGTGTGGGACAATAAGCTGCTAACAGGGATAGTCAAAAGCATTCAAATGATATCGTTACATTGTGAAGTCCGAAGTGTCTCTCAGTTACTATGTTTATTACATATTTGATATTTGACTTACATGATTTTCCTCGATCACTGCAAAAGAAGTCCATTAGCTGGTAAGTTTTTTCAAAATTGTCATGATAATCTTGACAATATATTGGGGCCTGTTCCACACATTGTCTGCCAATGCGGTAGTCACTGGTGACGTACATAAAGAAGTAGGTAATATTTCGTTAAGTATGGGAATGGCAATTTTAACTGAAATATTTGGATTCCGTAGAAAGTATAATTAATCCATAGTTAACTACTTGTCGTCGGCATATGTGGGTTAGGCATGGTGAACGCAGTTTCACAGTGCCGACATATCGGCGTCTTCTTCTTCTTTCGTTCGCTTCAAATTTGTCTATAACTGCAATGTTGTTTCTTGTATGAATTTATCTGTCTTTTTAAGTTCACTCAGCTTATCTTCCAATGTTCGTTCTCTAGGCCTGAAGTTTTGCCTAGAAATGTCGTATTTTCGGCATTCATGGAATGTGTGATCTGAAGTCTGCGGCGCCAATCCACATCTGCACCAATCTTGAATTGTGTATACATGTGGTTTCATAATCTATTGTGTCCTATTCTGTGGAGCAGAATAATTATTGTTCTGGTCTATCCTTAAGGTAGTAGTCACATTGAGCAGGTTTGTGTAGCTTTTAAATGGTTTTATCATTCTTTTCATTTGGTGGTATGTAACGGGAATATCAGGTTGTCCTTCTATTCCTTAACTAATCGATCCGCTCTTTTGTTTTCCAAGTTATTGTACATTGAGATGGTGTCCAATGTATGAGGAACTTACGGTGGCTGCCAAGTTCAGAAAGTAGTGTCCATATTATTGGCAATTGCACAGACAGGAGCGCCTCAAGTACTGATTTCACATATGTCAATAGCACCACAGGTTGTGTACCATGATTGGTATATATATGAATTTCTATGTTTCTATCTTGATTGCCTGAATTTTTGCAGCATAGTTATGGCAGTACTTTAACGCCGGTACTCTGGTCGTGTCCCTAGTATTATTGGGTATTCTATGCACAATCACGGTACTCCATTTCGAGGTAAGTTCCAGTAGGACGCATTCTTTATTAATAATTTACTGTGCATTACATACTTCGTTCACTTTAGTATAAGAGTGTACAAACTTATTCTGCTTTTTATATAATATACAAGATTCTTTTTCTATAGTCAAGGAGGCCCATCCAAGTTGTAGTCTCAGTAATTTCCTGTTACATGAAATATTCAGTTCATATGTTAGCTGCCACTTTCTTGTTGCAGCACTAAAACATGTGTAAGCGTGTTCTTCCCTCCAGGTTTGATCCCACATTGTATCCGTCCGTCTGTTACGCTTTCCCTAATTACCTATTTTATGTCATCTTTACTCAAATTCATGCACATGTGGTTACAATTAGCTCTACCTATTTTGGCTTCCTTATGCGCCATTGCATTACCGTATATTTCCACATGTGCAGGAATCCATGAGATTAACACTGAGCATCCTCGTGTGGATAAATGTGTTGTGGTTAAGAAAATCTCCGATCTACTGCAGATCTCTGTATTTCTTAAATCTAGGACTGGTGAAAGTGAATCAGTTGCAGCTGGGGGTCAGGATTATCATACACTGTTCAATAACCTTTAGTATTATAGTCATTCCTGTAGTAACAATGAATAGATTCTTAGTAACCTAAAGGGGCTATTAATTTCCTATTGTGAAACTGGGACCCATCTGTATTAATAGTGAGACTGTCTTTTATTAAATGTTATATGAATGTACCGGCCCCATCCTTCAATATGTTAGGATTTGATTCATTTAACAGAAAATTAGCTACAAGTAATCACTTCACATCTGTTAACTCAACTCTTAATGAAGCCAGGATGACTCTGTTCTGTATTGCCTTGTTTTTTTTTTTAGTGTGGCAATTAGCTTAAGAATCATAGATAATGTTTTCATGGTGAATCTTTCATCTAATGTACGATATATAGAACATAATTATATTCTTAGTGCTCGCAACTCGTCCATGTCATGTGAGAATTCTCAGCATATTTATGTGTCTTCTGTATGTTTCCGGCCAAGTTGTCAACATGTGTATTCCTGTTCAATTTTTGATCCAATGTCATATCCAAAAATATCACAGTAACTGCCGTGTGTATATTGTGTCCATCTAATTTATTGTCAATAATTATATTTTTAATTAGTCTACCTTTGCCGAAGATTATTCCATCAGATTGCTGTACATTCAGATTTAAATCCAAGATTCCATCCAGATGGGGGCTTTGTGTCTGTAGTTCTGTACATATGCTTGGGAGATATGTGCCTGTTCTCTATACTGCAGCCTGGTCATCATTCATAACATCTGTAAATTCATCTCCAATGTTACTTATCATTATTGTTAAAATTGTGGTAAATAATAGGGAATGCCATTACTAAATATATATGTTTTATTTGTAATCGTTTTAATAGTTCTCCTTTCTTATTGTCCGTAACCGTTATACCGTAACGTTGATTTAGCTTTGGTATTATATTAAGTATAACATTGTTTTTGCTACGATTAATTTCTTGTGGCCTCCACAATTTCCTGGTGCTACAAAAGCATCCCTTTCCTTTGGTACTGTTATTCTGATATATGTATATATTACCGCGTCTTTCTGTACATTGCTACACACAGTAGTGTATGATTTACGTCTCTTGAAGTAAGATTTCATCAAGGAAGATCAGGTTATGAAATACTTGATTTATTATCATTATCTTTGTCTGCATTTGTAAACCTAATTGCTGTGACAAATTCCTGAAAGCGAAAAACATCATTCTTTGGTCGTGTAATAAAAAGAGGAGGATCCGAGAACATAGTGTCAACTGGAAAGATCAGTGGAAGAAGAGGCAGAGACGGAACAAGAGACATGATGCGGGCTGGACGAGACGGTGGCACAAAGAAATATCATCAGCAGAGTTGATACATAGCACCCAGGACCGAGATCTGTGGACAGATATGAATACCTATGTCAGATGGCAAGGCACAGTATGCTGCTGATGATGATTGATAGGAACCTACCATCTTATGTTGTTTACCATTGTATATGCTCAGTATGTGATGAAGGTGGGCAATTTCGTCAGCGAAGTCTTGGTCATCGAGCTGCTTTGTCCATTTCAATTCAGTATATCGTCATCAAAATTAGTCCAAGTGACAAAAGACATTCCTACTTGACTATGTTTTTATTTCAAATGCTTCTGTTGTGCATTACGACGTGATATATGGTCCTTTACTTTGCTACTTTTACTAAGAAAAATTGGCTTTGGTAGCCTGAAGGCTTTAAACACTGCTTTGGAAAAACAGCTGACGTATATAATTACTACTGTCTATACGCGTTGCAATATTAAAAGGCATGAGAATCAATTTGACTGCATGGAGTTTTGTCTCATCTAGCACGGACCAGCTAACCGCCTGCTGAAAGAGTCCAACACATCAGTAATTGTGACGACCCCTAGAAGACTTTTAAAATACGGTGCTTGAAGGTTGAAATGGCTATTCGAAAATGAACTCACGACCCTCGGGGCATGAGCCACAAAGGTTAAGCACTTCACAACGGAGACATCCCATTCCAGTCCGATACGACCATCTACCCAGATAACCTGCAGCCACTTTGCCCATTGATGTTGAGATTGATTCTTAAGGTTCCTGGCGCATTACGGAAACATTAACCTGATCAAACCTCGTTTGACCGTATTAGCCTCTCCATGTATGTTGCAATAGATAATGGATGAAAACAAATCCTAACACATAATTTTCTTACTTCAATACCAATGTTTGAAATTTAACTTACGAGCACATCTGGTCAATGTGAGGTGCTATAGTGCCAAAATTATCGCGAACATGGAAATACGGCAGATTTTTTAGAATAGATGAGCAGTCAGTAAAGTTCTCTGGGCAGCCATCTTCGCCAATGACAGTGTAATCCTGAGAATCGATATGCGGCAGAACAGAGGGAATAGATGTGCTGTCAATAATGTTCTCTGTGCAGCCATCTTCGTCAATTGAGGAGCCGCTATCTTGCCGTTTGTCAAATGTACTGAAACATTCTAAACATATATTTTATTACAAGTATATGTTCTTTGAATATGCAATGATTTCGATAAGCAAATTAAAAACAGGCCAGACAATCATAAACACAGCACTCAGTACAAAATATAAGACAAACACAAGTGTTGGGTGTAAAGTCGTGTAGTGTTACGCCATTCCATCTGACACCAGACAGCCATGAACTAATCACAAGTTGTGGTAAGTAAAGTCACAGTAAAGGACCCATTTTCACATCATGAGACTTATTGGGTAAATGGTGCTCATCATCACCATGTGCCATGCCGAAAAGCATGGGCGGTCATAATTCGTCATCTCACACTAGAGTAGTGGATCATCTCTGTGGTTTTCTCTTGTCCTTGGCGATTCTGCTTCCATGACGCACCCAGTTTACGCCGTTTCTCTGATTCTCTATGAATTGACGAAACATGATTTTCTAGACGTCCACAAAGAAGGTAGTTTGCCATTGCTTTCTTTCTTACCAGTGACCATTTTATTCGATGAATGTAGTTAATGTCTCATAACGAAATCATCTGCCCACAGTCGTAAAATTGAAGACCATAGCCAACAACTATATGCCGACTGCTATTTAACTTCATCCATTACCTGCATCCAAGACTTCACGTGACCCTGATTTTCTAAACGGGTACTCCGCTATGCTCTAGGGCAGTGATTCTCAACCGGTGGGGAATCCCCCCCCCACCCCCCCGGAGAAATTTTAGGGTTTCCGGGGGGGGGGGGGGAATGGAGATCATTTTTAAGATCGCGTTAATACAAGAACCGATTACTTGATATTGCTTTTCCCTTCATACTTTACAGTTATGCACGTCTCTTCCTTCTAAAATTCATTTTATAAAGTAAGTAGACCCACAAATAACGTTTTATGTGGATGTCTAGACCTGTTTTAACATATTTACCTTCCATTTTTACGTATACCGTGTAGGGGTTGGGGGACCTTTAGGTAGGAAATATGAAAGGGGGGAATGACATTCTGAAAATATGGTGAAGGGGGGCACGGACCAAATTTTTGATAGGAAGGGGGGAATGACGTTCTGGAAATATGGTGAAGGGGGGCACGGGCCAAAAAAGGTTGAGAACCACTGCTCTAGTGTGTCCCGTAGGTTACCAGAGGGTAGGAGGCACTTTAATATTTCATTGAAAAGGGAATACCCTATCACGCCGCTCTAGCCCCTCATGTTCAGAACAATCGGCACTAGAGAGTTAAGGTTGTCAATATCCGAACCCGTGGCCTTTACTTCTATAGAACAGTTCATTGTGCCCATTTTAGGGCCAGGGAACGCCGTGACTTGAAGGGACTTCGAGCACATGCCAACTTGACCAGAAGGCAAGTATGTTAACTAATGGGCTACAACGGCTCGACAGTCATATAGTTGTGGATTCCTTTACAATAAGGACCTTGTGACATTTTTACTTCACATCCTTATTAACCCTTGCGATTTCTGGATAGTGGATCTGACGTCTAGCCTACGTGGATTAGGCTAGGAAAACTATAAAGTCACAGACGAAAGTTGTGCAAGTTAACTAAAACGATAAAAATAACTGGTGGTTAGATGACTGAACTCTATATTACCTGTATTTATAAACGTGGCCGTGACAATCAGGAGAATTCTTGCAGCTGCTTTCATGTTTACTTTGATCATTCTTTCTCTTGTCTCAGTCTGTGTCATCGAAATGCAGAGATCAGTAAACACTTAATGCATTTGTCTTTTATTGTTTATAAAAACTAGATTTTGTAAACAAAGCCGTTGCGTGGGCGAATTTGACAGAGAACTGCCTTGATAATGTTAGAATATGGTCGGTCCCGGGGCGATGTCTGGGCTCAAGCCTGCGAAATTGACAGAAAGAATGGCCATCTATTCCTCCGCGCATTCAGGCTTAAAAAATGTGTTGCCGCTATCACATTACAGACCGATAACAGGAAACTGTTTCGAGATCATTTTTAACAAAGTAAACTTTTAAATATAAAGCCTGTGATCTAAAATTAATAAAGTCGGCCACTAAACTGATTACCGCCCTACACACACACACACACACACACACACACACACACACACACACACACACACACACACACACACACACACACACACACACACACACACAGTACCCACCCACACCCACACAACACACCCACGCGCACACGCACACACACAGACACAAACACAGACACAAACACACAGACACACACACTCACACACACGCACACACACACACACCATACACATATACATAATACCGATATCTCCCACTCACTATACAAAAATAGCATGCAACAACAACAACAAAAGCTGCTAGAACCTAATTATGGTTTCAGTGTGAAGTGACTACACACGAGCTGATGTCCATTTATACAGTCTTGAATAGCCGATGCAACAAATGACTGTAATTGACAACGATTTATCTCAGTGGACAGCAAACTATTTGTGAGTGTTCAGTTTTAGACCACGCACAGACAGTTTCTATATTTGAACGATAATGTTGCAGCAACAAATTGTAAGTGGTATCAATGTGTAATCGACATTTAACTACATTTAGCTCGACACGTATGTAATTTGCTGATTTTCATCATAGTCATCATCAGCCAATGAATTAAACCTCTGCAGAGCGTTGTTCATTGAACAGTGGGCGCGTTGTAGCAAAGTTTAGTACAATACGCTGACAATGACATGAGCGTGGTTGGCAAGGGTTTTATACCAGCTCTCGTCCTTCGCCACAGGAGGGAAAGACTGTCCATCTATTCTTGAAGGCGCGTAAAACATAACATATGTGATTGATTTAATACTTTACAAACAGATAGCAGATATTTTTTTTCTGAGTCTTCATTATTTGTTTCTCTTTCAAGCCAGATGTATTGCCTCTATGCAAATTAGATATCAATTCTTGAATCTATTCACGTTGTTATCTTCCTGTTCTCCGCTTCACCGATACACCTCCCTCGTAGATAACTTTTTCAGACATTCGTGTCTTCTTATGTGTCCAAAAACATTTCAATTTAGTCAATTGTATTCGTCTCATAACCAGTTTTATTCACTACTGATTTGTTGTGTGTTCCATTTTCTCATTGTGAATTTTCAATATCCCCACGTATTTAGTTTTTTGTGTGTGTTAAACTCCGAAAAGTCACACAATGTGTTGCCAAACGAAACATTCATGCTCTTAGTATTCTGGCATGTGTTCTTCTGCCTGTTTTATTTACTTTAGATTTTTGCAGTGTGTTATTCTGTTTATCCCTGTCATTACATTTACATCTCCCGACGGCAATGAACCTAGATATCTATAATGCTGCCTACTTTCTCCACTGATAATTAATTACACGATGACATGTTTGTTTAATCTGTTGTCATTGATTGATTGATTGATTGATTGATTGATTGATTGATTTAGGAACCAATATCACAACATTCGGGGCAGTCCCATAAGCGCTCCGTCCCTCATCCTCAGCAGCCAGCGAAGAATTCCAAGACTAATAGTACCAGTAGCAATCTGATTTGTTGTCATTACTTTTGGTTTTGTCAGATCAAGATAAATCTGTATTATCTCACTTTACTTTTTCACAGACTTCATTAGTTTTTCAATTCCCATTGGGTTGTTGTATTCTGTATCGTCAGCATATCTAAGTTAAATATTTCTATTCCTCCGATTACATATATTCCTCCGATTAAATATATTCCATTGTCAATATTGTCTGTAATATTCCACAAGACAATGTCAGTTTATACTTTGAGTAGATATGGAGGAAAATTCAACCATGTACGTACAAAACCAATCCGTTATATCATCACATATTCTCACGACTGCTTGTTGTTCTCTGTAGTGTTTTACTTTTTTAATATGTGTTAAGTGCTAAGGAAAGCCAGCCTTTATTCAACTTCTGCTTTACTGGGTAAAGCTGGGGCCACCATCCCCAACCCAGGTGACGTCCACAGGTGGCGGATCGTGGAAAGGCCTCTAGATATAGAGGTTAGCTGCGAATACCCAATAAGCAGCCGCGGACCAACTGGCGGTGGGCACAGAGGGCGAGGCGGTATCTTAGGGTGGGATCTGAGTTTCTTAGAAAATACAATATATGCTCGGAGACGTGCCTGCCCTCTAAATGCATTAAGCGCTCTAACCCCTCCCCCGGGTAGGTGGAACCCGTTAGCTTTGGACAGCAGTCCATCTAGGAGTCGAAAAACTCCAAATATAAATCCCAAATGTCAAGGTGGACCAGTGTTCTGAGGAACTGGATGACCATGGGTAAACTGGTCGTGAACGTTGGACGTCTGCCAGGCAGGTTGGGCGGCACCAGGCGTATGGACTCCTGCGGGACATCCCCTGCCTCTTTCTTAGCAAGCAGGCAATGCTAGTGCGACCGGTATTTCTTGCAATTTCCAAAGTTTGCTTATGGAATTAATTAAACAGGGGAATCGTCGCCGGAGCTACGGAGCAGGTGCTCTGCACTTGACACATCTTTCAGAGGCTAGCGAAGAGAGAGTGAGGAGGAGAAGTCGATGAAATGGTGGGAGAAGACGGCATAGAAATAGGAGGGCAGGCGCCAGGAGAACAAGACGCACAGTGGAGAGACTAGGTTTCAACCATGAAAGGGTGGGAAACTGGAAATGTCGTAGTGCCTGGCAGAGAGTCCTTTATTGGGGAGGCTAATATATGATTATGATGTCCTCATGCTCCAGGAGCTAAATACAGACATATACCATTGCCCTGGGTACGCCAGTTATATAAACCCTACCAGGCAGAAGAGACATGGGCAAGGTCTGCTGGTGAAGGAAGGGTTGAAGCATGTGGCAATTGACTTGAGCCAGTGGAATCACAGCGCAAGAGATATCAAGGGTATACAAAGGGAGATTGGTGGCTTAAGTTGGAACATCATAATGTATATGCCACAGTGGACTGTTTTGTCAGAAAAGAACACTGGGACTAACTTAAGGAATTGGAGGAATTACCAGGTGATAGGCTACTCATATGTGGAGACTTCAAATCGAGGAATTGGGACAGTAGTGGAGATAACGGACAGGGAATTGCCCTTGCAGATGCCATGGTGGACTCCGATGTGGTCTGCATAAAAGATGTTAAGCCGACTAGAATGGCAATGAGGCCTAGCGATTTAGACACAGCTATTGGCTAAATGGCTAACAAGACTTTTTAATATAGCATGGGAAGAAAGAAAAGTCCAAGATGATTGGCAACAGGCAATGATAGTAACAATATGAAAAAAAAGGCAATACGAGAGAATGCGAAACATACAGAGGTATATCACTCCTGAGCCATATAGGGAAAATGTAAGCAAAACTTTTGGAACAAACAGCTAGACCAATAGTTGAACAACAGTTAAGCAAAGCACAATTCGGTTTTCGGAAAGGTAAAAGTTTCACTGATGCATTATTTACACTTAGACAAATTTGTGAAAAAACTATCGAATATAGTGACCAGCAGAATATTGTGTTTGTGGATCAGGAAAAGGCTTTCGATAGAGTAGACAGATACAAATTATGGACCATCCTTGAAGACTATGAGATAGAAGGGCAACTGCTAGAAAACATCATAGCCATGTACCACTCGAGCCAAAGTGCAGTAAGAACACAAGAAGGTATATCAGATATGTTCACAGTCAATACAGGAGTGAGACAGGGATGTGTGCTCTCTCCCCTGCTATTCAATATCTACATGGACAGAATTTCCAAAGAAGCAAGTCTCGACAGAACAGATTCAGAAAATTTAGAACTCTTTACTCCAGATGAAACAACTGACCCACAGGGAATAAATGAACTTCTATTTGCAGACGATCAGTGCCTGTTTTACAGCGATGAGGGCAGACTACAAAATCATATTACTAATCTGAGTTCAACCTGCAGCAGATACAATATGAGTATAAACACAGCCAAAACCGAAGTAATGCAAGTTAGCAGATCGCCAGGCCCACTAAGTATACAGATAAATAACACACCTCTGAAACAAGTTAAAGAATTCAAATACCTTGGAAGTATGATCACAGAAGATGGCAGATTGGACAGAGAAATTGAAATCAGATGTCAAAAAGCTAGTGCACTTACATATCAACTATCACCCTTACTGAAGCATCCAAACATACCCATGTCCGCAAAACGACAGATAATAAACAGCATATTCACACCAACCCTATGCTATCAATCTCAAACCTGGACTTTATCCAAATTACACCTTCGCAAAATCAACACCTGCGAAATGAGATGCCTGAGGAGAGCTGCCAACTTAACAATCCGAGACCGAGTAAGAAATGCTACTATCAGACAGACTGTGGGATCAACACCTTGTGCCACATTTATTGAACGACAGAAGATCAAGTGGTTTGGCCATGTCGTTAGAATGCAACATCAGCAACTACCATCACTGGCCTTACATCAAAGATCATCTGCGACGAGACCACGAGGACGTCCAAGAAGAAAATGGATTGACGACATCAGAGACATTGTACAACCACACGGAATGACACTATCCAGTGCCGTCCACCGGGCGCTGGAACGCAAATTATACCTCCCCACTTCGCTTGACGGCAGAAGTGGAAGATGATGATGATGATGATGATGATGATGGTGATGATGATGATGATGATGATGATGATGATGATTGACTTGGCACTTGTCTCCCAGTCATCAGTCCTTGATGTAAAGTGGACTATTTTGAATGGCAATGGGAGTGATCATATGCCATGCTCAGTCCTGATATCTAAATCCAGGAAAGTTAAGGTTGGGAGAGCCCGCAGACCTTCAGGTATCAGTGAACCGATAGCCTTCTTTGACGCCTCAGACAGGGGGCATGCAACAGGACTGTTAAAACTCCTTTTGTGCAGACCCCCTTGGTGGACCCCAGAAGTAGACCTTGCTTGGAAATCAAAGAGAGCTGCATTGAAGCAGCTAAGGAAAGTGCGACAGACACACCGAAGCTCACGAGAGGAAGTGGAGACAGCGGAAAATGTCAGAGAAAGACAAGATGGAGGTTTTCAAGCGCTGTGCTCCAGAGGCCAAAAAAGCAAAATGGGAATGTTTCATGAAGGAGATTGGAGGTGATAAAACACTGCGACAATTCTGGAAACTGCACAGACAAATACAAAGAAAAGGCCTATGACAGTGGGAACAATGTATAAAGATGATGGTGTGCGCGTGACAACAGACAAAGAAAAATGGGAGACGTTTCTCCAGAGATTTTTAGAGTAGACCAATCATAAGGATGCGGACACCAGGGATGTAGTTAGAGAGGAATTATCTGACACCATAAAGAATATGTATTATGAAGACATCATACGGGTTGAAGATGTTAAACATATTTTGAAAAAGGCAAAAGACACGGCACCAGGGCCCGATGGGATTAAGTATGGCCACTTGAAGGCTTTGAGCGATGCAGACATGAAGGAGATGACCGACCGCTTTAACAAGACCATTAGGACAGCATCAGTACCGCAGGACTGGGTGCACAGCTATCTTATCCTTCTCCCACAACCATTCAATGATAATTCAAAGATTAGCGGCTTTAGGATCATCACCCTTCAAAATACATTTGGGAAGGTTTTAGAGAAGATAATCACTGTCAAGATGTAAGAGTTTTTGGAAAGAGGGAAGCTTCTTCCAAGAGGCCTGGGGAGCTACAAGCCAGGAAAAGATACCTTGTCAAATGCAGCCACTTTTGCCTTTGACGGTTACGAAGGGTTCCAGAGTATACAGGAAATGATGGTGGCGGCACTTGATCTCGAGAATACATACAATAGAGTTAGATATGTATCTGATGTACGGATTAATGGCTCAATCCCGAAGAGAAAAAGGATATTAAGTTCCTCCTTCTCAATGTACCCTGCCATTTAATTATGTGAACCTGTAATGGCTCACTTGCTTGAGCCCATAAATAGAGTTTCAGAGAACCAAGGAATACCTCAAGGAAAGCCATTACAAATGTTTCCGCTTTATACCCAAAATCCCTTTTTTGTGTTCCTTGCCTCTCCTCTCTCAGTTAACCCAATTGTATCTAGGGTTAAAACAATTGACTATGACAAGTAAAAACACTCAATAAATGACATGACCTCATTTTTATGATTTAATCAACATAAACTTGATTTTGAACATTGCATTAAAAGATATACAATCTCATGGAATATAGTGACATTTTCATTTATCTATAACTATCCATCATTGGATTGACGTGCCACCTATTCTACTGACGGGTGTAATCTGAAAATAGGACTGGATACAATCCGGTTTCTCCCTTCAAGGTTTGTAAATCCCTTGTGGCAATCTCTCAATGACTATGTTATTTTCTTCTTGGTATTGATCTGTTCCAGGTCTGAGCAGAATATTACTTGGTTCTTGGTTTACTTTCCATTTCTAGGCAAATTATGTTACATAACAGTTACCTCTTCTTTCATGAAAATGGACCTTTTGTTGCACGTGAATAGCTTTCTGCACTACTCTATCAAGGGCATCACTCAACCAGGTGCTCACTCAACAAGGTGCTACATTCACAAAGTGTTGCATTCACAATGTGCTGCATTCAACAAGATGTTGCATTCAACTAGTCAGGTCTGGATCTATTGGTACTAAGCCACTATCTGAAATTTCAGCAATCAACATACATCTAATCATACCATCCATACGACATTAGAAATACAATGCTGTAAACTCCTAAGTAACCAACAAGTGAAATCAATAAAATGAATCTTGTTCCTAGAGAAAAATAAACATTGGAGAAAGATAGTCTTGGTGTTCTCAATTAGTTGTCCCCAACATAATTGTTTGCTCTCCATCCAATCTTCCACTATCAGGTGCTCAAGTTTAACTAGCAGATGTGCAGTTTCATCTTCACCTATGCTGTCCTCAGGTCTTCAGGTTAAATAATACCGTGATTGATTTGGAATTTGACAATTATGTTGACCAACCTCTTCTGTACCTAGTTTTGTTCTCTACATCTTTTACCATTAAAAGAAAAAGGTCTCATACATTAAGGGCTTTCCCCATTGCAAAACGTCTTTCCTTATAAACAGTATAAGTACATCATGGTATACATTTTGGAATAGTATTCAGGTGAATTCTTTTCTAATCAAAAGTTTCAAGGCGAGTATATTCCCTCCTGTTCACCGTGTCTATACTAATATTGTACTTCATTTATCATCATCATCATCATCATCATTATATCCTTATTATCATCATCATTATATCATTATCATCATCATCATTATATCATTATCATCATCAGTATCATTACAATAATCATCTTCATTACAATCATCATAATCATTATATCATTATCATCATCTCTTTATCATTACATTCATCAGGACAATAGCCCATATGTTGCAACATGAGTGATCTATTATACAAAATGGGATTTTGCTTAAGACACAAAACCAGATGCTTGTAGTACGCGTGATGTGTAATATGGGGTTTGCCGTGCATAGGGCACAAACCCAGATGAAGATACCATAAGTGATATATTATGCAAAGTGTTGTCATGCGTCGGAGTGCACTAAATGATTAATTAGTATTTCTGTTATGCCGAACATGTTCTCTGCTGATAGACAGGACATTACACAACAAAGTTTCCTTCTATCATGAGAGTGATTGTTAGCTTATACTCCTGTAGTCGATGGTAAAAGAACAAAGGGAGACAATCATAAAGACTGATGCTTCCTTCACTACGGTGCTAAGAGGTAAAGAGTAGTTCTGACTTCGTTACGGCCAAAAAAGAAAAATAGTGAAAAGAGAGAGAACCTCACACCGCCTCAACCGACAAAAAAAAAGAGGATAGTAATTAGATAAGATATACGAGATCTCAGGCAGGGGCCTCAACTCTGGACTGACTGTCATATTTGAGACCCAGACATTGGATTAAGGTGTTAGATTGTGGTAGATATATTGACTGTAAAAAGTAAAAACTAAAAGAGACTAAACAAACAAATCAAGGACAACTAAACAAGCTCTTTATTTATTTCTTCGAACAGCACATTGCATGTCAATAACAGATACAATAGACAACTGTATATATCAAATCACCACAGTGGGTAACCCCTAACCAATCAGTAGCGCTTACGACAACAGGGTACACCAAGTACCACAACACAGGTGTTCCAAACAATGGCTGGTTAGACTGACACTATAAAGAACTTTGACACAAGCAACACTGCACAGACAATAAGGCACTACAAAAACATAGGTTACACAACATAAACCCCAAGATGCGACATAAACAAGAGTCGTGACACAATTTACTATCCCACCAAGAACCCAGGCTTATTGACACTAACTAGTCAGCTGCTCCTGTAACAATGGAAAAACACAATCTATGATTATCATTATAAAGAAGACATATTAAACACATGAAGCAATGAGCACATACAATATAACACATGAATTAACCCATAGGTCATAAATGTCTTCCATCAAATTATCCACCTTGCCCCTCTAGTTGTACTACTGCTATTCTGAGGTAACCCTTGGTGACTGGCATGATCATTCTTGTGTTGCCTCATTATTCTTAAAGGTGATTACATATCTAATTGTTAAATACAACAATCAATGTTGCATCATCAGATCACCCACTTTATTATCTTCTCCAGTTGTGCCACTGCTATCATGAGATCACACTTGATATTGCTAGAATGGACCACCTAATGCAACAATGTCAATCTGCTCCACCTTCTCAATTCAATGTAACTACACCACACAGCTCCTACACACACAAGCAGTGGAAGATTGATCTCATTTGTCCAGCTGTAAACACATAGCTACAAACAACAGAGTACATACATCAGCCGTTGCAAACAGCCACAACATCTCAACACATTTGGTTAACATATAACAGACATTGCACACAAACAACATATCAGCATTGATTCAGTTAACAGGCATAAGAATGACATCTTTGTTCTGGTAAATTAGGCTGTCATTCCTACCTACCCAAGTGGCTACATTTGCCAAGGAACCCATAATCAGTTCCCTGTCTACACCTTCCAGAATATTTTATACATTAATTTGTACCAAGTCACCGGTAAAACCAGACAACACAATATTCCCTATAAACCACAAGTTCATGGAACACTATAAATGTTCAACCCAAGATATTGTCACAACTAAACACTACCTACTATATTCTCAGTCTAATGCTCTACAATTCTCTCTCTATTGTTACGCACACCGGCAACTGTTTTGCTAACACACCGTACTCTTTTCCCTAATATAAAACATATATTGACAGGTTGAACTCCTGTGCTCCACATCTGATAGTACACTTTACTCCTATGCAACAATACACAACATTGTGAACTCTGCCACCATCAGACACTAAGTTACCTTAACATAGGGACTTCACTGGACAACTACCCCAACAATGTCCCAGTTTGCATGGAGTACCAGCACTAATATGATACTGTGCAAGTTACAGCATCTGATTAGCATTACAAACTAACAACCAGCAAGCAAAACATGTCTAACTATGAAAAGCAACAGACATACATACAATGTGGAATCACCTTATTTGTATAATGTGACAATGTAACCTTACACATAGAAGAGTCACAACATTCACAGAAAGTTAAAGATAAAGATAAACATTTATTACACAGGAACTCAATTAGGGACTCTCTGATGCCCTTAAGACAGTTCATAAAATAAATACACCATAGTATCAAGTAAGAGTGCATCATCCATATGAGACACGATCAAAGCATAACCATGTTCATGGGCAGAAACAGAATATCAGCACTAATATAACAACCAGTATACTATATATATTATGTCCTTATTATTACACACTAATGCCAACTACACCAGGGTACTTTTATCTGTGAGTGGACAGCAAATGTGCAGTTATGCCCTCTATTTCCCATCATTATTCCTACGATACACCGGTTATACATTTTCTTCTCTTACGCTTCGTGTCGCATAGCAAGTGCATATATCTTTGTGAAAGGTGGTACGTAGCAATATATCACACCCTTTCCCTGGTACAACAAACACCCTGTTTTACTACACATAAAACTCCCAGTTTGATACACTAGCACAAACACTACTGCATTCTGGTAGCAGATGTGACACCAGACTTCACTGCTAAATGAGAAACCCCTTTACCAATATCAGTTCCAGATGCACCTGCCTGTTCTCCCTCAGTAAAGCCACACTTCATTCGCAGTTACGATTACACAATGATTGCTGATACGCACCCCGCGTATTAAGATGTATTATTTCCTACGCCTAGTGGCTATCAATCTGCATGGCGTCCCTACAATTCAACACATTATTTCCTATACTTCTATTTATTACCTACATGTTCTAACTGCTTAGCTTAACCATTATCCCATCATTGCCACATATAACATGTAAGTACTCTCCTCTGCTTTACACATGTCATAAATATTACACATATATTATGGTTATTTTCCCCTACTCATTGTTGCTTTGGAGTGTTCATACCCAACACTTGACCAAACATTCAATGTGATGCCCACCATTGTCACAGAATAATCCTGTAAACATATCTTGCTGCTGTATACACATACACATATGATTCTCACCACTCTGTTATTAAGTAGCCTTCATTTCTAGCAACCTCACAAGCACTTACTCCCTTCCATGCCAACATGGCCTGCATGGCACCATGTGGCATTATTTCAGTCTTTACTATAAACTAATTTATGACCCCACACATTGTATATTTTGGTGAATCTCCCACATATCTATTTAGCCAGTAACACATTAATGCCATAGGATAACCATGTAAAATAATTCCCAATAAAATAATCTTGTGCCAGCATGGCTGGCATGACATGACATCAGTCTCTATGATACTTAACCACCATCAATGACATATTCTACATATTTCACATCACCATTGTCTGATTGCTGACATCTCTATGAATTAAATGTTATATTCCTAAAATCTCAGGGACGTTACATTGATCTGTAGAACTCACTTTAGTAATATTCATCTACATTATCTATTTATATTTCTTTGTTCCTACAAGCTCACCTAACTAGCAATTATTTTCACCCACCCGTTCCACCATGTAAACACTTTCAAGTTGGTAAACTGGCGTGCGCTGCGATTATACAAATATTTATTAAATTAAACATTTTAAACTTAATCATTTAAAACTTACAGTTTTGTCACAACATTAGTTGACACAGATCAACTCAGGGAATTGTTCCCACACCTGACAACAACAGAACAGCTCTGAACTGAAGGCCATGCTGCCCGCATCTCTCATCAGCACAAAGGACCGCTAAAACAAACTGGCTTCCGATTCCTTTGTTAAGCCGAGTTCCGGTGGTGGCCAGGACAAAAACGGCTTTGATAGACCAAACTAAGGTGCATCGGAATGTTGTAGACACCAAGGTGCATCGGTTTGGCGCTATCACACTCCTTTTCAGCATGTCTCTTCATCTCACTCATATTCATTCATCAGACATAATATTCACATGTGCATGGATGATCATTTCACTCACCCATCAGACATCATTTTCATATGTGCATGGATGATAAGTAATTATACTTATTTGATTTCCCAATGCTAACTTTAAATGTTAACAAGATTTGCATCACAATGAAATATCAATCATTCATCAGACACAATCATACTTGTATGGATGACAATCAAGCATATGTATGTGCTTTCCACAGAATACATTCACAGATTCAATAACCTTGACATTACAATGGAATCTTAATCACCCTCACCCTTCATCAGAAATTATAATATTTCCTGGATGGTAATTAAGCCTACTGATGAGTTTTTACAAATGATACATTCACATCTATTTAACAATAATAAAATAACACATGACTCACTACAGGCAAGCTCTCTTCAATGACATAGATTTATGTGATCATTAGGCCTAATTATGTTATTCACAAAGGATACTTCCTCATGTGTAGCAATAAGGAACTTACACATGGATCCCCACATGCTCTCATAGATTTATGTGATATACTCAATCAGATAAGTAATTATACTTATTTGATTTCCCAATGCTAACTTTAAATGTTAACAAGATTTGCATCACAATGAAATATCAATCATTCATCAGACACAATCATACTTGTATGGATGACAATCAAGCATATGTATGTGCTTTCCACAGAATACATTCACAGATTCAATAACCTTGACATTACAATGGAATCTTAATCACCCTCACCCTTCATCAGAAATTATAATATTTCTTGGATGGTAATTAAGCCTACTGATGAGTTTTTACAAATGATACATTCACATCTATTTAACAATAATAAAATAACACATGACTCACTACAGGCAAGCTCTCTTCAAAGACATAGATTTATGTGATCATTAAGCCTAATTATGTTATTCACAAAGGATACTTCCTCATGTGTAGCAATAAGGAACTTACACATGGATCCCCACATGCTCTCATAGATTTATGTGATATACTCAATCAGAATTAATCCTAAAAGAATCCTATCAATTCTTGCATGGCGGTTTACTGAGCATTATTATGTGGCACAAATATTAATTCCACATGTTTAACAACAATCAAAATACAGAGCCTCACCACATGTGTGATTTAACCCATCACACAATTTATGATTCCTATAGGAATGTATTTGGTTCTTATGTGTTCATGAAATACAAGAAAACTGCTTATTTGTTCATGTGCTCATGTAATTAAAAATACTCGACTCTTACACTTAACACTAATTTGTCTTACCAGTGTTAGTCTTTCCCCTTGAGCCTAAGTCGGCACATAGGTCATAAGTCATGGCTCTCCATGTCTGGCGGTTCGCTTCTACCTGTTGTAGATCTTGGATGTTCATTTGGCCGTTGAATGAGCCTTCTTTGATGATGGTTCTACGCATGGTCTCTCTTGGTCTTCCCCTTTTTCTTTAAATTTGCGTTGTCTTCTCTTGACAAAGACAGATTGACTTGTGGTGTGGTGTGTATTGTGGTATATTGATTAGATCTGTGTATTGCTTATCTATATATTGTCTTGTTTAGATTATCACTCACACTACTAACTATGGCATCTGCGAAACTAAATGTGGCAGGGTTGCGGGCTACAGACATAGAGATGGGCCTGGATGTGACGCACTCAAGAAGGATATACAGGAGGTAGAAAGAGACTACCGTCAGGAAGAAAGAGATAGAAGATAGCAGAAAGGGGAATGCAAGGCTAAGAAGCCGGAAACGGAACGCTTGGAGAGACTGGAGTTAAAGAAATTAAAAGCTGAGAAAGCAACTAAGAGACTAGAAGCTCAACAAGAGACTCAGAATAGAGAGCCTGAGTACCGAATGTGGGAACTCTAGCTCAGGGCACAGGAAAGTAGAAAAACTGATGGAGCTGTTGGAGGTTCTTCCCTCCTGGGTTCATCTACACAAGGTAGATATAGCTACCATGCCATGAAGTTTCCTATAGCGATTTTTGAGGAAGACAAAGAAACGATTGATCTGTTTTTGCTGAAATTCGAGGCGATGTCTGTGGCAATGGTTCTCGATCGAGACAAATAGTGTCTGAAACTTTCACAAGGGTTGCGAGGAACGGCACAGAAGTCTGTGCTCGTTTACCGCCGGGACATGAGAAAAACTACGACGCGATAAAAGCGGCGCTATTGAAACATTTTGAATTTGATGTCATATACGTTCCGGAAGAAGTTTCGTTTAGTGAAACGCGAGCCGAGTGAGTTATTTGCAGCGTATGGCTTGCGACTCAAATCCTATTTTCATAAATGGATGGAGTTAGCGGGTTTTGTGAAAGACTACGAGAGTCTCAAAGAACTTTCGATCGTCGGCCAAATGCGAAAGCGTATTAGAAATCGCTCAAGACCTTCTTGGGTGAACAGGGGCGGAACGGTTAGACGTAGGGACAAAGTTAGCGGAAAGGTGTGTTGTAGTACATGGGGAGGCTACCGAAACCCTTCCCACGAGTACTAAAAGTCCGGACAATCGGATAGGAAGAAGTCGATGTGTCTTCAGTAAAAAAGTAGATTCTTCAGAGAAGAGTTTATAGAAGACTAAATCTGGGAGCGAGAGTCCACATGAATCTCCCTCGAAAAAGAGGTGATATAATAAACAGTGCAAGAAGTGCAATTCATCCACTCACGACACGAGGGACTGCACAGAAAAGGCGAAAATCTCTCACCTCGCGGCTTGCCTAATAGAACCAAAGGTCGAAGTCGTCGAAGAGACTCTGGACCAAGCGAGGCCATCTGTGATTAAGTTGATCGTGGTGAACGGTCAACAAGCAGAAAGTTTATATGACACAGGACTGGATTGTAACGCAGATATAGCTGCACATCTAGTCAGGCCGGAACAACTCACTGGGGAGGAAATCGAAATACAGCCCGTGATAAAGAGAGCTGTGGCCATGACTTTGCCGATCGCCCAGGTGGAGATCCTCTCAGGGTACGTTACGGGCACGATTCAAGCGAATGTGGTACCCGACCCCCTCTATCCCGTAATACTGGGGTTCCGATATGTATTCCTATGGATGCCCTAAGAGTCTCTTTACATAGGTGACATACAGACACTGTCGAAACTGGGAAAAGAAGAGGCAGAAGCAATACTCCCAAACCCCCTGCTAGGGGAATTGTGCACTGCCCAGAGCGATGACGCGACGCTGCGTCCTTGCTACAAGAAGCTGCAGATAAGTGCTGACCCACTTAAACGGGGTTAGTACTATATGAAGAATCGGCTGCTCTACCGGAGAGCCGGAAGGGGTGATAATCTGCACGGACATTTGTGGTTCCGAAGGACTACCGTCCCCAAATTCTTCATATGGGGCACACCATATCGTTTAGCGGACATATGGGTGTCGGATCTACGCTTCAGCGGATTTCCTGCCATTTTTACTGGCCAGGAATTACCGGCGACGTACGCCGGCGTTTTAAGTCTTGTCTGGAGTGACAGAAGGTGGCACCAAAGAACTGGATTGAGAATATATTATCTTTGAAGGTAGGAGATGGCGTATTATTGTCGGGTCCATGTGGGAAGAGTATACTCGGAGTAGGATGGCAAGGACCGTTTCCCGTGGTAAGGGTAGTGTCTAAGACCGACTACGAGTTCCGTATCGGGGGAATTTTGAGAATTTCCCATGTAAATCACCTACTTAATTATGAGGAGAGATCCGATGACAAATCTCCGCACCAACTGGCGATGGCAGTCGCTGTGAATTCGGTTAAAGGTCCAGACTGGGACCAAGCATACCCAGTACTCCATAGGGAGGACTTTAGGGTGCAGCGTGGTCTCGAGGTATGGTGTCCGTCTCGAATACTGGAGGTCACGGGTTCAAGCACCGGTCAGGACTGGGATTTATTTTATATGGACTTCTAGTAATAAAATTGCCCATGGTCTCTGGGTAGTGAGATCGGACGCCCGTGTATATTGTTGTGCACGTAAAAATTCCCTTTGCAGTTGGAAATCGATAAAGAGTAGCCTAATGGCGCTGCCCGGGCAATATTTTGAGTTAACAATCTACCCAACGTATTTAAGGATCTCCGCCGGTGCTACGGAGGTGGTGCACTAAGCTGAGTTTCTCCAGACTCAGGTTTGAGTTAGGATGAGAACGGAGCATTTATGGGTTACACCCGTGTGCCGTGATGTTGATCCATGGGCTAAACTAAACTAAACTAAACATGGGAACGTACGGGGTAGGTCTGATTTTCCACACTGGGGTAGGGGGTAATCACCCGTCGGGTGTAGGAGTCACTGGTAACCTAGGTCGGAAGAGGTGGGTAGCGTCGGATATGGCGCAGGATGCCCTTTACTCTGTTCGACGAGCGACTGACCCGCCTCGCTCTGATAAGAGATGGCTAGAGAAGCCCACTCCAGAGAGTTCTGGACGAAGAGACAGTCCATTGAGGACGAGACCGTTACTCCACGTGCACATAGCGGATGAAGACATAGCGTTAAGAACGACACGGTTACAGGGGGATAGGAATATCCGTCTGTATTGCGACCCGACGCGTGCGCGAGCCGGAGTCTTCTGCCGGCCGAACGTAACTGCTCGACGGTCGTGTGTCGGTAGCTGGTATGGGCTGACCCAGAGTTGTAGCTGTACTTATCAGGGGGTGTACCATTCCGGGTACCGTCAGACCATCAACCTTAGATTTTTTGGCCGCCTCATACAAGCTCAACGCGCGCTTGATGCGTTGGTCGTTGTTCCTCCAAACCTACAACTTTATACTTGAATACATTACTGGCAAGGAGAATTTTGGGGCTGATTTTCTCTCGAGACATCCGGTCTCGGAGGAGGAGGCTGAGTCCACTCGGACCGAACCTCTGGTAGAGAAGAGTCGATATATTATTATATTATATTATATGTAATTTTATGTTATCTGCAGGGCGTTGCGATCAATCCGGAGTTGATTTTCTATTCAATGTCATGTTCTTTAGTTTGCAATTGCTACCCTAACGAGAAGATGTTTAAGTCCAACCAACCGATCTCAGGGATTAATTCCCCCCCCCCCCCCCCCCCCCCACCATGTCATCTGAAATTTGAAGAGCCCTACATAAAGAAACCGAGCCAGTGAAGTTGGCCCTCTCGCCTTTAAACACCCCTTTAAACATGTTATTTATTATTTCAAACGTGAGAGTAAACAAAATCAAAAACATTTTAAGTCCCATTTACACGCCTTTAGGTACATTGACCATAAAGTGTTATGCTCATATTTGGAGACCAATGGGAAGTCGGTGGGTAATATGATCAGTATATTGCCGGCGGTCTTTACCTCCCAAGATATTTAGTGGTACCCATGTTAGGCTGGCTCGACCTGGATCAGATCTACAAATCCGCCTAAACGTGACATTGCGAGTTGTTAAATGTCAGTTTAATGTCAATGTTTGTCTATGGTAGTTATGTTGTTTACAAAACATTCTTCACGTGAAGATGTTACCCCATTATGCTAGGAGTCTAGTCACTGTGACCTGCATGTGAATTAATGTCAAAATTGTTACTTCTTTATCACAGCTGCATTGGCTGTAGTGCCGTTAGTTGCAGTAAATTGATTTATTTGTATATACAATGTGACCGTATGTTATGCAAATGTCAATGACACTGCTTAACATGCATGATTCGTAGATATATGCCTCTAATACTACCGGAGAGTTTGAGAAATGACACCATGATCTCGTCACCAGTCGAACAGATAATTCTGATTGCACCTCCGCGTGGTAAATAATCGTAATGGTACATGCCATTTGAAAGACGCTGTTATCAACCTCCGGTTGATTTTGTAACGCAATTTTACGATTAGCTCGCTTTTAAACTTCTGGTACGCAGATGGCGGAGTAAGCATTCAGTGGCAATCTACTGAAACTAAAATTGTCTACTGGTCTTGATCACAGTCTACTGCAAAGGACATGTGCACAATTTAATTTAAGTTTGCCATTGCGTTCTGAACTAGATGTCAGCATATAAGTTCAACTGACCACCCTAGGGGATTGGGAAATTGATGATGTGTATGGCAAACACAGTTCTGGGGTGCCGAATATTCATAGGGATAAATGGACACCCCTAAAGTGTTCTATGCTTTTAGTGATAGTACCACATAGCAGGCTATACTCTCTTATGATGGTAACTTCAAAGGCTGCAAAAGGCTGAAGACACACTCCACATTACTCTACCACATTAGGCATCTTATAAACTTAACATAACAGTGTGTAAGATAGTGAGAGAGACGGTGACACAGTGATCATATTTTGAGTATTAGCTGAACAGTTACGAAATAAGCTGGGGATTGAAACTCTCGCAATATATGCTTCACCCGTGCTGGCCATTGTACACTCCTGTCCATGATTTTAACTATGAAATATGCACTCAAACACAGCAAGAGGTAACCTGTGTGTGTTCGCATCAGTGCTACACTATATAACAATCATACTTCGCTGTGCCAGCTCATATAAAGGTCATTATGCGTGGTCTGGTTATATACTGCATCATAACACAACGCACTGCGCGACTTGATGCTGCAATACATGGTATAAAAAGCAACCTTACCGACTCTATTTAATATGGTACTTTGTGAAAGAAGCCTCATAATATTTTAGACTACTCTACTTCTGCATATGATAGGTGATGCAGTCCAATCCCCTAGGGTGGTCAGTTGAACAGTTGAACTCGCATTGATGACTGAGCTACCGTATGACAGTAGACAGTACTACCTGCTTTCTGTTAGCGCCGAATGTTGGGCGGCGCTTACCACACCCAACACCCAACATTGTGCCAACGGCTTCGGGCGGAAGAGCGCAATTGGGAGGGTGCAAGCCTTATCCTTGTGCAGGAAATGCAACCTAAAGACAAAATATCACGACAGGGCAGACCAGGCCATAAGCCTTGGTTGGCAGCTGGTCTAGGATAGAAACTCCGACAGGCGGACAGTTAGAGCATTGCTTTGCTGATCTGGCAGCTTCTGCAGTTTGTCTTGTTCCAGATGTATAGGGTTACCTTTTTTCTGGAGTAAACTAGGCAGGTCGAGAGAGGGATCATGCTGCATGGGCAACACATCGTCTCTATATTTTAGCCCAGGCTTTGTGGTATGGAGAGGCAATAACTCCATCCCTGGTCTTAACAGGTCTCGGAATCAAAGCGAGAGGTGGAAGAGACCTACAGGTGTCACTGATCAGCTATCGCCCGCCTCAAGCTGGGCAGCCCCCTGCCATGATTGATTGATTGATTGATTGATTGATTTAGGAACCGACATCACAGCATTCGGGGCATTCCCATAAGCGCTCCGTCCCCATCCTCAGCAGCCAGCGAAGAGTTCCAACACTAATAGTACCAGTAGCAATCTGATTATATGTCCGTCTCGCCTTTCCCCTGAGCGTTGATCGTCGGCCAGATCCCCTCGTCACCCCTCGCTGTCGCATTCTTGCCAGACAATGGTGATCCATTTGCTCCTCCGAGGTGTACACATGCTCCCACAAGGTCGCAACCACATCTGCTCTGTCATGCATCAATACTCCACCAAGTTTTGCCGAGCCAGCCAATCTGTCCGCCTATTCATTCCCCAGCACACCAGCATGCACCGGAGAAAAGATTCAGACTATGCTTGTCACCCGTGACTTCCGAAGCGAAGCAAGCCACTCTGCATGAAGCTTGCCTGTCTTCACCCTACTCAGCATGCTTTCTGAGTCAGTTACAATCACGATGTGTTGTGTATCGTATTCTCCATCCAGCGGAAAGCTGCACTGACCGCCTCCACCTCCATTCTTAAGCTAGATGTTGTGATATCATATGCCAGGCTCTCCTGCACCAAACGTCTACCATTGGCTTTTGCTAAGAACCCCCTTGGCACTTCTCCTACCTCTCAACACCGACCCATCTGTGTAGATAATCACATCACCTGAGCGAGCATTATCCTGAATTAGTTGCTGGATTTTCACTTCCGTGGCCCTTGCTGGCCACTCCCTGCACTCTCGGCTCAATGTGATTATAACTCTGCACAAGTCTGACTGCTCCGCTGACACTCTGACCCACTCTTCTCCTCTCCTAATGTTCTCCAAGGGGCACACCTGCCTGATCGTATCCTCCGCCTGAGCCATCCATGATTTCCCTCTTATCAGTCGCTGACCCTTAACGGCGTCCAGCGCCTCATGCAACGGGTGATCTGTGTCTGCAGCTACTCTGAGGTATGCATTCGCCTGCATCACCTTGAGCCTACCTGCAACAGACGGCAAACCAAGAATGTAACGCATACACACAACTGGGGTGTCTCTGGTGCATCCCAGAATGATTCGCATCGCTTCGTTCTGCATGCGCTCTAATTTCGCCAGCTGACTCGTTGAGACAGTGAGAAGTCCTAGTCCATAATCAATCACAGAGAGGATCAAGTGCTGGTATAGTGTGAAAAGCATTCTCTGCTCTGTGTCCATTGCAGCCATAGTTTGTTCTCTCTGTTGACGCTTCTAACATCTATTGTGAGGCCATTTGGTTGCTGATCTGCAACAGCCTGCCTGCTTCAATTGGTGCTTTGGGCTAGGACAAAATCTGCATCGCAGGCTGTAAAACCAATGCAATAGGTACTAATAGAAAGACAAATAGAAACCTAAAGCTACGGCTTGCACCTGGAACGTAAGAACCATGTGTCCAGGATTTTCCATTGACTTGACTAATATTGTCTATGTGAGAACAACCTATGTGATTGATGCCGAAAATAAATCGTCATAACAATGATATTGTTGATCTGCAGGAGACTCGCCTCGCTTAGGAAGGGTCACACTGGGAAAACAATTACACCTATTGTTTTTGCCACCAATGTTACTGCATATGCACCGACACTCGATTCCTCTGATGATGCACATTTAGAAGAAAAGAGATCCTCAGACATCAACAACTTGGCCTTTTACCGTCGTTATGTGGACGATATACTAATTATCACCACTGCCAACAGCCCAAACCAAAACCAGACGTAACTACAGTCCCTAAACTCAAGATATTCATCCAGCTAACCTTTCGAGGGGATGGCGTAATGCAACGTCTACAAGACCGGCTTACTACAGTAGTAGGCCTAACATTCTGTGCTGCAACTCCAGTCATTAGATATAAAACCGTACCGATTCCTACACCAGCAGTCAAAGAGCCTATTCCTCTATACGCCACAAACAATTGTATTTACCAATTCACATGTAGATGCCAGGCCTTCTGCATTGGTAGAACAGAGAGACAGCTTAACAAACGAGTGTCAGAACATATACCTCAATGGGTCAACAAGATACAACACACAGGAGATGCTAGCCTCGTGGGGCCGACACACCGAAAACTCCCGGCGTCTTCAATTGGTAGGCACATTATCGAAAGCGGCCATGTGGTTGACAGAGACACTGCCTTTCGCGTGATGTTTAACACACACAATACTCGCTTGTTAAAATTTGCAGAAGCCATTATGATCAATCAACGCAAGCTAGAATTGTGCAAACAGAAAGACATGTTAGTAAGCTTAAAATTACCGTGGTAGATAAGTGACATTACTGTGCGAAT
The DNA here is from genome assembly GCA_014155875.1 of Cepaea nemoralis. NCBI lineage: Eukaryota > Metazoa > Mollusca > Gastropoda > Stylommatophora > Helicidae > Cepaea > Cepaea nemoralis. The sequence continues at coordinate 141,819 of JACEFZ010014356.1, forward strand.
ATGTGTATATTTCAACTTGAAGGATTTATCTAGTTAATTCACGTAAGTTGTGTGATTTCTGCAGTATGTACCTGACGAGATGCAGCGAAATATGCCAGGCAATAAATCGTGCAATCTATTGTTTGTGCTGTGATACACACACACACCCACACACACACACACACACACACACATTATGGTGTCCGCCTCGAGGACTGGAGGTCCCGGGTTCAGGCCCCGGCGAGGACCGGGATTTATTTTAAAAAATCCACCTGGACTTCCAGTAATAAAATGTCCCCTGGTCTCTGGGTAGTGAGATCTGACGCACGCCCGTGTGTAATGTTGCGCAGGTAAAAATCACTTGGCAGTTGGACATCGAAAAAGAGTAGCCTAACGATACTGCCCGTGCAAAAAAACATTTAGAGTTAAAAATCTACCCAAAGTATTTCAGGATACTCGCCAATGCAACGGAGTTCGTGCATTGAGCTGAGTTTCTCTAGACTCAGGTTTGAGTTAGGAGGAAAACGGAGCACTTGTGGGTTAAACCGTGTGCCGTGATGTTGATACAACGACTAAACTAAACTAAACATACACACACACACATATACTAGCACATTCCAGGCCTAGCAGTGCAGACAGGCGATCATACCAAGTGGAGACATACAGGGCCCTTCTACACGCTTTAAGATGCATTTTGCATATGGTGCTAGACCTGTATTTGTATAGTCCAAACTGCACTCTATGAGTGATGCAATCAGTAACACACCGACTGTCTTTACTTCCTCAGACATTTACCCCATGTTAGACTTGATCCTGCTAGGGGCACAGATAGATTTTAAAAACAGGTCCCGCTACAGATTGTAACCAATTAGCATTGAGCAGATAGTCGAGCGTCTAGTCACTAGGCTACCGCTGCTATCGCGGGCGATCACGTCCTCCATAAACGCTGTGTTTTATATGTAAATGTGTGGCTGGTCGTCTTCCGTGCCGCTCTGTGATATATATATATATATATATATATATATTTATATATATATATATATATATATATATATATATATATATATATATATATATATATATATATATATATTACTACTACTACTATATGTGTGTGTGTGAGTGTGAGTGTGCGTATGCGTGTGTGCGTGTGTATGTGTGTGTGAGGCTTGTCGTCTTCAGTGCCACACTGTCAACTCATTCAGCATGTTAGAAAGGCGAGGGACCCCGTGGCGAAGTGGTTAAACCGGCTGTAAATCATTCTGAAGGTTTTGGGTTCGATTCTGGACTCCGTCATTCCGTTCACGAGTGCAGTTTTCTCGGTGACTACTGTAGGTCGTCACTAAAGTTTGAGAGTTAGTGTTTTGGGCGTCAATTCGGGCAGGCCACTATGCGGAAAGAGATATAATAATGTGGAATAAAATCCGGTGCAATTAAGCCGAACCTCTCGTCTTTATAACGCATGTTAGCATAATCCAAACATGACAGCAAACACAAGTAAGTGCAGGAACCTTTTACAAGCATTTAAGCACATTGAGCATACTGAACTGGAACAATATTTTTAGAACAATCGGCACTCGGTGGGTGATGAGCTTAGTATCTCAGCGACAGCCTTTATCTTCCAAGATATATCCTGGTACCCATTCTAGGCTGGTTTGACCGGGGTCAATGTTTTCAAATCCGCATAAACCTGACAGTAGCCAATTTTAAATGTCAGTTTAATGTCAGTGTTTGTCTGTGGTGTTTATGTTGTTTACAAAACATGCTTGACGTGCAGATGTTAGTTCATTATGCCCAAATATATTGTCACTGCGACCTGCATTTGAATTAATGTCAAAGTTGTTACTTTCTTGTCACAGATGCGAAACTAAATGACGCAGTTTAAAGTACACACTCCGAAGAATGGCCTCTCATAATACCAGAGAGTTTGAAAAATGTCACCACGATTTCATAACACGCCGAAAGAGTATCCCCAACTGCCCTTCCGGACGGTACAAATGTGACATTCTAGATGTCATTTTTACTGCGTTTCGATCTCTGAACGAGAAGTCAACAATTATGTTCAGCTGACAGAACTAAAGGATTGGGATAGTGGCGATGGTGTGGCAAACGCCCTCTAAAGTGTTCGTTGCTGTTAATGATAGTACCACAGAGCAGGCAATGTTCATGTATGCTAATAACTTCCAAGGTTGCTAACGGCTGAGGATGTACCTCACGGCTATGTTGATGTCGAATGCAACGGGAAACTACCACATTATGCATCTTGAAATTCTATCACAACTGTGTGAGAGAGACAGTGAGATAGTGAGACTACTTAGTTTGAATAACGAAGACACAAACAATTGACTGCACTATTTTTTGCCTGGCATATTTCGCTGCGTCTCGTTAGGTACATACTGCAGAATTCACATAACATAAAGTAAAATAACTAGATAACTCCCTCAAGTTGAAATATACACATGTTCGCACAGTAATGTCAGTTGTCTGCCAGGGTAATTTTAAACTGACTATCATGTCTTTCTGTTTGCACAAAAGTGAACTATGTAGATTAATCAGTATGGCTTCTGCAAACTTTAACAAACGACTCTTTTGTGTATTAAACAACACGCGACACGCACTGCCTCTATTAATAACATGGCCGGTTTTCACAACATACCGTACATTTGTCGATGCAGGGAGTTTGTGGTGTGTCGGTCTTGCTAGGCTTCCATCACCTGTATGTAGTATCTTGTCAATCTAATTAGATATGTGTTCAACCACTCTCCTGTTTAACTGCTGCTCTGTTCTGCCGATGTATGTAGATTGGCACCTGCATTTGAATTGGTGAATGCAATAGGATTTGGCGTTCAGAAGGGATATATTCTTTTACTGCTGGGATGAGTATAGGTGTGGTTCAGTACCTAATAACTTTAGTTGCAGCACCGAATGGTCGGTACCTCCGACTGAGGTACTGGATGGGAACATTCCAGTGGCGAATCCAGATAAATGCCTGGAAGTGGTACACGAAGACGGGAGGAAGGTAAGGTGAAAAGAATATGGAAGTTCTGTAGATTGAAGATATTGAAAACTAGGAAGCAGTTGTCGCTTGTCGTCCCTGGGGGAAAGTGGAATCAACAAGCACACCTGTTAATTATCATTTTCTAACATACCTCCACTAACACAGGTTTCGAAGAAAATGATAAAACATTTATTGCAGAAAAGTGTCGGTTGTATGTGTGATGTATGGGTGTGAATATCTGTGGTGTTATCTATCTTGAATGGGTGTCAGACTATAGTATAGGATCAGCATCAAAGTTTGTCATCATTATACAGCCATTCGACGTCACCATTCACATAACAGGAAATATCTCACCAAGGGCTGTGTCTTCTTGACTGATGCTGGTTTTCTTCCCACTCTGTTCTGGAAACTCGTAAATAATATAGTATCCACGGATTTATTTTTGTTAGATTTTGTCATTCACATCACATGTATAAATCCGTTCAATGGGAAATTATTATAGTTCAATGAATATCTGATCATCAATGTTTGCTTCACTTACTTATGGTCTTTTAAGTCTTCACACACGAAATAACGGTCGGTAATATATTCATGGTATTAAAGAAGATAAACACCGATTCAACCACAGATAGTCTATACACTGCAGTTTGTCACTCATGGAAAAATGTTAATGCAGGTTTTTTTTCCTTTCTGTATGGTTTATCGTAAATATTTATGTTCGTCATTTGCTATTGGTATTGAATACCTTCATCGAGCATCTCACGTATAGTGATGCAGTTAGTGTTCCTTTTAACTCCACACTTGACTGACCGTCTTGTTAACAGGTTTTACAATATGAGATCCTTTATTTTCTTCACGAGAGTATGTCCAATTTCCTCTGTTCAGATTTGTAACAACTTTCCATTTCAAGTGCGGGGAACCTGTTGAGTAAAACAACAGCCTGTGAGAGAAACTCAACTCCGACCTATGATATGTGAATGTAGGTAATAGGCTATATTCAGTAAGTAACCTCTATAGATCATCCTAGAGCTATATTCTTGTATAAGACAGAGTAGTTCAGCACTCTGCCCTATACCAGGTAAAAGATAGAAATCCTAAAGAAAACACATAAATCCTATTATAGACTTATCATTCCGAAGGCACTTACACATCACTCGCTTCAGCTTAAATCATTATTCAGCCTAATGCGGTCGACACTCTATTCTACGGTGACACACAAGTTCACTATGCTAGAGTTCTAATCTACCTCCATCTATAATTACCTTATTTAATCTTATTTGGGCCTAGAAGTAAATCATTTAAATCCCATGAAGGGACAGGGCTGGTTGTCTTTATACAACCTAGACTCTGTGATATATTTTCTATTACAGCACTGAATTAAATCCACACCCTCCGGTCTTAAATGCAATCGTCAACTGATTTGAAAACTGTAATTTCAGTCCACATTTATTTGCTTGAACTACGTCACTTGTTTTTCTCTTAACCCATCCGCCTCTGTTCTTTTTCCGCGTTGTTTGATCTCCGTACAACCGTACTGATCACCTTCCTTGACAAAGACGATCTCCCGACATATCGTTGATTTTCCGTTGTTCAAAGGACTCCGTTCACAGGATTTCAACGCGATCCAACTGTTTGATCATGCTCCGAACTTACGGGAGATAAACGATCTTTCTGGGCATCGGCGATTTTCCGTTCATCTCGACGAGTGTTCCCGTGGTACTGCGACCTACTTCTCCGTTACTTCAAATACGAACTGTGGTCTTTGATCTTTTCCAGTCCACAATCCTCCGTTCCCCACGGGACTTCGCTTCCGTCTCCACTAAATACAGCTAGTGTTTAAAGTACCGATCGCTGTCCTTTGAAAATTACAGGAGCGTCAACGTCTTACCACAACTGTTTCTGTCGTTTAATCCATTAGGAGCGACACCTGTCAGCCATCACATGACAACAGTACACTGGAGGATCTCCATACGATGCGTGAGAGTGTGCCTGTAATGGGTTTGCCATAGTAGTCGATTGCCAAAGAGCAATGTACAATTGTGACAATAACAAAACATATTCTCGATGATCCTATATGTGTGTACTAAGGGAATACTAAAGTCTGCGTTCACCATGCAAAGTACAATAGGCAAGCTGTTGGAGAAGATAATTGTCAGAAAAAAACAAAACAATTCAGCTAGAGAGGCATTGACTTTTCACACCTACCATTGGAGGGTGCCGTCCAAACAGAAATCTGGACCAACGCAGCCGTTTTCGCCGATGATGTGTATGCAAGTTTCCACTCAGGCACTGAAACATGTGCTGCAACAATTGATCTTGAGGACGCGTTCAACAGAGTACCGTTGTATTAAATAATGTTTCAGCTTCTTGAACTCAAGTCCATTCCTCCTAAATTGGATCGCCGCAGCCCTCTTCCGATAGAAAGTAGTGTTTAGATGCGGCAGTTGGACATCTGAACCAACAAATATATATCCTAGCCTGCCAAAGGGATCATCGTTATCTCCGGTGTTGTTCAACACCTACACTGTAAAAATCACCAGTGAGCAGAACACAGAACAAGGGAGGACGATGTCTTTTGCCGATGTTGCATTAGTGTATCTCCAAAGTAAGGATAGAGATCGGGTTGCTATTATCAAGGGATCGGTTTGGTACGAGTGGAGTTACACTTGCACGAGTGTTTGGAGAATACGTGAAACACGGTTTGTGAGTGTCATGGAGAGAGAACTCTCGTGGTTGAACGGGGAGTACGGCTTTAGACACTGTCGGGGTTAGATGTGATTAAGAAGTGTGAGAATGGCATCCGTCTTTTGCCTTTGTGTATAATATGTTTTAGAAGAGTGTTAGCAATGCTTATTTTATTTGAGCATAACTGTGCCACGATCTGTGCATGATGATTTGACTGTATACGCGAAACTGTATATTAAACTAGCTGACCCGGCCCGGGTTCGCCCAGTCCCTGGTGGGGAGCATCTCATTTAATTCATATAAGTAGTCATATAAGTTCTCGTTCCCGTTACCGACAATCTGTCTGTCTGTCTGTCTATCTGTCTGTTTGTCTGTCTGACCCGGCCCGGCTTCGCCCAGACCCTGATGGGGAGCATCTCATTTAATTCATATAAGTAGTCATATAAGTTCCCGTTCCCGACTATCTATCTGTCTGTCTGTCTGACCCGGCCCGGCATCGCCCAACTCCTGGTGGGGAGCATCTCATTTAATTCATATAAGTAGTCATATAAGTTCCCGTTCCCGACTGTCTGTCTGTCTGTCTGTCTGTCTGTCTATCTATCTGTCTGTCTGTCTGTCTGACCCGGCCCAGCCCATGGTGGAGAGCATCTCATTTAAATCATATAAGTAG
>JACEFZ010014357.1:0-92503 GCA_014155875.1 Cepaea nemoralis
GGTATGTCCATGAATGACCATTGAATTGGTTCCAGTGACAGAATCTGCCATTCTGTCCGTGTGGACTTGTTGGCAAAAATTTGAATTTGGTTTAAAAACCATTGAATTGGTCAGTGACAGATCTGTTCTGCCGTGGGACTGTGCTATGAGTGATAGACCATTCGATTGGTCAGTGACTATTTAAGTTCATCGAAGTAACGACTACTTGGAGTCAAGTCCAGGAGGATTGTCTCCCAACCAGTATTGTTCGAGAACTGTATTAACATTGACTCCGTGGGAGTGATATAGATGCAGTTGGTCCAGGGAAGTGAAGTCCAGCAGTGACCCTATTGTTGTGGATCCACGCTCTGGAGACAGAGTGGTCTCCAAGGTTCTAGTCATCTCACTGGAAGGAAGCCGGGTGAGTGGCGGACCGACTGGACGGGACATCTGCATCCAATCTACTTCTCAACTCGATGAAGACACCTATATCTCTGATTCTGTCTCTACTCTATCTTCTATTTGTGTAAATAGATTCTTCTATCAGGATGTTCATTTCAGTTCTATATTCTCAAGGGTAGAATAAACTTTATGTAAGTTGACTTGCTCTTTGTATAATGATTTGAGTGTGGTCTCGGACGATGCCTAAATGTTCATTGTTCCACAGGTGTAGGTAGTTAGTGGGGGTCTAGAATCTGGAGGGGCTTGTAGACGTAATTAACTAATATGAGATCAACCACAGAGTAAAAATGTGTATCTGCTTGTCCAACCCCTGGGGCTAGAATACACGGGAGTGCCAGAGACACCTCGGGTGTGGTTCACTCTCACTACCCAAGGTGAACTCGTCACAGTAGAGAAAACTTTTTGCCATGTATCTTGTCATACACGGCTTTCTGAACCTCTGCTGACAGGTGAAAGTACCACCTAGTGGGAACTTCGAACCTATGCTGGTCGACGACTCCCCCAAAAGGTACACCTCCTGGACCAGTTAGGGCACTCATAATAAGTGCAGGTGTTGCTTTCGCAGCCGCCCCGGGACCAGTTATGGAACACACTATCGTTCCGGACTGGTGAAGTAGCTGGACATCGTAGTCATTTATCGAGATCCCGACTTCAGTGATATTCGAATACATATTGAAATTTGTTGTTTCAGGTAATAACTCCGGGGAAATATCCAGAATATCAAATCCAACGAATATCACCACAAAATCCGGAAAAAATTACACAATAAATTCCAAGAATCTTTATATTAGCATTTAAAAATGGCCTAATTAAATTCCAGACTAAAGAGACACAATGTTTCTTTAGCAATTCTTTGACAACGGTCATCAGAAATACCCAAAGTGGGTGTAACTTTAGAAATGATCCCTAAAAGTATGAAGTGAATATATATATTGCTATTTATGACAACAACTCTTAATGATTTCCAGTAGCAATATTAAGAACACTAACATTAAAATATTACAATAACGTTACAACAATAAATGGCAGTTTGCTTTCTTGCTAAATGAACAAATGTGGAAACATTTATATGAGTTTTGTACAGTTGAAAGCTACAGCAAATAAAACTTGTATTAAAATTCAAACCAATGAGATGCTTTAAGTTTACCTTAATTTAAAGATACAAAAGTTAAATACTTTTGCTGGCAGTTTCCTATCTACTGACGTTATTTAATCATGTTTGCAACTAAAAACTTCTATATTGTATTAATGTCAACGAAATTAGCACCCCATCCCCAGTTATACCTGCCAGTCTGAGGAACAAACATTCTATAGCAAGTGTGCATAACATTAATCCAGTCCAGACACAATTAGGAGCGTGCGATGATGTCTGCTAGCAGTAACGGTGTCACAACATGAGTAGGCAGAATTTTCAGTAGCTGCCTGACGCTGTTCGTGAGTAAGGGTGTGACCTAGCCTGACCGCGGGATGAACCTCTTGTTGGGGCAGGAGCTGCTTTCCTCCCACTTGACCAGCTGTCACCATAGTCATAACCTGAATAAGCATCGTAACCTGCAGCACAGCCTCGGTTAGGACCGCTGTAGTCATAATATGATGCATCTTGCCCATAGCCTTCATGCCTTCATCGTATGATGTGTCATAACCAGATCCATAACCCTGAGTGTTGTACCCCTCGTATGCAGCGAAGAGTGTTGAGGGGATACATAGAGCCTGTTCTTTTGTATGGATGTGAAACTTGGACAATGAGCAGTCAAGCTGAAAAGCATCTGATGGCTGCAGAAATGTGGTTTCTGAGGAAAATGCAAAGAATACCATGGACAGACAGAAAAACCAATGACCAAGTACTACAGGAGACAAATGAACATCGTAAACTGATTAGAGAAATTAGACGTAGACAGTCAAAATTTTTTGGACATGTTATGAGAAGAAATGGATTGGATAACTTGGTGACAACTGGCAAGATCGAGGGGAACAGACCGAGAGGAAAATACCTGGATGGCTTGGCCACATGGCATGGACGAGACAGGAACACTGAGCTGATCCACGACACTGGTGATCGAGTGAAATGGCGAGTCATGACCGCCCACGCTTTCCGGCATGGCACATGATTGATTGATTGATTGATGCAGCTGGCGGTGCGGCAACCAGAAATCCACGACCCGCAGGATATATCAATTTAATAATTTATGCGTTGTGAAGAGAACAGAAAACACTTCGTCCATTGGGGGGACAATCGTTAACATCGTGCACGGAGCTTGCAGTGTTGAAACATTGTATATATTGCATTAACAAGTACATTTTATTCACTTTTAGCAGTAACAGTATGTGAAACTTTAGGATGTTAAATTATTGTGTTAACTGTGATAAAGCGGTGTCATTATATTAAATATTTAACAATTAATGCATCTAATTGCTTCTATAGAAAAAATGTTGGCGAGTTATGTCCCTCGCAAACAATAAAATGAATATTATGTTCCCATGAAAAAGAGGTATTTGTTTCCCCTTAAATTTCACTTACCAAGTGCACAGGCCGTCGAGAGCACTTACGATAGCTAATGGTTAGCCCATAGATCATGTAATTGAGTCCCCACTACTGCTCCCGGGTTGATTCAGCCGAAACTAAGCATCATGAAATGTTCTGGAAAGTAAAGGCGAAGTGTACGCTATTGACCACATCACCCATTGAGTGCCAATTGTTTCACAAAAATGTGGCACTGCCAGCTGAAGGGAATGACATACACACCTAACTAGTACCAGATGAGGAGCTTCGGATTTTAATGTTGTATATACTCCTGTCGCGAAACGCAAGTGGGTCTTAGAGGGACAACACAGTACCCACTCTGTCCCACCCCGTCTCGGTGGCTAGTCCACATTTTAAGGCGGGTTAGGGGGGATTTCCGAGTTAAAAAAAAAAGTAAGGACCGTCTTCTGGGTCCTTGAGATGTTATGTATCGGGATTGGCATGAACTTCATGGGTCCCGAGGATCATCACTCAACACTTTGAGTGTGCGTAGATCTTTTCTGTTGTAAATCGCACATTCAGATACAACTCGGGGAATGCTGAGTTGCCTTCACTGTCGTGAGGTAATGCTCGGAGATCTTCGGCAGGTTCCGTGAGTGTGTCCTTCCGGGACCTGACACGAAGAGGCCATTCGGTAGCAAGTCATCAAGAAGGGAGCCGCTTCTATAGCCAGCTGTATAATTGGCATCACAGGGAGCCGGAGAATGTTCTACAGCGGAAGTTGTTTCTGTTGAAGCTATCCTTTCACGGCCGTGTCCACCAGCTGTAATCTATGCAACTCTTATGGAATCAGGGATTGATCTACAGTGGTGACATTGTTGTCCTTGAGACGAGAGGCCGTGTCTTTGACCAGTGCCATATAGTGCGTGCAGGCGAGATGACGTCATAGAAGAAAGGGAGAAATCTCGACAGAAAATACACGGGAAATCTAGGAGACACTTGGATACCGAGAAATACGTCAGAGATCACAACAGAAGGACACGGACGGGGAATGTAAGTAGGAGGCCGTGCAAAATTCAAATGTTGGCTATGGACTAGGTTGGCACAGAAAACAGTGGCTGCGACTAAACTAGCAGAAGAAGAAGATATTCAGTGACTGCTACACGTGTCGCTACAGAACCAACGGACCTACCTAGACATGTTTTGTACAGAGCAGCAAAGCGAACGATGGGCAGAGCGACAGAAGGTCAATTGAAGATAAACGAAGGTATAATATTTATTTAAGCAGGTTAGTTATTTTGGATTCTCACCATGTTCCTGTCAATAAAACTTAGGTCCAGCTTGGAGGCAACAGGCCCCTAAGGACGGACATCATTGATAGAATCAAAACGTGACTGTGATCTGTTATTAAATTACATATTATCGATCTTCAGTATGGCAGTTAACTTCGTCCTTACCTTGCCGTTCCAGCTTTGAACGTTGCTCATTTGTTTTACGAGTTTGTCTCGAGCCAAAATTATTGACATGCTATTTCGATATTTGAGTTATCAGTTATGAATACGGGAGGAATAGCATGGCAACCAGCTGTATCATGTTGTACCTTTGGGGATCCAGAGAGTGGACCTACAGCCCAAAGCTTGATGAACCTACCGGGTCGCTGTCTGTTGTATAGTTGTTCCTAAGTTTTAATGGTAACACACTTTTATACTTGGCGTCGCTTAACTAAAGTTTGTGTTTCAGTTGTGGGTTAATTCTTGACCAGGCCGGGCGGTTGCGCCGTAGCCTGTGTTCTGACCGAGATGTACAAGTTGACCTCGGGTCAGGGGACACCAGCTGTACGTTAAGTATTGACCATGCAGGCTAGCCAGTGTAGTGAGCCTGTGTTTTGACCTAGATTAAGCGGAGGCCAGTGTTCAGCAGACAAGACGGAATGTATTGTGCGAGCCAGCTCAGTGGAACAGTCTGGTTGAAGCGAATTATTAATACATTCGACGCCCTATCTCAATAATTGGGTACATGAGGGAATTATTGTTCTGACAGAAGAATTCCTCTTGAACAGCGCTTTAATTTGATTCCCTTAATGGATGAGGTGACATTAGTACGTTTCAATCATCATCAGGTGGCTTAGGAAACAAGTACTTGTCAGTCAGCCTCGTGTGACGCGCGAGAACCACATGCGTTTCTCGTTAAGGTGAAACCCAAATATGTAGGAGGCTATAAGCTGTGAAGTAATTATCGCCACATAGGCCTGTTGTTATTTAACTGGGCTTAGTCTGAAGGGGGAAAGATATCTTCACACCTACTAGGGATTTAACCTGGGCCAGTGTAGCGGTGGGGAGACACCCACTCATGCAACGCGTGGGTATTTCATCAGTGTTGTCTGACTCCATTCTTCCTTTGATGAAAATGGAATAATTGTCAGACGGGTCTATCTTTCTATTTTCTCTATACTGTCATCGGAACCAGATTGTTTGGGATGGTGGATTTGACACAATTCCTAAACAGCCAAAGGAATGTAATCATGTGATGATTGTCTTTATATACACATACACCCATACACAACAGAAATCCAGGTATCCGAGGCAGAAAGGCAGAAAGCGACAAACACAAGAACACTAAACTCTTTGTTGTTTGAGTGGTCTTTAATTCAGTATTTCAGGTTAGTTACCATTGCAGTCTGAGCATCTTCCATTAACCTTGGAGGTGGCATAGAATACTTACCTGAGATATCCTGATATGCTTATCTACTTTTCTGATGAGACAGATTGTGATTAAGAAAGATGATCTAGACCATTACACTTAAGGATCTTCATAGGAGGTATGGAACTTTACCATCCTTAGGAAGGGACCCTGTCCTATATCTATTATCTACTAGATATGAGATGGTCGGGAATGTGTCACCCTATCTACTATTTATCAGGGATGAGATGTGTGGCTGAAAAGCTACTGGACTTAAGTTTTTTTTTTTTTTTGTCGCGTTTCCACCCTGTTTTAGGAAATTGCGGTCAACACCAGCATCTTTCAGCTGTATGTTGATTCCTAGGCTAGATTACGCTCATCAGCACGCCACGACTTTCTGAGCGACCGGCTCCATACTCTCGTAAGTCACTGGCGCGACTCGAACCCCTTCAAGTTCTCGTGCGCTCACGTCAACCACGAGAATATTCGGGGTTACGGAGAAAGCTGCTAACTCCTCAACCAGGGAGACCGGACTTAAGTTAGGATTACTAAATGTTGTAACCTAACCTGTCTATGAGATATGTCTGGGAGTTCAGACATACGATAGTGGTCTGGGCTCGAGGGGCTGACCACTGAGGGGAGGGAAATCTGTGCTGAGAATTGATGGAGTATGTATTATGTCAGAGTATGATGGAGATGTGCACCTGTCCTGTTCTTGCTTGCAGGAATCCATTTGCTGTTAACTGGGAGCAGTGGGCGACTGCCCTTTGCTGTGACTGATTCCTGTGTACTGTGGCTGAGTGCGCTTTGTTGTCGGCTGGTTGCCCAGCTGCTAGTGGCCGGTTGTGGTTGACGAGTACTGTGGTCAACCTGAAGTGATTTGAGAAGTCCTTTGCTATGGGCGGGGTGCCTATTTGCGGTTGACGAGTGCTGTGGGCTGTTGCTGTGTGGAAGAGCCCGAAGGCATCATACAGGATCAGGTGACTGTGTCATTGCCCTGTGTTTACAGACTCACATTCAATCATGCACGGACAGAACTCCCGTGGGATGATGAGGTCGTCTACCAGACTACTCTCACCCAGTTTTTAATAGAGCTATTGACACAGCTGCGTTTACGTACACCCGATAACGTTCGAGTGTTGCAGTCCATGTCATGTCTTAGTGGAAGTGAATGTCTACAGCCAATGAAGCCCTGTATATTGGATCTTGCTAAAATGTTTGTAGAAGATGCAGCTACTCTCACCCACATCGATTTCCAGTGGAGAAAACTTCATCATATGCAGTGGACACAGACCTCTGACACACTTGGACTGTGGGCAGAAATAGCCTCATACAGGGATGCCACCGGTGAAAATCCTTTCCAAGATCTTACAGATTTAGCTTTAACTGTGCTCATTTTACCTCATTCTAATGCGGACGTGGAGCGTATTTTCAGTCAGATGGGAGTTATAAAATCAAAATTGCGGAACAGACTGAGCATCAAGAATTTGACAGCTATTTTGACTATTAGATATGGAATGAAAAGATATGGCAAATTCTGTCATGATTATAAACTACCTAAGGATATTCTGCGAAAAATTAGATCACAGGAGGCATATACATGTTTCTTTCAATCATCCTCCTCACCCTCATCATCGCAGGAGCAAACACATCAAGTAATAACTACAGAAACTGAAGAGGAGTTGTTTGACTGGGATTTGGCAGATCTGGAATAAACTTCATTCTAATATTCAGTGATAATAATAAATTATAATGTGCTCCTTTATAACATTTTGAATGAATACCACCAGTGCTTGTTTTAGTGATTTCCCAAAAAATATTATTGCAATTTGGTGCTTTTTTGGATTGAAAGTAGTTCTGATTGGGATTTGGCGGATCTGGAATACACTTCATTGTAATATGAAGTGATAATAATAAATTATACTGTACTACCTTGTTACATTTGTAATAAAAACATTTGGTGCTCTTATTGTGTGTGTGTCCTTCCTAAACAATTTTGGTGCTTTTTTGTGTCGATTTTGGTGCTTTTTCATCAAAGGGAGATGGCAACACTGCGCTGAGCCAGACCGAGCACCTATAGATTTACCAGGAGTGATATGGTGGTGACTGTACTAACCACTGACAGATGGAGAAAAAGGATATCTTAAACTGACATATTGTAAGGATGGTAGGTTAGAGAAAGTATCGGATGGAGGTTTTATGGTTTAAGCTTGGGAGTAAGAGCTTCGGCACGGCTAATAGGAAGAGCTCGCCGGAAAACTAGCGATAAAATACTACCAGGGCAGCCACGGAGTCGGAAGAAGTCCAACATTTCGCCGGTCATTGTGACGGAATTATCGTAGACGCAGAAGTTGAGAGTAAGGAATGTTACACTTACTGTACTACCTATTGAAAATACTCATCTTGATATTTATTTTATAGAGATTGTCATGACTTATTTCTTTCAACGGTAAGCTCATGACGTATTTATTGCACTTATGTTCAAATGTTCTATTTTTTTTTTTTTTTAAATTAAAATAAAAAGCAAGCCAAGTTGTAGACAAACTCACTCCAACCTCACTCCAACCTTACACAAACCTGACACCATCTTCACACCAACCTCACTCCAACCTCACTCCACTAGATGCAAGCCCTTTACATGGCTCAGACCACCTGAATTCCATTGAAAAGTTAAAAGCCACAGGCTTCTAGAGGATTCTCAACCAACTCACCAACCAACCAGGCAATCAACTTACCATCAATCAATCAACCAACCAACCAATCTACCATCAACCAAACTGGAATAATTTCAGAATACTGTTCATTTCACACAATAAAATAAAGTGGTTCTGTTAATTGGATCTAGTTTACTTTTGTGAATACTTCTACGACGCAGTTGTATTTTGTTAACAACATTGCTTCCGTGGAGGTCACGCCACAAACAGAACGTTGAGGACAACGTTGGGAGAGACATTTCACACCAGGATGTCATTGTTGGGGCTTGCGAAGCATGTTGGGGCATCAATGTCCAGAGCTGTGTGTGGAATTCTCAGAGTTCCTCCAGATGTTCCTGTCACTCCAGCGTCATCATCATCTGTCCTTCACATCCAGCGTTCATGTTAAGCAGTTTAACGTCCATGGTTGGATCAGTAACCGGCTCTCTTTCAGTTACTGGCTCGCTGCTACAGAAGATAGCTGGCTGGAACAACGTGGCTAGACTGTCAATCATACTGGAGTACCTTGCACAGGAAAGGAATGTATATAAAAGTCAGAAATAAAAGGCACCACCTATTGGAAGGAACCCCCCCCCCCCCCCCCAACTCAGGGGAGTCGTCTTGAAAGCTCTGAAAAGAAACCTAAGACGCCCAACTCTGCTAACAGAAAGTGCATCCGTCTGCAACTCAGTAATGGCAAGGAAGTGACAGCCTATGCAGCTGGCGAAGGTCACAACCTTCAGGAACGCTACGTTGTGTTGGTGCTATAGTCTGTCCAGAAATGAATGCCTTCATTCATGATCAATTGTTTTGAAAACTGTCTGGTGCTTCGTTATGAAATTTGTCCTGCCGTCTTATATTTACCCCCACCCAAGGAATATGTCTTTGATAGGTCCAAAAGCAGCTTAAACCATGGAAAGCGGCGACATTTCTTTGATGCTTTGGTGAAAAACTAGTGATTTCTCGCTAACAAACTTGTTTTACAGTAATGCCCCGTTCCACTACGCGAGGTTCTTGTCATAAGGTAAGGACAATCCCATGTCCCACGAAAAAATTAACTATTCAACGATAATGTTTCCGTGTGAAGACGTAATACATTTAATATTGTGCACTTCATCTCTGACCCGTAAATTATATACCACATATAAACAAACTTTGAAATCTGCTGTACAATCTCCAGAACAAAATTCTTTTGATGGGTGGACATTATGTCATCATGTTCACATTGAGCTAACTCAACTTCATCATCATCATGTTCACATTGAGCTAACTCAACTTCATCATCATCATGATAAGGTTATATGCTAAATCTCATCATTTTCCTTCAGTTGGTTACTGAGATATGGAATTTATATTGGGGTAGACCAAAGTAAACAAACTATAGGAGGTCGCCTACATGGGACCTCTGGTGTGAAGCTGGTGTGTCTCCGAGGCAAATACGACCTGGCACATGTGAAACAGAAATAACTCTTGTATGCTTATTTGTTTGTGATATGTTGGAGACGAGTGATTATTGTCTGCATGTTGTTTGCTAACTGATGGGTGTACTAAGGTTTTTAATGTCAGCGGATGTGAGCAACTTCTATAGCTGAAAATGTATGAGTTTTAACATTTAACAAAAAATAAAATAAATAACAACACTGTCTATTATTATTATTATTATTATTATTATTATTATTATTATTATTGTTGTTGTTGTTGTCATAAATATTATTGTGATTATTATTATTGTATTATGATTATAATTGTGATGGTGATGATTGTTATTATTGTGATTGTCATTGTTATTATTATGAAGGTCAGTACCAGCACATAAAGGTTGAGAAAAAGGGAGCAAAGAAGAACGTGGTGCTCCTTCAGTTTGACAGAGCCGAGACCAGGAATGCTCACAGTGACGCTCTAATGCTTGAAGTCAAGACTGCCCTTGGCGATGCAGAAGCTGACAAAGATGTCGGCGCCGTAGTAGTCACGGGAAGCGAGACAGTTTTTTCAGGTTGGTTTTATTTGTGTGTAGTTTTTTTTTTTTTTTCAAGATTAGATATTGAGTATTGTCCGTTGGAAGCTTTATACTAACATTCTGATTGCGACGGCTAAATCTCTGTTGCTATTTATGTGTACACGCACATGCGTATATAATGCTAATTTAACAATCATAATTAAACATGGCCGGACTACCTGGCGAAGGGGTTAACGACTTTCTCCGTAATCCCGTATATCCACGTAGGGGAACGCAGCTGCGCGAGATTCGGTAGCGGATCGCGTCGCGTTGGTTACTTACAGGGGTATGTGAGCCGGTCCCTCAGAGTAATCTTGCCAAGACATCAACAACAGCGGTAAAATGCTGGTATTGACAGCGATGTCCTGTAAAATATGATATGCGAAGAAAAATAATGAATCTCTCTCTCTCTCTCTCTCTCTCTCTCTCTCTCTCTCTCTCTCTCTCTCTCTCTCTCTCTCTCTCTCTCTCTCACACACACACACACACACACACACACACACAAATTAGAAAACAATTGCATTGAAGTTCACGTCCGTGGTACTGTTCGTTATGTAATTGTGAGGGCAGCCGACAGATAGTTGTTGGTTATAGTCTCAAGTTTCGCGACAGTAGGCAGAGGATCTCTTTATCGAGACATTGGCTACGGTCACCGGCCAGTATGGTCACTGATAGGAAGGAAAGCTATGGCAAACTACCTTCTTTAAATTGGCCTAGTTTATCGTGATTTAACGCTGAGCTGATCCACGACTCTGGTGATCGAGTAAAATGGCGAATCATGACCGCCCACCATTATCGGCATGGCACACGATGGATGGATGGACTGTTCGTTATAATGTCTTCATTGCTTCCATGACTGGTTATAATGTAAATGCTTCCATGACTGGTTATAATGTAAATGCTTCCATTAAACCACAAGGTCGTGACCAGTGATCATCATTATATGCCACACGGGCCAGTGTAGACGATCATATGTTCGCTCGCTTTGAACTTAAGCGTAGTTCACACACGTGATACTATCTCTAATGCACATGACTGATGTTTGCGTGTGGATAAGCTTTCCCTGTTACCAGTGTCCCTGGCCATCAGGCGAACCCACTCCGACTTAGAGGTACTTGTAATTAACGTCTCCAAGTCCAGGACGATAAGTCAACAATTTAGTCCGACAGATGTAGAGGTTGAACCCACTACCTCAGCATCACCGGATGTTTAAGAACGATCATTCTTATCAATTTGGCCATGTCCTGTGTGCTATATAAGTCACAAAGTTAGTTGCATATCCTTTACAGGACGTTGCAGTCAACCATAACATTTATTGGCTCTTCGTGATTACTTGGCTAGTTTACGTTCATTAGTTTGCCGTTACTTTCTGAACGTGTTTTTAAAAAAAAGTTAAAGACCCTTTTACACCCTTATTGCGAATTTGGCGTACAGCGCTAAACTCATATTTTATAGACACATCCGCATGGATAGACATAAAAACTAATGAACAAGTCCTTCAAGAAAAAAAATGAAGATCGTAAACTGATTAGAGTCATTAGACGTAGATAGACACATTGTTTTGGGCATGTTATGAGAAGAAATGACTTGGAGAACTTGGTGACAACTGGCTAGATCGAAGGGAAGAGACCAAGGGGAAGACCGAGAGGTAAATACCTGGGTGGCTTGGCCACGTGGCATGGTCGAGACAGGAACACGGAGCTGATCCACGACTCTGGTGATCGAGTGAGGTGGCAAAACATGACCGCCCACGCTTATCGGCATGGCACATGATGGATGGATGGATGGCACTCGGTGGGTAATTGGGTCAGTATCACGCTGGGCGCCTCTACTTCCCCAGACATTCTTCATACCCAGTTTAGGCTGGCTCCACCCGGGAGACCAGGTTAAATGTTATCTTTAAAAAAAAAAATGAATTTGCCCAGCTGCGAGTAGAACCCACGACCATCGTGTCGGCAGGCGAATGTCCAGACACTGAGCTACCGAGCCCCCTCATTCCTCTTGGTTCCATCCCAAATACTACCAAGAAACTCCCTGGTCCAAATAACATCTATTTGAACACTTGTTGAACCCACACTGAGCTAACTCGACTTCTTCGTCATCATCATGTTCACATTGAGCTAACTCGACTTCTTCATTATCATCATGTATCAGGTCCGTTACGGAACGTCGTTCAGCCGTTCTTACCACGATTCGTCGAAGAATGCTCGATCTATTACCATTTCTCTACAAGCATGACCCCTCATGCAACCTCATGCCCAAGCTGTCTGCAATGTCTCGTGTCCATCTTCATGCCACTGACCTCGTCACTTTTCACAGGAACCACACCTTCCTTCTACCACTGTTCTTACCAAGCCGTTGCGACAATTAATATGGCCAAAGTATCTCAGTTTCCAAATCACGACGCTGTTTCTGAGCCAGTTTTCTTCGATATTCAAATCTTGTAGAATGTCAGTATTTTTCGTCTACTTGTTTCGTGATATTCTAAGAACTTTTCTTTAACATTTAAGCTCAACAGCAACCATTTTCTTTTTTAGCGGTTAGTGATTGCGAAATGGTCCTTGATTTACTTCCGTATGTTGGCACAGGACAGATGCATGTTCTCAATAATTGTATTTTAACTTCTTTGCTGATGTTGTGACACTAGTCCTTAATGTGTCAACTCGTACATTGTAGACTGGCCAGTCTACGTCTGATTTACTTTGACAGTGTCCCTTGTTGCGTGTGGATCCGAGACGTGCCAAGTTCGTGACATGTTCCTTGTCTTCATGGTTGAGTGTGGTCATTGGTTAATATGTGGTTTTGTCCGTGGATATTGATTATTGTTGTTGTTTTTGTTGTTGTTGTTCTTCGGGGAGGGGGGGGGGGGGCTGAGTGGTCTCGAGGTATGGTGTCTGCCTCGAGTGCTGGAGGTCCCGGGTTCAAGCCCCGGCGAGGGCCGGGATCTTTTCACGTGGACTTCTAGTAATAAAAATGTCCCCTGGTCTCTGGGTAGTGAGATCGGACGCCCGTGTGTATTGTTACGCACGTAAAAAATCCCTTGGCAGTTGGAAATCGGGAAAGAGTAACCTAACGGCGTTGCCCGAGCAAATTTTCGCGTTAAAAATCTACCCAAAGTATTTCAGGATCCTCGCCGGTGCTACGGAGTTTGTTCACTGAGCTGACATTCTCCGGACTCATGCTTGAGTTAGGAGTATAAAGGAGCACTTGTGGGTTACACCCGTGTGCCGTGATGTTGATCCATCGACTAAACTAAACTAAAATTGTTGTTGTTATTATTATTATTATTATAATTATTATTATTATTATTATGATTATTATTATTATTATTATTATTATTATTTAAGTTCAGAAACATATTTTGATTATAATCTTCTCTGTTGACATTCAGAATCACCTTTTCTAATCCTTTAGCACAGTGGTTCTCAACCGGTGGGGAATACCCCCCAATGGGGGAATTTTAGGGTTTCCAGGGGGGAATTACGATTATTTCAAGATCATGTTAATTCAAGAACCGATTACTTGATATTGTGTTTCCCTCCATACTTTACGGTTCTATACTTCTCACCCGTCTGAAATTCGTTTTTTAACGTACGTAGACCCGCAAACCACGTTTTATGTAGACGTCTAGACTTGTTCTAGTATGTGTTATTAAATTTAGCTTCCAGTTTTACGTATACTGTGTAGTGGTGGGGTGGGGAGAATTTATAGGAAGGAAATACGAAAGGGGGAAGGGGAATGACGTTCTGAACATATGGTGACGAGTGCGTGGGCCAAAAAAGGTTGAGTACCACTGCCTTAGCGCTATTTGAGAGGAGGACCGTGTTCTCTGCATATTTAAGTTTTGAAATTAATTTCCATGAATTGTCCTTCTTCTCATGTAAAATCTCTATTTCTAACAATTCTCTGCTCTCTCTCTCTCTCTCTCTCTCTCTCTCTCTCTCTCTCTCTCTCTCTCTCTCTCTCTCTCTCTCTCTCTCTCTCTCTCTCTCTCTTCTCTCTCTCTCTCTCTCTCTCTCTCTCTCTCTCTCTGTGTGGGTGGGTGAAGGTGTGGTTGGGCTTGTGGGTGGGTGAAGGATGTGTGTGAGGGTGGGGGATGTGTGCTTAGATGGGTGGTTGGGATGTGTGAGTGTGGGTGGGTACATATGAGATGTATGTGTTGATGAGTGGGTAAGGGATGTGTGGGTGTTAGTGATTGAGGGATAAGTACGGGTGTCTAGGGATGTGTGAGGGGATGAATGTATGGGCTGTGTGTGCGTGGATGGGAGGTGTGTGTTTGTGAATGGGGAATGTGTTGGTGGGTGGGGATGTGTGTGAGGGATGTTTGTATGGGTGGGGAGATTGTGCGTTGGTGGGGATGTGTGTGTATATGGGTAGGGGTGTGTGGTTAAGGGATGTGTGGCTGGGGGAATGGGTGGATGGAGGATGTGTGGTTGGGTAGAGGATGTGTGGTTGGGTAGAGGATGTGTGGGTGGGTGATTGTAAATGAGTTAGGGTGTGTGGTTAAGGGATATTTGGTTGGGGGAGGGGTGGGTAGAGGATGTGTGGGTGGGTAGAGGGTATGTGGGTGGTTGAGTGTGTGCAGGTTAGGAGATGGTGGGGGATGTTTGTAGGTGTGGGCTCGGGATCTGTGAGTGGGCTGGGGGAGATGGGAGATTATGTGGGTGAGTACGGAATTTGTGTGTGGGTAGGTGCGGAATATGTGAGTTGACGGGGAGATGTGTGTGTGGCTGAGGAATGTGTGTTTGGTTGGGTGGTTGGAGGTGTGTGGGTGGAGGATGATATTGGGTGAGTGATTGTTGGTCGGAAATGGGACGGGTAGAGGATATGTGAGTGGGTGGGGAGATGTGTGTAGGTGGGGGATGTGTGGGTTATTGAATGTATGTGTGCTTGGGGTGTGGGTGGATGGGATGTGTGGTGGGTGAGAGGTGTGTGTGGGTGGGGAGATGTGTAGGTGTAGGGATGTGGTGGATGGGTTGGGGAATGTATTGTATGTGTGTGTGGTTGGGTGGGGGAGTTGGAGTGAATGTGGGATGTGTGGGTTGGTGGTGGATGTGTCTCATAACATAGTAATATGCATTGTTTATGTTTACAAAATTCATGTGACAATGTTTTTTTCCTATGCACTGTTGATGAAAGAAAGATGAGTGATTGGAAGGGCCGAATGTAAGACGGGCCTGCGTGCCCAATTTGTTACCCTTTGAAAATAAAGTCTGTTCGTTCGTTCGTTCGTTCGTTCTCTCTCTCTCTCTCTCTCTCTCTCTCTCTCTCTCTCTCTCTCTCTCTCTCTCTCTCTCTCTCTCTCTCTCTCTCTCTCTCTCTCTCTCTCTCTCTCCATTTGCATAATGTATAGCTGGATTCCGGTAAAATTGCGACGGAATAATTGTGTTTTTCGCAGGACTCTTTTGTGTTTCTGAGGAGGATATGATGTTTTTCGTAACCGTTTTAGGAATGTTTTTCACAAGAAGCCAGGAAGGCAGGTGGTGGACGTAATTTTAAAGCCGGCCGACATATAGTTGTGGTCTCAAGTTTCGCGACGATAGGCAGAAGATATCTTTAACGGGACAATGGCTACGGCCACCGACCAGTATGGTCACTGCCAGAAAGAACAGCAACGGCAAACTACCTTCTTTAAAGATGCCTAGTTTATCATAATTCGTCAAATCACAGAACATCACAAGAAAAGGAGAGCAACACTAAAATTGGCAAATTTGGAATGTTCGTACTTTAAGTACAAATGGAAAATTGGATAGCATCAAACAAGAAATGGGAAAAGAGAATATTAATATATTAGGAATGTGTGAGACGAGGTGGAAAGGGACAGGGATTAAGAAGGCGAAGGTTTTTAAAATTATATATTCTGGAGGAGACGAAAGGCAAAGAGGTGTAGCAATTATTTTGATTATGAAAACATCACAATCTGTTAAAGGATATTTGGCAGTGTCAGGTAGAGTTCTTTTGGTAAAATTAATTGGCAGATCTTTTAATATAAACTTCATTCAAATACTGGTGCCAGGTCTTAGTCAGATATGACTGAGTTACCGTATGACAGTAGACGATATTACCTGCTTTATCTTAGCGCTGAATGTTGGGCGGCGCTCATCATACCCAACACCCCACATTGTGCCAACGGTTTGGGGTGGAGAGTGCACTGGGAGAGTACAAGCCTAACCCTGGTGGGAGGAAATGCAACCTAAGGACTAAATTTCATGGCAGACCAGACCAGGCCCTAAGCCTTGGTCGGCAACTGGTCTAGGATGGAAGCTCCGACAGGTGGACAGTTAGAGTATTGCTTTGTTGATCCGGCAGCTTCTGCAGCTTGTATTATTCCAGACGTATTGGTGTTACCTTTCCTCTGGAGTAAACTAGGCAGGCGCGAGAGAGGGATGATGCTACATGGGCAACACATCGTCTCTAAATGCAGCCCATGCTTTGTGTTATAGAGAGATATAACTCCATTTTACAAACTATCGTCGGTCAAGAAAGGAAGGTGCCAGTCAGTCATTAAATATATGCTTCAACAGGAGACAGCAGTGAAGATAGTGTAGAGTAATATTATAATGCCATAAAGAATGCTTTGAAGGAATGTAAACATTCAGAAATAAACATAATAATGGGTGACTTCAATGCAAAATTGGAAATCATGGTGATGGATACACAATACGTAAACATCGTTTGGGAGAACGAAACGAAAGAAGATACAGACTTGTTGAATGAGCTAAAGAGCATGAACTGAATGTTGGAAATACCTGGTTTATGCAACATCCAAGAATAGTATGGACATGGAGTAGTCCTGACAGAGGGATTAAAAACTAGATTGATTACATCCTTATTAGCAGAAGGCTTCGAAAGGAGTTAAAAGTAGCAAAGACAGTCTCAAGTGCAGACAGTTACAGTGATCACAGATCAATTACAAGCACATTGATAGTTAAAGTTAAAGAAAGTCAAGTAAGTATATACAAAGAAACACTAAATATGATCTGTGTACATTGACAAATGTACAAGGAAATACAAGACAACTTTAACAAAGAAGTAAAGAACAGATTTGATATATTGTCTGATCTAGAGATCTTATTTCAAGATGTGGATGACCAATGGGAAATGTTGAAGAATTCAACCAGTTTGGCTGCAGAAACAACTTTTTTTTTTCGCATATCCTATTATAGGACATCGCTGTCAACACCAGCATTTTACCGCTGTTGTTTAATTGTTTATTTCTTGGGCAAGACTAAGCTCAGTAGTTTGCCATTGCTTTCTGAGCGGCTGGCTCACATATACCGTTAGTAACGGGCACGGCGAGAACCGCTACCGATTCTCGCACAGCTGCGTTTGCCCACGTGAATAAACGGGATTACGGAGAAAGTCGCTAACGCCTAAGGCAGGGAGACCAGCGCAGAAACAACTATACCAACATTTTAAAAGAAAATAGGTCGTAAAAATGGATGAATGAAGGCGTTTTACGACTAATGGAAACAAGAAGATACATCAAAAATACATGTAATCCTGAAAAATATGAAGAGATTCACAGAAGTCAGAGCATTCATTATGTAAAGAGAAAAAAGAAGAACGGCTTGAGAAAAACTGCATAGAAATTGAAAACAACACAACAATACAAAAAACCAAATTAATGCACAAAAGAATTATTGAGCTTACTAATAAAAGAACATCTACATTAATAGACTGACTGAAAACAAAAGATGGACAAATCATAATAGAAAAATATCAGATTTTACATGCGTGGTCAGATTATGTAGACAAACATTTATGATGATTGATTGATTGATTTATGATGATACGAGAGAAGAGCAGTATGATATTCGGAATAATAATGAAGGACCATCAGTTTTGACGACAGAAGTTCAGAATGCTCTTAACCATATCAAACGTGGCAAGACCCCGGGTCCAGACAACATCACAACATAAATGATTATTGCCTTAGAAGAATATGGAATAGATCAAGTCAACAGACTGCTGAACACAATATATGACATTGGAGATATACCTCATGAATTATGTAAATTCCGAAGAAATCAGGAGCTTTGGAATGTGATCAACATCGAACAATTAGTATAATGAGCCACATCACGAAGATTTTGCTAAGAATCATCATGCAAAGAGTTACGAAGAAATTACAACCTGAAATAGGAAAAGAACAATGTGGGTTTGCTGTGTATATGCTAAGAACATTAATTGAACGCTCTATAGAAGTAAAGCAAGACATAACATCTTTGCTTTATTGACTACACAAAGGCTTTCAATAAAGTGAGACATGTCAACATGATGAAAATGCTTGCAGATCTACAAATTGATGGGAAAGACATTAGACTTGTAAAAAAAACATATATTAGAAACATCAAGCTGCCATAAAGATTGATAATGAAGTAGGTCAATATCAGCATTTTAAGAGAGGTGTGAGACAGGAATGCATAATGTCTCCACATTTGTTTTCCCAGCATAGTGAACATATTTTCAGAAATGTAGAAGATATTAAATGAAGCATTATAAGGGGACGTAATAGCAATAACATTAGATATGCAGATGATACAGTATTGATTGCACACAATGAGCAGGATCTGCAAGATTTAGTAGATGCGGTTGTTGCACACAATTAACAACTAGGGTTAGAATTAAAGTGTAAGAAGATACAGATTACGGTCGTCGCAAGGAAGAAGGAAATACCACAATGTAATGTACAAGTAAATGGGAATATTCTTAAACAAGTGAATAGGCACAGTAATCTTGGAAATGTTCTAACAGCTAATTGGAGATGCCTTGAAGAGGTTAGAACAAGTATTGCCATGGCGAAGGTAGCCTTTTGCAAGATGGAAAACACACTGACCAATAAAAAGATGTCATTTGCAACAAGAAAAAGAGTGTTGATGTGCTACATAGAACCTGCACTTTTGTATGGATGTGAAGCTTGCAGCCAAGCTGAAAAACATCTGATGGTTGTAGAAATGTGATTTCTGAGGAATGTGCAAAGAATACCACGGACAGACAGAAAAATCAATGACCAAGTCCTAAAGAAATAAATGAAAACCGTAACTGATCAGAGAAATTAGTCGTAGACAGTCACAGCTTTTTGGTCACGTTATGAGAAGAAATGAATTGGAGAGCTTGGTGATAACTGGCAATATCGAAGGGAAGAGAACAAGGGGAAGACCGAGAAGTAAATATCTGAATGGCTTGGCCACGTGGTATGGCCGAGACAAGAATACTGAGCTGATCCACGACTCTGGTGATCGCGTGAGATGACGAAATATGACTGCCCTCGCTTATTGGCATGGCACATGATGATGATGTGTGTTCTCAAAGCTTGGTTTGCATGAAATGGGAAGCTAAAGAAAGTGATCTACTACACCTTTTTAATCTTCATATTTCTGACGGCCTTGAATGTCTACCAGCGTGTGGCGACTGTTTGGTGTTGGTTCACTGGTCATAATGGCATTGTTACTGTAAATAGTATACACGCAAGACTGACTGCCTGTTCTCATTAACTTGAATATTGGTTTCTATTAGCGTGCGTATATGTCATCTGATGGCCTGATCTTCGTGTCATGGTGTTATGTGAGCTACACACAACTTATCTGTGCATTTTCTTCGTCTTCGTTTTCTTCTTCTTCTTCCACCCCCCACCCCACCCCCGCCTCTTTCTTAATCCTTCTTCCTCTTCTTGAAGTGGTTTTTCACAAAGAGTGATTGGGTTATCATTTGTTTGCTTCAGTCTCATTATCTTCGACTTTCCACTAAGAATTTCTTTTTGCGCTCGCTCGCTTTGAACTCAAGCGTAGTCCATAACACTATTTATAGTAGTGATGGACTGAATTTTGCGTGTGGATTAGCTTTCACTATTAACATTGCCCCTCGCCATCAGGCGAACTAACTCCGACTTCAGAGGTACTTGTAATTTACGTCCCCAAGTCAAGGACGACAGGTCAACGTTTTAGTCCAGCTGTCCGGTATATGGTTTGAACCGCTTACCTCGGTATCAACACACCGGATGTTTAAGAACACGCGTTCTTAGCCATTCGGCCATGCGGACCTGCCCACTAAGAATGAATTGAGACCTAATTGTCGTGAAAAACTAAATTTAGTTTATCTCGCATCTGATATCATGTGTAGAACAGGAGGGTAATGTCCTCCGCCAAGCCCAGATCATCAGACTGCTCTATTAATGTTTGGATCGTGACATTTCTTCCAAACTTTCGATTTCCCTCTTGACCTGGTTATCTTTTTGAAGAAAAAAAAATGTCTTTTGTTACCACATATGCCAGATAATGATATGAGTATAGCAGTATAGATGACCATCATATTGTAACAGCGAGTGAAAACCCACATCAAGTGATCATAAATAGTGAAACAGCCCTACCTTACTTTAAGACAAGTTAGTTGCATGTCCTCTATAGGACGTCACACTCAACCCCAGCATTTTTGGAATGTTTGTAATTTACTAGGCAAGTTTACGTTCAGTACTTTGCCACTGCTTTCTGAGCGACGGACGCTCATAACATTGTTAGAAATCAACACAAAGCGGTCTGCTTCCAAATCGCCTGCAACTGATTTTGAACACGGTACGTGGGATTGCAAATCATGCTTGCTACGTCTTCGCCACAAATGCCGGTATTCCTTTAAGAGTTAATTTGTTTTTCATATAATAACATTATCAGTGATCAAGTGCACATTGTCAGGATTGGGTCTTTCAACTATTTCCTTTTGGTTTCAGCTGGAGGAAACATCACGGAGATAGGAAACGTAGACTCCTTTTATAATGCCTACAAAAAACGGCTAGCAATGAACTTCAACGTAGTCGCTGAATGTCACAAGCCTGTATTGGCGGCAGTCAATGGATTTGTGGTATTATTGTCACACTGATGGGTTGTTTTTTAAAGTCTATTTCATAAGTGTTATGGTTTTTATGTTATGCTAATATTGATTGTTCCTTTGCAAGATGCGCCTGTGAGACT
Source organism: Cepaea nemoralis (assembly GCA_014155875.1). NCBI lineage: Eukaryota > Metazoa > Mollusca > Gastropoda > Stylommatophora > Helicidae > Cepaea > Cepaea nemoralis. Next base: position 21,235 of record JACEFZ010014357.1, read on the forward strand.
TGAACACTTTCTAAACAAGCTGCACAGAGCATAAATACCTTTCAATGTACATGTTATACACGGGTTCTAAGAATACCCTGGGTACAGAAAAGAACAAATTCATCCATACTACAAGATCTGAATACTGAAAAAGGTTGGCTACTAAAGACGATAAAACAACGAAAATTTAAATATGTTGTTCACTTGAAACGTCGTGAAAGTTTGGAGAGAAAAATAATGGAGGGGTATACTCCCGGGAAGAGAGGAAGAGGAAGGCCAAAGAGAAGATGCGTGGGGGATGTGGCAGATGATCTCCAAATGGGTGTATCGGACGCGAGACTTCTTGCTTATGACCGATAAGTTTTCGGAAGGTTGTTATGGTATGCGAGCGAGGTTCTGCAAAGGACATGTTACTGAATGAATGAATGAATGAATAAATGAATGAATGAATGAATGAATGAATGAATCGACGTCACTGCACACATTGGCATTTTAATGAGAGCTCAGTCCTCTAGTGAAGCAGCCATTCCAACGTATCTGATCACTGTCCCGGTGAGGAGTTGTTGTGATCTCCTCTCTCGACATCGATATGCTTGACAGCGCCTCACGTTCATGTCGTGTAGTCAGGTTAGCGCCAGAATCTCGTCAGCATCCGCCAACTGTATCGGTACTCTATTGATTTTAATCAGTTGTATTAGTCCTGTCCATGCTTCTTCCCGCTTGAAATAGAGCATTCCTTCCCAGCTGGTTCTCGCGTTGATCACATTTGACCCCGACATGTCTGGGTGCTGTTTCAGGGCGTGAAGAGCGACTTTTGGATGCTGTCTATCCTGTTCAGAAAGGAGACTGTCGATTGCGATCTTCGGTAGTATGTTTAGGGAGTCTGTTTACTTATATTTTAGACTAGGTAGCCCGGTCACCGAAAAATAAAATCCCCGCCTCTATGGGTATTCGAACACATGATCATATGGCCGGCAGGCAAACATCATTTGTGTATAACAAGAATTATTTTCATCCACGAAGTTAGGAACGTGGCGTGCTATGATACAGAGAAGCGGCCGCATCAGGCGACACCCTAAGGGGCGGCATAAACAGGGAAGGAGGGGCGGCATTTCGAAGCTTGCATCATTAAGGGGCAGCATTTCGAAGATGTCCATCATAGTTTGAAAATCTATCGCACGACCTTGCATAAAGCTGATAGTATATAGTATATGTTGCTGTCTGCTGTGCAAGTGCCTGAGTTCACACCAGCCTGCTCTATCGTCTGGATATTAGGTTGGAATCTGCTGACGACGAAAAACTAAACCCGTGGACGAAACTACCAACCTAGGCCTGGTCCCAGGCAGTGCGATTGGCAAGTCTGAATTATGAATTGGTTACTTTCCAGAATGGCGTTCTGCTGCCATGAGATTTCCCCGCCAGTCTGGCGCACCCTGCACCTTTGTAAGCTTCCGGGGTGGATGATGAGTTCTGCAGCACAGCTCGCGTGGAGACATTTAGTTTAGCACTGAGTCAAGAACGTTAAATTAGTTGCATATCCTTTATATGACGTCGCAGGCAACCTCGAACTTTTTGGCTGTTTGTGATCTCTTGGCAAGGTTAGAGTCCGAACGAACGAACTTTACTGTTGCAGGGTCACAAAACAGGCAAGAAGAAAATAATGTACACCGGTCTCACTCCGACAGAAGCCAGCCCTTATGTGGGCTCGTGTGACCTGACCGCCGGGGCATCGAACTTAAGTCTCGCTGTCTTCCCGGTTTTATTTACTCATAATTGATTATAGTAATATAGAAAGAAACGCACAGTTAGAAACAACTGTTACCAACAAGTAAGTGTAAGTCCTAAAAGAAGTAAACAAAAAGCGTAACTTGATCAGAGAAATTAACAGCCAGTAGACAAGATTTCTTGGACCCATGAGGACGAACAAATTAGGAACTTAGTGACAACTGACAAACTTGACCAGTAAAGAGCAAGGGGATGGCAAATAAATAAATACATGAATTGCTTGGTCACGTGGTATTTTCATTACGGCTTTATTACTCTGGCCATCGGTTGATTTACAATGGTGTTTTTTTTTTCCACCTAACACTATATATAGCTTGGTATAGGCTGTGAAGTGGCCATGATGTGTGATATTATTTATGCCGGGGAAAAGGCTCAGTTTAGAATGCCACAGATCTCAATAGGCATTATCCCAGGTAAGTCCAATAGTGATTAGTGCTCTCGTATACCAGTCGGATAATGTTGAGTTTAAATTCCGCTCTAGGCGATTCCTTCGTTTGTTTATTTTTTTTGTTTTTTCGTAGTCAATTGTTCTGGGGTCAGTTCAACACTGTCAGTTAAATGTGTTTGTTTGTTTGTTTGTTTTAATTACGGCATCCCTGCCGTTGATTATCGCACCGAATGGGACAATGCACCAGTCTTATAATCACATTACCACATTGAATTACACGTGCATAAGATGTCATTTTCCAGGCTCAGCAATACAGCCCGCCGGCACAGTCACCGTGTAGTCTGCGGGTTGTTTTGTTTATATGCCAGAACTTTAATTAGGATCGAACAGACGACCCGTGGTGTGAGGTGGATAATCTGAACCCACGGCAACCAGAAGTCGCAGAAACTTGCCGGGAGATGAGCAGACCAGCGTTGTACCAACTAGACCATCCACTAAGTGTTCATATGGCAGACAAAAGGAGCCTACATTATATCCCAAAAACAGCACTCATCATGAGGCAGGTCCATTGCAGAACGTCTCCCCCCCCCCCCCCCCCCCCCCATCCCATGCGAAAGGATTCTCGACCCTTTGTCAGTTCCCCTATATCGTGCATTTTTATCCCCAAGATTTTTGCAATGTTTTGTGTCTGTCCTCGTGTCCTAGTCGATTACCCTTTCTTCTTTTACTGAATCATGCCTTACACCCATGTTCTATCACAACCACTGTGATGCTTACATGTGTGTATAATCCACCTGATGTTACATTAAATTCCACACTGACAATCAAGACTTAACTTCTTTGTCAAGATAAAGTGGTGGTTAATGTGCACTATTATGTGTTATAGTCAGACCTTGCATTGGTAGTGTTTGTACCTTCCTAAAGCTCTGGGATATATAGGGCTGCTCGAGGCTTCCAACTGTTAAATATAGACTTGACGTCATTATTATTGTCACACAAAAGGAGTTTGAAAATTCTTTCTCTGATGTCAGTGCTGCGATGTACAGGGTGTATTTTTAATGACTGTAGTATTTGAAAATATTGCCGGTCCAAGTTTTATATTTACCTATTATGTTGCATGAACTTTACAGAGGGTGAATACAAAAACTTGGACCGGCACTGTACTTGTACACTGCACAGTCATTAAAAATACACCCTATAAACAGTCATAGATGTGTGTGCCTAGTTCTTGAAAATAATCCACTTGAATTTAAATGATACACCACAAAGAAAGCTAGGATCTGCGCTCTAACAGTTAAGAAACTGCCGTGCTTACATAACACAAGCGTTTACATTTAGCGAGATAAATAAAATGTCAGCATGCCGAATGGGTAAGAGAGATCGTCTGTAAATATTCGGTGGGCTGATGCCGAGATAGTGGGTTTAAACCCTACATAATGATGATTTCTCGTACTTTACTTTCTTGACGTAAATTACAAGTACCTCAGAAGTCGGAGTGGGTTCGCCTGATGACGAGGGACACTGGTAATATGGAAAGCTAACCCACACGCCAAAATCAGTCCAGTGCACAAGAAGTAGTAGTAGTAGCACGTGTATGGACTACGCTTGAGTTGAAATGAACGCTAAAAACTTTCAGGCCATTTTGGTTTCACATAAACTTACTTAAATGGTTCGGCCATATAACTAAGCTACCATCTAACAGTATACCACAACAAGCAACGATGAACAGGCCAAATTTAACCAAACGAAGCGGCCGACCATGTAAACGATGGACATGGGGAATGATAGAGCAATGGGAATCTCGATATTTGAAGTCCATAAACGGGAACGCTCCCGCTGTTTATGCTTCACCTTGACACCGCAAGGTACAAGATGATGAGATAAACTTACGTATATAATATGGAGTGATGACCAGCTAAATTATCAAATAGTTACGCGTGAATGCACGAGAATGACAGATTGTAAGGTAAAATAACTACACGATTTACTGTTTCTGTCCAGGTGCTGGAGGTTCACAAAGACTGCCTCGCGCCATTGGCAAGTCAAAAGCATTAGAAATGATTCTGACAGGAAACAGAATGTCAGCACAGGAAGCAGAGAAAGCTGGTACGGCGAAGTTAGTAAAGAAAAAAATATTTGAATAATATAAACACAAACAATAGTTTAGAATTTGTATTACCTGGCGTAACTCGCTGTATCTCATAATATGCATTCTGTAGAAGTAGAACAAAGATTGAAGCAACACCACGAATCCGTACAGCACACATACACAATACAAAGACAAATCTAGCCAGCTTGATTTGTGATGTTAATTGTCCTGGCTTTTTCCATTATCTATAATATTTATTTATGACTGATGGCAGCCGCGACAGTTCAGTGGCTAGCAAGCTCGCCTGTAGGTCCAGTAGACATATGTGTCAGAGTCTCACCCGAGGATAGAACGCGTTGTCTGCACCAACGCCCGACAATGCAACGCCGAGATATTATAAGCCCTACAGTTATAATGCGGCGGCCTCACTAGCGCCAGGCAGCCAGCGCTCGATAGGGTAGCGCTGGGCTATTATAAGCACTACAGGCGATAAGCGCTGAACGATGCTAAGCAGGCAGCTAGCACACAGCGTGAACCGTGAGGGGTCACGCGTGCTAAACCAAGCGCTACTAGAGAGTGTGCTGTGTCCAGTCAGACTGAGCTGGACGGTCGTCAGAGACAGACGTGTGAAAGCGGCTGAGAGTTGATGCATGTCGCGAAAGCTAGCCTGTTTGACAGCTTGAGATGGAGTGCATGTCTGTGTGACTTGTAAGTTGGAGTGCATTGATATCTTATGTTGTATTGATGTATTGATTACTTGCACTGTTGTAATCCATTGTATATTGTAACTTGTGATTGCGCGAAGCGTGTATTGATTCACGATGTGTGCAGTGCGCGAATAAATAGCACGAAATATCTTATCGGCGGTTAGCCTTGTGTTGTTTAGCTAGTGTAATTAAGATCGTACTTTGTCAAGTAACGAGCCCTAATTCTTGCCCTAAGCAAGACTTTGACAAGTGCGAACGTGGTGGCCTTCGTCCGGTTTATGAATCAACTGTTTACAGAAATGTGCCGATAGTAGATAGAATTTTGTTGGTAACAAATGTGAACATAGCGACTGCGGTCAAAATTTTGGATAAGTTAATTATAATTATTAGTATAGAAAGCGTGTGCGTTATAGTTTAAAACATAAATATCATTGTGTGAGTTAATTTAATCAAAGCAAAATTACGTTTTTGAACTTAGAAAATTGCAACCGAGGCATCAAAGTGACAAAAACAAAATGGTGGCCATGTACTTGAATGTCATTGAGTAGTGATAGTGTAAGCGGAACGAGTGGAAAGTGTGAATAGAAAGTTGTTGAGTGTGGTGATACGACTAACAACAATACTTGACGACATACAAACCTACAAAAACTTAAGTGACATTGCATACACCACACACTTGCACATGTTCTAATTTCTCTTAGTCCAAAAAGAACAGGTTGTTTGGGGTCATCTACACCTGTCCCTCGGAAACTCCAAAAATTTTTGGCCGACATAAAGCAAAAACCAGTGCGGTTTCGAGCAGTAGTAAGCAGCCATTGCCCAACACATTATCTCAGGAGTACTTGAGTATAAAAGTTTTTCCTCGTTCTTATATTTTCGTTCTGCAGGCCTAAACACTAGCTATAATATTAAATACTGTAAACCTTTGAACTCAAATTACTAACAACTTTATTAATTTTGTGTCTATCGATTTCATCATACATTTTGTTCATCATGGCTAGTTTGAACGAGTACATTGAAATGGGTTTAAAAATGAACTATACTGGTGAAGAGTTGAGAGCCTGGAGTGAGAAAAAGTTTGCAGAATACCTCCTACAACAGGAGAAGATTAATGAACGTGATGAAAGAGCTGCCGAAAGATCTTTAAAACTTAAGCAAGCAGAAGCAGACACTGCTTTAAAACTTAAGCAAGCAGAAGCAGACACGGCTTTAAAACTTAAGCAAGCAGAATTAGATAATGCTTTAAAACTTAAGCAAGCTGAAATTACAGCCCAAACCAGGAAAGAAGAGCTCGAAGTACAGCTAAAAATTGAACAGCTGAAAGCAGAAACTTCCAAAGAAAAGGAAGATAGAAAAGCTGACAAAGACCAGCCATATAAGAAATACCAAGGCCTGATTAAAAGTTACTCCACAGGTGACTGCATAGCAGCTTTCACTCAAAATTTTGAATGTATTATGGATCATTATCAGATCCCAAAGTCAGAATGGAGTATAATATATATGAGAAGTCTTTCTGGAGATCCTCTGAAAGTAATAGAGGTCATTCCAAATGACCTGAAGAAAGATTATCAGCATATTAAGACAAAAATTATGGCTCATTTTCTGCTATATGAAGCAGGCTACAGAGAACAGTTTGGTAAATTGTCTCCTAAACCAACACAAACGTTCTCTGATTACATCTCAGAAATACAAAATGTTTTCTCTAAGTGGCTATCTGCAGCCAAGGTAAATGGTAATTTTGATAAATTGGTGGATCTTATTTTGAGAGATAAAATCATTACATCTCTCCCACCACCATTTTCTAAATTTCTATTAGAATGTCAGTGTGAAAGTGTACAACAGATTGAAAGTCGGGGAGCAGGTTATTTTTCAGCCAATAAACAATGTTTCAGTACTGGGTTGACGAGCACAGACTTTTTAGCAGCCGCTACTTATGATAGATCTAAGTCAGGGCCTTACAACAAACAAAAGCCATATAGGCAATCTGCTGATCAGAGTAACAAATGCAGATATTGTCATTTGCCACACACCGAAACTGATATGTGTGACCAACATCCTGGTTACATGTCTTACTTACAAAACTACATAGCAAAGCAAGACAAGGAAAGAAAGGTATACAGACGTGCCACCAAATGCTTCCTCTGTAAAGCTTTCGGCCACTGACGTAAAGATTGTAAAGCCAAAGCTATGTCTAGAAAGGCTAATGCAGCTATGATTGATAGTTCGTCATCAGATGATGAAAGTATAGAAGATCAAAATGTAAACGCAGCACATGCTATTGATGTGTTTCAACACGACAAATGTACTGTCTGTGATCAATTTCATGAAGATGGCATTTTGACATGTGGCCATTCAATTCCTGTTACAAATGAGGAAGCCAACTTAGTTGTAAACTCCCAAGGTAAACTAAACATCTACCAGGGGTATATTAACGGTAGAGCTGCCACCGTTTTACGTGATAGCGGCAGTACCCTCATTGGCATTAAGAAAGACTATATTTTACCATCACAATATAGTGGTAAATATGTTACTTGCAGAACTTTCTCGGGTAACATCGAGAGATACCCTCTTGCATGGGCATATATAAATACACCATTCCTCTCCGGAAAGGTTAAATGCGCAGCATTGAACAATCCTTGTTGCGATGTTATCATCGGTAACCTTCCAGAGGTTAATGACATGCCACATGACAGTATTGTATCCTCTGCCACTTGTAGCACCGATTATACCATCTCACCATCATCACAAATCACGTTTCATGATATTGATGTATTACCACCCATAAATGAATGTATGTATGCCAATTCGGCAATGTCATCACAGGAATGTAGTTGTGTGAATGTGACACCAAGTTGTAATGTACATGTTAACCGTAATAGTACAAATGCAGTAACTAGATCTACTGCTCAAAGGCAAGATCGAATCGATCAGACAGAGGCTTTACAGCTAATAAGCCCAGTTGTAACATCTCCTGAAACAACTAGGGAGAAATTTATAACAGCTCAAAAAGCCGATCGATCATTGCAAAAGTATTTTAAACTAATAGGTCAAAAGCCACGAGTAGCAAAGAACGCTAAATGGTATTTTGCTCTGAAAAAACGGAATTCTGACACGGTACTATACCAAAGGTTCTAGCACTACTGAACAAACGGTGCTACTTTCAGATAACCGCAACCAAGCATTACAGCTAGCGCATGACATACCCTTTGCAGGGCATATGGCGTATGCTAAAACGCGAGCAAGGTTACTTACTCAATTCTATTGGCCTAAATTTTGCAGTGATACGAAAGTATATTGTAGATCTTGTGACATCTGCCAAAAGCTTGTTAAAAAGGGAAAACACCCGCAAGCAGAACTGCAAGTCACTGATTTGGCAAGTAGACCATTTGAAAAGATCTCGGTCGATATAATTGGCCCCCTTAACCACATAACATCAAGGGGAAACAAATATATTGTTACAATAATTGATTTATGTAGTCGGTGGCCAGAAGCCATTCCAATGAAGAATATAACTTCCAAAGATATCATGGAAGTATTTTTTCATATTTTTGCAAGGGTAGGATTCCCTGACACCATTCTTTCAGATCGGGGTAGCCAGTTTATTGCCGCAGCTACACAAGCATTTACTAAAATGTTGGGGGTGAAGCAATGCTTCAACAGCCCATACCACCCACACTCCACAGGTATCATAGAAAAGATCAACGGCGATCTTAAACATATGCTCGCAAAAGTAACCCAAGAGCATCCTGAAGACTGGGACACGTATCTGCCTGCTATTTTATTTGCATATAGAGAAGTGCCACATTCCAGCACTGGATTCTCACCATTCGAAATCGTGTATGGTGCCAAACCACGCGGCCCATTATCATTGTACCATTCTATGCTAACTGAAAGTAAAACCATTTGTACACCCATTTCATTATATGAACATGTAACATCATTGCGCGATAGAATTATGAGATCATGTATGTTAGCTAAAGAAGCACTACAAAAATCTGGTGCTATCTACCGACAATACGCTAACAGAGGAAATAGAACCATTACTCTGACGCCAGGACAGGACGTTCTTCTCTTATTGCCAAGTGACAGACATCTTCTGACAGACTCATGGCAAGGACCGTTTAAAGTACTACGACAAATTTCGACGGTAGATTACGAAATTGCAATTAGGGACAAACACAAAATTTTCCATATTAACATGCTTAACCCATACTACCACAGGGACGACGAACAAGTGGAGACGACAGCAAGCACAACAATAGTGGACCAGACAGACGACAACGATACTGACGAGATACCAACACCAGTCCTTGACACGACAACCAACCTACAGGACATAAATCCCAAACTGACTCAGACACAGATTAACAGTTGCAGACAAGTATTACAAGACTACAGTACAATTTTTTCTAACAACCCAGGACAGACAGACTTAGTGCAGCATCATATTATTTTGACATCTGACATTCCAATAAAATGCAGACCATATTCCATCCCTATACACTACAAAGACAAATTGCATCAAGAAATTACTGACTTAGAAGCAAATCATATCATCCGACGTTCACAATCACATTTTTGTTCACCTATTGTCATTGTGAAGAAGAAGGACAACACAATAAGACTCTGTGTTGACTATAGGAAACTCAACAGCATTACACAGTTGGATTTAGAACCAATGAGCAACTGTGAAGACATACTGACGGAATTGACTGACTCACGGTACTTTACTAAACTTGACATGACAAAAGGTTACTGGCAAATACCTGTACATGCTGACAGTATACATTTGACAGCATTTGCCACACCCTGGGGACTATACGAATGGTGCAAGTTGCCATTCGGGCTAGTTAATGCTCCAGCAACATTTGTCAGAATGACAAGACGACTTTTGACAAACATTCCCAACATCATTTGGTATATGAACGACATTTGCATACATACAAGCAACATGACAGACCATATAACAGCACTGCAGCAGACATTCGACAGGATTAGACAACATGGACTGACAATAAAACCATCCAAAGTTGATATAGCCTTTCAAGAAATTTCATTTTTGGGCTATAAGATCTCAAATGGCTTCATATCAACGGACGATAACATAATGTCCAGAATTTTAAAATTGGCGCTTCCGACAACCAAGAAACAGTTGCGAAGTGTGTTAGGTCTTTTGAATTATTATAGACAATTCATTCCTCATTTTGCTGAATTGACCAAATGTTTTACTGATTTACTAACAAACAAACATCCAAATGTCATTGTAAATAGCGAATGTTTAAGGCCTGCATTTGCGAAAGTTTTATCTTATTTTTCCAAGGAACCCATTCTAAAATTACCAGATCTTAGCACTATTTTCAGGCTAAGATGCGATGCGAGCTCCGTAGCCATTGGAGGGGTATTACTTCAAGATCACGACCAAGTGTTGTACCCGGTATACTACGTCTCCCGGAAACTGAACACCAGCGAACGAAATTACAGCACGCCGGAACTCGAAGCCCTCGCTCTTGTGTTCTCGGTACGTAAATTGTCCAGATTTCTTTTACGTAAACATTTCATCATTGAAACAGACAATAGTCCGTTGACATTTATCACCAGGGGAACCCCAACTAACCAAAGAGTGGCCAGATGGTCCCTTCTTTTACAGGACTATAGCTTCGAAATCAGACATATCAAAGGCTCACATAACTCTCTTGCCGATCTTCTATCGAGATGTCCTGACGATTCACCCAATAGCCAGGTAACACCCGAGCACATTGCAGATGGTGTATAAACTGCAACCTAGATAGTGCTCAACACCACAGCCAATTGTGACTTCATATCAGTTACGCTGTGTAAAACTGTGTGATAGGGAAAATGTAATTTCCCAGTGTAAATATATTATGTACATATTGTTATTATCATGTGAATGAACGGTTCGTATAATTATAAGAAAGTTGCAAGAATGTCATTAATAGTGTAAATATATATTATCATTATAATAATGACACCAGAAGTGTCACAGGACAGTACTACAGGACCCAAAGACTTACTGAGCTTGAACAAGTACCAAGCAATCCTGAGTACAACTATAAAGATGGTCCACGACGTTTTAACAAGTATGAGCGATGACCGTGACAACCTAATCTGAGAATATGACGGAAGAAGCTATCCTACCACTGATAACAAGATCTGGGTACTCCGTATATTTACAGTCTAACGCAACGAGAGACCTTAATGTGAGTGTGCGGCAACATCTGTACACTTCTTTTATATATTTATATTACTTTCATAATAATGTACCATAATAAAATATTTGTAAATTGATGACAATTGTATGTAAATTCGAGTATGAAACATTTCCATATACAATATTGTATATGTCGATTTTTGTTAGATGTAATCTCAGCATCGTAACTTGATTGACTTTTTCACAAAAGTGACCTTTTTGTGCACTTTTGTCAGAGAGGATCAAATTATGACACTAAGAAAGAAAATGGTACCTGTAATTTATTTTGTTGAAAGCATGATGAAATTATTGTCCCTAAATTTTGTTACATAAACAAGGGACATAACTAAATATTGTTGGTGATGCGTAAATATGTATTGAAACTACCATGTTTGCCTAATAGGTATCACGTCAAGAGGACGTCATGTGTATATGGGAAAACTTGCCAAAACTGAAGACCCTCATCGGGCATTCTATTAGATAGGGATAGATGTTCAATGTCGGAGTTATCTTATAGGTAGATACTCACAGACTCACCTGTTTATTTGTAATTTCTCTTTTTGGTGGAAAGGTAGGGCAAGTTAGCCGTAACTACCGGACTGGCTGTGTCTCAGTGAGGTAAAAACCATGGAATTGATTGTACCTGACAATTATGCTGTATGGATAGGCATGGGGATCATATACATATTGCTTACTAATCACCTGTACATATTAGAACTAATCAGAGCTATGTCAGATAAAGTGCAAAGTTCAATTCTGACAAGATAAAGAACAGCGAAATAGAGTACATGAAAGGAAAACCTTTCATGAAATTAAGGGGGGGGGGGAGGATGTCAGAGTCTCACCCGAGGATAGAACGCGTTGTCTGCACCAACGCCCGACAATGCAACGCCGAGATATTATAAGCCCTACAGTTATAATGCGGCGGCCTCACTAGCGCCAGGCAGCCAGCGCTCGATAGGGTAGCGCTGGGCTATTATAAGCACTACAGGCGATAAGTGCTGAACGATGCTAAGCAGGCAGCTAGCACACAGCGTGAACCGTGAGGGGTCACGCGTGCTAAACCAAGCACTACTAGAGAGTGTGCTGTGTCCAGTCAGACTGAGCTGGACGGTCGTCAGAGACAGACGTGTGAAAGCGGCTGAGAGTTGATGCATGTCGCGAAAGCTAGCCTGTTTGACAGCTTGAGATGGAGTGCATGTCTGTGTGACTTGTAAGTTGGAGTGCATTGATATCTTATGTTGTATTGATGTATTGATTACTTGCACTGTTGTAATCCATTGTATATTGTAACTTGTGATTGCGCGAAGCGTGTATTGATTCACGATGTGTGCAGTGCGCGAATAAATAGCACGAAATATCTTATCGGCGGTTAGCACTTGTGTTGTTTAGCTAGTGTAATTAAGATCGTACTTTGTCAAGTGACGAGCCCTAATTCTTGCCCTAAGCAAGACTTTGACAATATGATCGAATCCTAACTGAGGCGGGGATGTTTATAAAAATGTACCTGAGCTGCCAGGTCGATCTAGTCTAAAATAAGTGCCAGGAAATGTTATGTAACGGCCGGCTTGGTATTGATCGTTTCACCCATCAAGTGCAAACGGATCTATAAATTATATGACTAGATCATATATCCAGTAAGCCTCACGATGTTGAAGAATTTCCTTTATGTTATATATACTGTTAATATTTTGTTTAGATGATCCCTTGATATCCCAAAAGATGGTAATTAGAATTTTCCCAGTGAATTCCTGCCTCTCGATTTTTTCTCTTAACTGGAGAACACGGGTGTTTCCATTGCATGTTTCTACCTTTTCTTCTGCTCTCCCCTGATTGAAACAATTGTCTCCATACTCAACCATCACTCTTCTGTAGATTTCACGATGTTTCACACCCCTTGACCACGCACTATAAGCAATTTTTTCCCCGTGTTCTTCCACGGTGCAAGTCGACAGTGGGGTTGTAATTTTGTATTCGCTGTTGCCAGTTTTTGTATAGAAAGACCAGTAATTCACAGGTTAGCAGGTTTAGTTAGAAGGTTAGGATGAAGGAAGCATCGGGAAGAAACATTGGGAATTCACAATTAGAACAGGTAGGAGATGAAGGAAGCATCAAAAAGAAACATTGGGAATTCACAATTAGAACAGGTAGGAGATGAAGGAAGCATCATAAAGAAACATTGGGAATTCACAATTAGAACAGGTAGGAGATGAAGGAAGCATCAGAAAGAAACACCAGCAATTCACAATTAGAACAGGTACGACATGAAGGAAGCATCAGAAAGAAACAACAGCAATTCACAATTACAACAGGTAGGAGATGAAGGAAGCATCAGAAAGAAACATTGGGAATTCACAATTAGAACAGGTAGGAGATGAAGGAAGCATCAGAAAGAAACATTGGGAATTCACAATTAGAACAGGTAGGAGATGAAGGAAGCATCAGAAAGAAACATTGGGAATTCACAATTAGAACAGGTAGGAGATGAAGGAAGCATCAGAAAGAAACATTGGGAATTCACAATTAGAACAGGTAGGAGATGAAGGAAGCATCAGAAAGAAACACCAGCAATTCACAATTAGAACAGGTAGGACACGAAGGAAGCATCAGAAAGAAACACCAGCAATTCACAATTACAACAGGTAGGAGATGAAGGAAGCATCAGAAAGAAACAACAGCAATTCACAATTAGAACATGGAGGGATACGGAAGTATAGGAAAGAAAGATTGGGAATTCACAATTATAACATGTGGATGAAAACAGAAGCATCGGAAAGAAATACTGGATATCCATTAAGAGGTTTCCACGATTGTATTACTATTTTATTGTTTTAAACATATATTTATGTAGTTATGGCATTTATATGTGTAAGTTCAACATTACTTATGGCATCCCAGGACTAGTCAGTAAAGTGTTTCCTCCAGACCAACTCGTTGATGAAACGATAAAAACTGCAGAGAAAATAGCGGGCTTCTCCAAGTTTATTGTTTCCCTAAGTAAAGAATGTGTCAATAAAGGTATGCTCTGTACTTCTGAAGCCATTTTTTGTGAATTATTACAAAACAATTTAAGGTTATTTTAATATTAGTTAACTGTATGTCCTTTACATTGCACGTTGTAATCAATCCTAGTTTGTGATTTATTAGTCAATATTAGTTAGTAGTTTTAGACAACGATACAAGTAGGAAGATAACATCAAGAGATGGACGAATATCAGTCTGACAGAATGTACAGTCAAAGCGAGAGACAGTGTTGAAGATATATTGCAGCCAACCTTCATTGTGGAGAAAGTACCTGATTGATTGATTGCCACTGACTTCGAAACGGCTGACATCTTATGCCATGGGATAAACGCAAAGCGGCCTGCTTCCAATTCGCCCACGGCTGTTTTCGAACCTATTAATGTAGTGTTTAAGAAAGATAAGTTTGCCTTATGCTACTACACTATCCTCCTCATCAGTGGACGTTGAGGCTGTGATAGGCTGGGAGGACAGCTTAGCCAGACATGTTGTGTTTTAAGGGGAGCGGCTGGCCGAGTGGCTAAGAACGCTGGGTTCTCCTTGGAGATCCGGGCTCGAATCATCGGTAAGGTGTGAATTTTTTTCTGTCGAGGGCAAATAGAAAACCCTAACCTGTACAGTTCGCGGCGACTGCACTAGCCAGGCGGCCTTAATTCATCAGGCTCAAGACCCCCTGCCCTACACTGCAAGGTACTATAGGCAGTAGATGACAGATGTGTTTGTAACAGACTCACAGAGTAAGTTCCGGAAAGTGAAAACGAGCACGTTCCGGGTAGCATGGGTAGTATCTACCTACAGGACAGAGACTGCGAGCACATCGTGGATGTTCTGTTCAGTACATGTGGAGCAATGAACGGGCTGATAGATAAGCCACGGGAAGACTACTTGATGTTTAAGGCTAAGTTGACGTGGTGAAGACTAGAATCAGATGGAGAGTGCAGCTGGACAGACAGAGTGTAGATACCTGGAAAGAGTAGAAGTTCTGGACGATGCTCAAAGCGTAGAGGAAAAATCAGGTGGACTTTTAAACAAAATTCCAATGGAATAATCACTGGTTATATCAGCATGGGAACTTCTCGATGGCTTCTGAAGAGGTGGAGACGGATCATGCGTGGGAATGCCCCCGAGCACTGCTATTGAAGCTTCAAATGACTATTTAGTATCCATTAATTTTTATCTTATTCTGCGATCAACGTTTGTTATGCGTCTAATTCTGGTGCTCCTACAGTCTACTTCCCATAATAACATATCCATGTTAATTTATGTGGTTGTTTTGGAATTAGAGGTTTAAAGATTGAGGACAACCCACTACTGGCAACGCTGGTCGTATTCCGGTACGACCTAAGGCCTTGTCCACGTCAGATTAGAAGATTGGAATCACTCGTCAGTAGAGCATATCCCTGACTGGACCCTGGATTGAACTCCGGGCCACTGGCGTGTGAGGCGGGTGTGTAACCACTTGACCACGCAGCTCACTCTAGACTCGACCACATTGTCACACTAGAATATCACGTCACCCATCGTAGGTTGTAGCTCAAAGTTTTCCCGATCGCAGCGATTGACAGTCAATGTGGCCCCGAATGATCAGGTTTTCTCGATCTGAAGGCACACCAGGCGCCTAAAGTCCAGCGAACAATAAACATGAAATCTCCATGTTTATCTCTAGTCGTGTTGCACAGCATCCATTGTAATGTGTATGTGTCATTTTCCTAGACCCATGCCACCGAGCCAACATCTTCAGATTTCGACGGTTAGGTATTAAGTAGTATCCGTTGTTTAACAAAGATGGACAAACAAAGTTTGTTATTTTTGCCTCCATAAAATTATCCTTTCCGTCCCATGCGCGTATAAACTGATATGCTTTTCACGGTGAGAACACCCAGCAACAAGTCCTGATTAACAACACTAAATAAAAGAGCACAGTATTCCCCAGTTCTACTAGAAAAGAAAAAAAAAAGCAAGTCTCGTGGCAGGAATCTGCTATGGATTTGTGAAGTGTTAGGACCATTAGAACCATCGCATCTGTGTAGGCTTGCGTGTATAGAGTAATTGGGAGGGGGGGGGGGGGGGGGTAATCTTTCCATCTCATAGCGAATGATGCGATAACTGAATTTGAACCCCCAACCATCCTCGGTCATACTGTTGTGAGCGCCCTCACATCTACAGCAAAGTTTTACTCTCGTTGGGATAAATAGTAGAAATAATTTCTTTGTTGACTACTATAAATCTTAGCACCATTTTCAGCCAGTATTATGCACAGATACACAATCTTATCTTTATATATTTCAGGTTATGACATGTCTTTAGCAGATGGACTTCATTTTGAAAAGATGCTAGTCTATGCTGCGTTTTCAACGGTAATATTCATGATCAATATTTTCACAACAGACTATGTACGCGCGTGTGTGCGTGTGAGAGATGGAGAGATAGAGAAAAAAAAGAAGAGAGAGAGAGAGAGAGAGAGAGAGAGAGAGAGAGAGAGAGAGAGAGAGAGAGAGAGAGAGAGAGAGAGAGAGAGAGAGAGACTGCTATCTAGCCATAAACATATGCAATATATGATTAGGAAACTCAAAAACAACAAACATCGGACATGGCCAGCAGTGGCTGAGAGGTAATGGTATCCATGTCAGATTTAGAATGCATCGGGTTCGATGTCAGTACAGGGCTGGGAATTATTTCAAGAACCATTGGCATCTCATGATATTACATCTGATCTCTTGGGTAGCATGTTCGGAAGCCTAACCTTCTCGAAAAAGGGAGAGACACCAGAGGTCCTGTGTGCAAGGTATACAGGTTAAAAGTCCCACAGCAACCGAAAATCGCAAAGAGTAGGCAATAAGGCTGCAACCCTGGCAAACTGTTATGAAAGAAAACCTACCCAGGGTAGACAAAACCCACTAGCTTGGATAGAATCTGTCTTTAGCAGATGGGGTGTCAAACTCAATCGCTCAGCAGGCCAAAACTCAAATCACACGAAGGTTGCGGGCCGGACAGGATAAACATTCAATAAGCCGAAAATTAAACCTTTTTTAAACATTAATATAAATTAAAACAGAAAAATGTTTTAATAATAAAACATCATTGGTATACACATTTTCACTCTTATGTCAGTTTGTCAGAGCACGATGTTTGGCATCTTTTCTTGGCTACAAGTTCGTTTATGGTGGGAGTCATGGTTTGTGTCATTGAGATTCTCATGACGGACTGCAAGTGTTCATCAGCGAGACGACTCTTGTGTGATGTTTTGTTAATCTTCATCACAAAAAACAGCTGCTCACACAGATATGTGCTACCAAACATGCTCAAGGTTTTTCAATGGAAAAATATCAATCCATTGTGAAAAGTAACATTCCATTGTGAAAAATAACAATTCATTGTGAAAAATATCAATTCATTGTAAAAGATAACAATCCATTGTGAAAAATATAAATTCATTGTGAAAAATATCAATTCATTGTGAAAGATAACAATCCATTGTGAAAGATTTTCCTAATTCTCGGCATTTTTTTTTTTTTTTTTGGGGGGGGGGGGGGGGGGTGTTCACTTGCTTTGATTGATTGATTTAGGAACAGACATCACATCATTCGGGACATTCCCATAAGCGCTCCGTCCCCATCCTCAGCAGCCAGCGAAGAGTTCCAACACTAATAGTTCCAGTAGCAATCTGATTATATGTCCGTCTCGCCTTTCCTCTGAGCGTCGATCGTCGGCCATATCCCCTCGTCACACCTCGGTGCCTCATTCTTACCAGACTATGGTGATCCATCTGCTCCTCCAAGGTGTACACGTGCTCCCACAAGTCCGCAACCACGTCTGTTTTGTCATGCATCAATACTCCACCAAGTTTTAGCGAGCCAGCCAATCTGTCCGCCTGTTCATTCCCCAACACACCGGCATGTCCAGAAGAAAAGATCCAGGCGATGCTTGCCACCCGTGACCTCCGAAGCGAAGCAAGCCCCTCTGCACGAAGCTTGCCTGTCCTCACCCTACTCAGCATGCTTTCTGAGTCAGTTACAATCAATCAATCAATCATGTGCCATGCCGGAAAGCGTGGGCGGTCATGACTCGCCATTTCACTCGATCACCAGTGTCGTGGATCAGCTCAGTGTTCCTGTCTCGTCCATGCCATGTGGCCAAGCCATCCAGGTATCTTCCTCTCGGTCTTCCTCTTGGTCTGTTCCCTTCGATCTTGCCAGTTGTCACCAAGTTATCTAATCCATTTCTTCTCATAACATGTCCAAAAAATTTTGACTGTCTACGTCTAATTTGAATAACGAAGACACAAACAATAGATTGCACGATTTATTGCCTGGCATCTCGTCAGGTACATACTGCAGAAATCACACAACTTACATGAATTAACTAGAAAAATCCTTCAAGTTGAAATATACACATATTCGCACAGTAATGTCACTTATCTACCACGGTAACTTTAAGCTGACTAACATGTCTTTCTGTTTGCACAATTCTGGCTTGCGTTGATAGATCATAATTGCTTCTGCAAATTTTAACAAGCGAGTATTTTGTGTGTTAAGCCAGGCAATAAATCGTGCAATCTATTGTTTGTGTCTTCGTTATTCAAATTCACTACGGGAAAACATTGTTTTGTACGTCTAATTTCTCTAATCAGTTTACGATGTTCATTTGTCTCCTGTAGTACTTGGTCATTGGTTTTTCTGTCTGTCCATGGTATTCTTTGCATTTTCCGCAGAGACCACATTTCTGCAGCCATCAGATGTTTTTCAGCTTGACTGCTCATTGTCCAAGTTTCACATCCATACAAAAGAACAGGCTCTATGTATCCCCTCAACACTTTTTAATACAATGTGTGTATGTATCGTGTTCTCCATCCAGCGGAAAGCTGCATTGACCGCCTCCACCTTCATTCTTAAGCTATAGTATGTCCCGATTTGAATGCCTTCATTCACGATCAATTATTTTGAAAACTGTCTGTTACATCGTTATGAAATTTTTCCAGCCGTCATATATTTACCCCCACCCAAGGAATATGTCTTTGATAGGTCCAAAAGCAACTTAAATCATGGAAAGCGGCGACATTCCTTTGATGTTTTGCTAAACAATTAGTGATTTCTCACTAACAAAGTTAAGTTTACAGTAATGGGAAACCTGCCAATTCAGATGACACACAAAGGCGTATCCGGATTCGTTTGGGAGTGGGTGCAATGAAAAAAGTAGCTTAAAATCGACAGGGTCGGCTGCATTGCACCGGGTTTGTATCCCATATGGCTCAGTTTCTCCGTAGCTCCAGCGACGACCCTCGGGAGTCTCCGAAAAAATGCACTCGTGAAATGAAAGACGCGGCCCGGAATCGAACATACAACCTTCGAGCCCGAGTCAGACGGCTTGACCACTTCACCACGGAGAATCCCGAGTGGGGTGCAATGTGTAATATTAGTAAAGACAGAGAATTTATAGAGGCACGGGGTAAATAATTTGTAAATTAACAGGAAAGTAGAAGGAATATATTTCTTACCTTATTTTTCATTTCCTTCTTGTTTCTTCAGCTTATGCTGATGCTGTAATATTTAGGGCCTGCAATTCGTCTGAATAGTTGGAGTAAAATATCCCAGTAAGTGTGTACGTAGATTAAGGTCTGCGATCTGCTCAGACCTTAATCTGTGTCGGACGATTCCAGTAGGATGATTGCTCTCGGTTGCATAAAATTCAATCCATCCTTTCTCCAATAGTCCTCTTCCTCTTTCAACACATGGTCCTCACATTTTTTCCAGTAACTTTTATCAATATTTAATAGCGCGGATTGGGTTAGTATCTTGACGTCAGACAATTTGAATGTAGTATTGGCAGTTGCCAAATGTCCTTTAATTTTAGCCCACACAAGTTCTATAGGGTTTAAATGAAAATGATACGGCGGAAGTCTAAGCACCTATGGCCATGCTCTTCTATCAACTTGTCGATTTGAAATTTCTTGCTTTTTTGCTCCTGTTTTACAAGGGACAACAACTGTTGCTTGAAATATGTTTCTGGAAATGGTATATTTTCCCTTCGGAGCCATATCTTTATTGCTTCCTTTGTGCTCGATGCCGTAGGTATTTAGTCTTCTTGGGCAACAACATTGTGATATGATGCCTTGTCCATGATTAAACAAGACGGTCTATCAAGGGATGGAAGTACTGTATTCTCGAGCCAATCTCTAAATACATTACCATTCATCTCATTATGATAATCCCTATTGTCTGTATGCTTTGATATGAACACGAGCCCAGCATTCTGTAGTAAGCCATTATGAGTACTACCAGCATGGGCTATGACGAAACGCTGTCCTTTACTACTGGGCTTTATCTTTCCATCCATTGATTGCCATTCCTTTTCACTTGTGTGGTGCGCATTGATCCACGTCTCATCCAAATATAGTATGTCATAATTTTCTTTCCGCGTTTCCCTTATTTCACGTAGGTATCTGCTTCTCATGGCTCCTAAATGCGGTTGCTCGCAAAGGATATTTCTACCTCCCTTGTACTTTCTAAAAGTGAAGCCTAATGTCCTTATGATTTTCCACAAAGTTGTTTTGGATAGCTCTATGTTACTGTCCTTTCTCAACAAAACCCCCAGTTTTCTTACAGTCACTGTTTCTTTGGCATCCATCATTTTTATAATAACTCGGCTGATGACATCCTTGTCAAAGCTGTCTACAATTGCCTTTCTATAATTGCCTTTCTACCTACCGTTTGCTTCTCGCGTGTTGGTTTCATTCCAGATTCTTGCACCCATCGACGAAACGATCGTTTACTCAAACCTAATGCATGCACTGTTCTTTTTTCGGGATTTGTAACAGTATGAAACAGTTTCCTGCGATCAGCTTCTTGACAAAAATATGTGTACAACTTCATAGCGATGTTTTGAAGTGTACACAATTTCACTTTTAATCCCATTGAACAGTATTAACACATTCAAATATTAGCTATTATTATTACATTAATGGTAAGATTTATTTATATAATCATGACAGACAGACAGACAGACGGACGGACGGACGGACGGACGGACAGGCAGACAGACAGACAAACAGACAGACAGATCCCCGCCAGAAGCCGGGCCTTGTCAGCTAGTTTATTTATATAATCACGTTTCATGAAAGAACCCCCATTTGGAGACACCTCTGAACAATCCCATTTAATTTCGCGCTGTTTGTTTCAAAACGAAAATTTTAAAAAATGCGGGGATGTGTCTTGGTGAAGCTGTACTACTGTTAAAATGATGGACGTAATCTCTAAGTCGTAAATTATATACCGCATATAAACAAACTTTGAAATCTGCTGTAAAATCTCCAGAACAAAAAATTTTTTGTTGGGTGGACATAATGATAAGGTTATAAACTAAATCTCATCATTTCCCCTCAGTTGGTTACTGAGATATTGAATTTTATATTGAGGCAACAACCAAAAAACACACTATAGTAGTTGTTCAGCAAAACATCAAAGGAATGTTGCCGCTTTCAATGATTTAAGTTGTTTTTGGACCTATCAAAGACATATTCCTTGGTGGGGGTAAATATAAGACGGCTGGAAAAATTTCATAACGACGCAACAGACAGTTTTCAAAATAATTGATCGTGAATGAAGGCAAACAAATGTGGACATACTATAGTGTATTAGTTGCTGCTGGTAGTGAGTGCACTAACCTTCACTATTGCCGGAGGGTTAGCTTTCCCTGTTACCAGTGACCTTTGCCATCAGGCGAACTTACTCCGACTTTTGAGGTACTAAGGTACTATTTTAACACATTTATATGATTTTTTTATATCAGGTTTTTCTGAATGCATGCGCTAAGATACTTAATTTGATTTGAAAATCTTAATATGATTCTCTTTAATCAAGCTATTTTTATGCTAATGTTAATTATATTTTTTCGACAAAATTGTTTGGTTAAAAAAAGTAAAGGTCTTTTTCACATGCCATGAGGAGCATTGAACATATGGTGCTTGATCCATATTTGTATAGACCAATCGGCACTCGCCGGTCTCCGTGCCCCTTACGGACGCGGTTTGTAATCCCGTATACCTGCGTTCGAAACACAGTTCCACGCGATTTGGCAGCAGACCGCATTGCGTTGGTATCGGTGCCAGTCATTCGGAAACCAATAGCAAACTACTGAACATAAACTTGCCAAGAGATCACAACGACAGAAATGTTGGTGCTGACTGCGATGTTCTGTGAAAGGATATGCAAAAACAAAAGAAAAAAAACGTCGGCACTCGATGGGTAACTAACAATGATTGCCTGAAAGAGGCTAATGAAACTATAACATTATATACAACAATAAGAAAGAGACAAATAGTTTTCTTCGGTCATGTGATGAGAAGAGAGGCATTGGAGAACATCGTGACAACTGGAAAGATCGAGGGGAAGAGAGGCAGAGGCAGACCAAGAGAAATTATGCTGGATGGATTGAGACGGTGGCATGGGGAATATCATCAGCAGAGTTGATCCAGAACACCAAACACTGAGATCTGTGGAGAGCCATGAACGCCTACGCCAGCCGGCACGGCACTTGATGATGATGACTCTGTGGGTGACGTGGTCAGTATCACAATGTCCGCCTTTACTCCCCAAAACATTTCCTTATACCCATTTTTAAATCTATCCTTATACAGATACAAAGATAATTTATTCAAGTGGTACTTTCTAGGAAGGTAAATAGTTTGCAAAAAAGATAGTTAAATATATAATTGTTACTCATTAATGTATTATATTTACACAAAATTCATCCACAGCATGACAGGAAAGAAGGGATGACAGCATTTACAGAAAAACGTCCGCCTGTCTTTAAGGATTGCTAACACATAAATGTCAACATGATGAAGATGCTTGCAGATCTACAAATTGATGGGAAAGACTTTAGACTTGTAAAAAAGATATATTGGAAACAAGCTGCCATAAAGATTGATAATGAAGTAGTTCAATATCAGCCTATTAAGAGATGTGTGCAACAGGGATGTGTATTGTCTCCAGATCTTTTTTCCCTATACAGTGAAAATATTTTTTAGACATTTAAAAGATATGAGAGGAATCACCATTTGGGGGACATAACATCAATAATATTAGGTATGCAGATGATACTGTATTGACTGCAGACAATGAGCAGGATCTACAACATTTAGTAGATGCGGTTGTTGCACACAGTGAACAACTAGGGTTAGAACTGAATTGTAAAATTACACAGATTATGGTCATCACTAAGAAGAAAGAAATACCATAATGTAATATGCAGATACATGAGACTATTCTTAAACAAATTAATTGGTTCAACTATCTCGGAACAGTCATAATATCTGATGGGAGATGCCTTGAAGAGATTAAAACAAGCATCGCCATGGCAAAGATGGCCTTTTGCAAAATGGAAAACATACTGAATAATAAAAAGGCGTCAACTGCAACAAGAAAACAGGTGTTGAAGTGCTACACAGAACCTGTACTTTTGTATGGATGTGAAGCGTGGACAATGAACAGACAAACATCTAATCGCTGTGAAGATGTGGTTTCTGAGGAAAATGTAAAGAATACCATTGACAGACAGAAAAACCAATGCCCTAGTCCTATAAGAAATGAATGAAAACAGTAAACTGAGTAGAGAAATTAGACGTAGACAGCAAACAAGTTTTGAACACCGTTATGAGAAGAAATAAATTGGAGAAACTGGTAACAACTGGCAAGATTGAGGGGAAAAAGAACAAGGAAGTAAATACCTGGATGGCCTGGCCACGTGGTATGGTTGAGACAAGAACACTGGGCTGATCTACGACTCATGAGTGATTGCAAGACATGACCGTCTATGTTTATCTGCATGATACATGATGATGATGAGCACATAAAGCTTTCATCTCGGCTGGACAGCTTCTGTATTGGATTTACTGTTCTACAAAATATGAGGCAGTAATATAATTTTGTATAGTCTGATTATATTAAGTGATTTTCTGCTAGTTCACTAGGACCTTGCCGTAGCTACAACATGTGGAAATAATGTTCTAAGGCATGGCTGTGTAGTGTGTTGGGTGAATGCTTGTTTAGTTGGTTAGTTGTTTGGTTGTTAGTTGTTTGGTTGGTTGGTTGTTTGGTTGGTTGGTTGTTTGGTTGTTAGTTGTTAGGTTGTTAGTTGTTAGGTTGTTAGTTGTTTGGTTGTTAGTTGTTTGGTTGGTTGGTTGTTTGGTTGTTAGCTGTTTGGTTGTTAGTTGTTAGGTTGTTAGTTGTTTGGTTGTTTGGTTGTTTGGTTGTTAGTTGTTTGGTTGGTTGGTTGTTTGGTTGGTTGGTTGTTTGGTTGTTAGTTGTTAGGTTGTTAGTTGTTAGGTTGTTAGTTGTTTGGTTGTTAGTTGTTTGGTTGTTAGTTGTTTGGTTGTTAGTTGTTTGGTTGTTAGTTGTTTGGTTGGTTGGTTATTTGGTTGTTAGTTGTTTGGTTGTTAGTTGTTAGGTTGTTAGTTGTTTGGTTGTTAGTTGTTTGGTTGTTAGTTGTTTGGTTGCTAGTTGTTTGGTTGGTTGGTTGTTTGGTTGTTAGTTGTTTGGTTGTTAGTTGTTAGGTTGTTAGTTGTTTGGTTGTTAGTTGTTTGGTTGTTAGTTGTTTGGTTGCTAGTTGTTTGGTTGGTTGGTTGTTTGGTTGGTTAGTTGTTTGGTTGGTTGGTTGTTTGGTTGTTTAGTTGTTTGGTTGGTTGGTTGTTTGGTTGTTAGTTGTTTGGTTGGTTAGTTGTTTGGTTGTTAGTTATTTGGTTGTTAGTTGTTTGGTTGTTAGTTGTTTGGTTGTTAGTTGTTTGGTTGATTGTTTGGTTGTTAGTTGTTTGGTTGGTTGGTTGTTTGGTTGTTAGTTGTTTGGTTGTTAGTTGTTAGGTTGTTAGTTGTTTGGTTGTTAGTTGTTTGGTTGTTAGTTGTTTGGTTGTTAGTTGTTTGGTTGGTTGTTTGGTTGGTTAGTTGTTTGGTTGGTTGGTTGTTTGGTTGTTTAGTTGTTTGGTTGGTTTGTTGTTTGGTTGTTAGTTGTTTGGTTGTTAGTTGTTTGGTTGTTAGTTATTTGGTTGTTAGTTGTTTGGTTGTTAGTTGTTTGGTTGTTAGTTGTTTGGTTGGTTGTTTCGTTGTTAGTTGTTTGGTTGGTTAGTTGTTTGGTTGGTTAGTTGTTTGGTTGTTAGTTGTTTGGTTGTTAGTTGTTTGGTTGTTAGTTGTTTGGTTGTTAGTTGTTTTATTTAGGCTAATGGTGAGCCCAAAGTCTTTGCAGGCGGCTGCAAAACGATCTATGAGCTTTTGGAGATCTTCTGCTGTATGAGTAGTCAGTGCTGCATCATCTGCAAAAAGTAGTTCTCTTACACATCTTGATCTTATTTTGGTCTTTGCCTTGAGTCTTGATGGGTTAAAAAGTTTGCCATCAGATTTTGTGTGGAGGTATATGCCTTCAGTGGCAGTCCCAAATGCCTGCCTTAAGAGAACAGCGAAGAAGATACCAAAGAGTGTAGGAGCAAGCACGCAGCCCTGCTTTACTCCGTTGCTGATGCTGAATGACTGTTAATGTTGTGAGGAGGATATGGATATTCTATGGATTATATATATTGTTTCTGGATATATAAATATGTTCCGTGGGTCTGTGTTATTTCTGTATTAAAGGATTATGTGCGCCAAAATCGATCTTGTTTACTGACTGGTGAATGTGCACTGCGGGGTGAGTCATAGTGTAAGACAGTGAGAGAGCTCAATTGACACACCAGGAGTATCGTTACCTAGACAACGACCATATCACGAACTTATTAAAGAACTTCGTGATAACTCATAAATAGATTTGACTATTTGAATAGCGTCTATGATGTAACAAGCATTGAAGCATATCTGAATTTTGTGCTATATAGAAACATGCATGCATAATTCATGAAGATGCGCCAGTGTTAATAGTAATAATTCGGCTGAGCGCGTTATGAGATGAAATAAATTGGAGAACTTAGTGACAACTGGCAAGATCGAGGGGAAGAGAATAAGGGGAAGACAGAGACATAAATACCTCGATGGCTTGTCCATGTGGCACGGTCGAGACAGGAACATTGAACTGATCCACAACTCTGGTGATCAAGTGAGATGGCAAAACATGACCGCCCACGCTTATCGGCATAGCTCAACATAATGATGATAATGAACAAGCAAGACAGGAGGCTTTCGATCATCAGGAGAGGTTCCCCCTCGCTGAATGTTACGGTTCCTTTACCTTCCCAATACTCCCATGGCCCGTCATATGGGCAATCCAACACGGAAATACCGTAATAATATCTGTATATATACTAGTAGTAGGCCTCTTTCAGTCCTGAAGGACTATAGAGTTGTGCCGCTTGGGAGGTGCCTGGCAGCACCGCTGGTGACTGTATAGTCCAATGCGAGAGTGACAATCCCTGTCACAGTTTCCACATCTGTAAGACGAGGCAAGTCCTGCAGTAAGTGACTGCGTTTTGAGCCTGTGCCGCCTATCCTCAGTTTGTTGGATCAGATTGCGCTCAAAGAGCACCAGTCCGTTTCGTACATCTCTTCTCCAGGAGCATCTGTCTGTTGCACCTCTCTCCCACGTGTCTGGATCTATTCCAATGGTTTTCATATCTTGTTTACACACATCCCTATATCGCATTTGGGGTCTTCCGGTTGGCCTCTTTCCTGTGGCTAGTTCTCCGTAAAGGAGATCTTTGGGAATACGTTCATCCTCCATTCGAGATACGTGGCCCAGCCACCGGAGGCGTCTCTGCTTGAGGAGGGTGTGCACTGTGGTAATATCTGCTCGTTCAAGCACCTGTTTGTTTGTTATGTGGTCTTTCCATGTTATGCCCAGGATACGTCTCAGACATCTCATGTGGAAGGAATTCAACTTCCTTTCCTGTCTTGAGTACAAGGTCCAGGATTCAGACCCATAGAGTAGTGCGCTAACAACACAAGCTTTGTATACTTGAACTTGTGTACGCTCTGTTAGTCTATTATTCTCCCAAACTCTTTTAGCTAGCCTGGAAAATGTTGTGGCTGCCTTTCCAATGCGTCTGTCGATTTCTGTCTCTAATGAAAGATTATCTGATATTGTCGACCCCAAATACACAAAATCGTGGACGACCTTCAATTCGTAATTAGCAATTTTGATTGACGGGGGCGCACCAGCGTCTTGTTCCATCACCTGTGTTTTATTTAGGCTAATGGTGAGCCCAAAGTCTTTGCAGGCGGCTGCAATACGATCTATGAGCTTTTGGAGATCTTATGCTGTATGAGTAGTCAGTGCTGCATCATCTGCAAAAAGTAGTTCTCTTACACATCTTGATCTTATTTTGGTCTTTGCCTTGAGTCTTGATGGGTTAAAAAGTTTGCCATCAGATCTTGTGTGGAGGTATATGCCTTCAGTGGCAGTCCCATAGGCCTGCCTTAAGAGAACAGCGAAGAAGATACCAAAGAGTGTAGGAGCAAGCACGCAGCCCTGCTTTACTCCGCTGCTGATGCTGAATGACTGGGATGTTGAGCCGTCAAATAAAATGGTCCCCTGCATGTTTTCGTGGAATGATTTCACGAGACTAAGAAGGGTGGGTGGACATCCAACCTTTTCAGGGACCTTAAAAAGGCCGCTTCTGCTCACGAGGTCAAATGCCTTTGTGAGGTCGATGAAGGCAATATATAATGGCTTCCTCTGTTCTCTGCACTTCTCTTGGAGCTGCCGGAGTGAGAAAATCATATCGATGGTGGACCTGTTGGGTCTAAATCCGCACTGCGATTCGGGGTAGATTCTTTCAGCAAGAATGTGTAATCTTTTAAGGATTACTCTGGCAAAAATCTTGCCTGTAATGCTGAGTAGGGAAATGCCACGATAGTTGTTGCAGTCGCTTCTGTCGCCTTTGTTTTTATAAAGGTTAACAATGTTTGCGTCTTTCATATCTTGTGGTATTGATTTTTCTCTCCAGCAGAGCTTTTCTTTGCTACATTTTAAAATTTCAGGTGGAATACTATCTTTTCCAGGTGCCTTGCCGGATTTGAGAGGATCTAGTGCTTCGCTGATTTCTGTGAGGCAAGGTTCGTTATCCAGGGCATGCATGGCAGACTGTTGATCAATGGCTTCCATAGCTTCTTCGCTGACAGTGTTATCCACTGAGTATAGCTCTGAGTATTGTTCTACCCAGCGATCCATTTGTTTCGCTCGATCTTTTATGATTACCCCCTCAGTTGATCGTAAAGGGGCCATCTTATTTTTTGATGGACCGACAGCTTGCTTGATGCCCTCGTACATTCCTCTTATATTTCCAGTGTCTGCTCAAGTTTGAATTTGAGCAGAGAGCTGTAGCCAGTACCTGTTCGCACATCTTCTTGCCATCTGTTGTACTCTATTTCTGGCCGTTCGCAATGCCTGCAGTGTTTTCTCTGAAGGTGATGTTTTATACATTGCGAATGCATGTCTCTTTATCTCCAGGACTGGGAGCATCTCTTCAGAGTGTGCTTCAAACCAGTCTGTTGACTTAGTTTGCTTCTTACCAAATGTTGATAGTGCTGTATTGTAGATGGTGTCACGAAAATGACTCCATCTCTCGGTGGAATTTCCGTCTGTGGGGCCAGGCAGAGTATCCGCTAGAGCCTGCATGAATTTGTTGACCTTCTCTTTATTTTGGGTGCCACTGGTGTCAATGCGTGGTCTTCCTTCTGTTCGGCTTCTGTAGATTCTCTTGGGCTTTATCTTCACCTTGCTGGAGACGAGTGAATGGTCGGTGTCGCAGTCAGCACTATGATAGCTGCGAGTCAGCCGTACATTGCGGAGGTTGCTGCGTTTAGTGAGCACCAGGTCGAGTTGGTGCCAGTTCTTTGATCTGGGGTGCCTCAATGACACCTTGTGTTGAGGTTTCGTGTCAAAGAAGGTGTTGGACACGCACAGATTATGGTGGCTGCAGAATTCCAAGAGACGTTGTCCATTGTCATTGATCTTCCCAACGCCAAACTGTCCTAGACATGAAGGCCAAGATTTGTGGTCGGAGCCAACCCTGGCATTGAAATCACCCAGGATAAAAAGATGTTGTTTCTCTGGTGTTTCACTGACTTCTTTGCTAAGGTCGTCATAGAACTTGTCTTTAGATTCTGATGCTGCAGTTAGTGTTGGGGCGTAAACGCTTATAATACTAACTCGGCCTGCCTCTGTCTGGAGTTGGAGTATTCTTTCAGTGCCATCACTTGGTGGTATGATGGAATTAAGCAGCTTGTTTCTGATAGCGAAGCCAACTCCATGCTCCCTGGTCTCCCCGCACGGCTTGTCATGCCAGTAGAAAGTGAAGTCCCTCTCCTTGATGCTTCCAGATTCTTGGAGTCTGGTCTCTTGCAGGGCGACAATGTCTATCCCCAGTCTTAGTAGTTCGTTGTTTATCACTGCAGTTTTGCGGGCATCCACAATCGCAGTTAGATCGTCTGAGATGCCAGGGGTCATGGTTCTTACGTTCCATGTTCCCAGCCTTAGGGCCGGTTGTTTTGTTTTTTTCTTGCTGTTAGGTGTATAGATTGCGGTCCATGTGTCAGGATTTTCTCCTAAGCTCCACACACCCTAAGGAGCAGATGAACCGTGGCGAGACAACACCTTATTGACTGGGGGATGCCCAGCTTATGCGGGCGGTAGCTGTCTAGTGAGATACGATGATCTCTCCCACCATCGGAAGTAGCCCCTGGCGCCTTGCTCTACGCCAATCGAGCATTAAGACTTATAACCGGCAAATGCTGCTTCCCGTGTTGTGTCACCGCTTTACGCGGTGCTGAAGTGACCTCTTCAGGGCACAAGCCTGGGCAATGGAAATCGGAGAACCAGCTGTTGCCCAGTAACAGATTCCCCCTCTCCATGTCGCCGATGTTGACCAAGGGAAAGGCAGTAGCCAATGCAACTTGGCATCGGTGCCGTCGCAGGAGTTGCCAGAACTATGTTGTTTACAACATGGAACTGCCTTAGGGACTCCATCTCCGGATTTGTCCTCAGGGTTTACTCCCGAAGCCTTTCCCATATGGGTATACCCGCAAGGAAGCGGAGGTTTGAGATTTAGAGTTTAATCAGTTGTACCACAGTTTAGTTTTTATATATACTAAGGCTTGGTAATTCATAGTCAGAGCGTCTTCTGGAGAATCAAGTCAAGCTATTTTATTAGTATATGTCGTACATCGTTAAGTCTTGATTCTTAGGCTGTCTAGAATTCTCTACGGAATTTGTGTTAGTGTAACTATTCAGATCGAAGGGAACAGACCAAGAGGAAGACCGAGAAGTAAATAGCTGGATGGCTTGGCCACATGGCATGGACGAGACAGGAACACT
This sequence comes from Cepaea nemoralis, assembly GCA_014155875.1. Taxonomy (NCBI): domain Eukaryota; kingdom Metazoa; phylum Mollusca; class Gastropoda; order Stylommatophora; family Helicidae; genus Cepaea; species Cepaea nemoralis. Next base: position 51,699 of record JACEFZ010014357.1, read on the forward strand.
GAGCTGATCCACGACTCTGGCGATCGAGTGAAATGGCGAGTCATGACCGCCCACGCTTTCCGGCATGGCACATGATTGATTGATTGAACTATTCAGCTGGTTCCGGCCTCTTTATCCCGTGGATTTTCATTTCGTCTGTCACTTCGATGAGAGCTACATTTTATCATTTTTGTTATATGTAATTGTGCTACTCACTGTTACCTTGCCGTCTTGACAGACGATAGTTAGTTATATTATGCTCTAAAAAAGCATAATTACAACCCATTGCAGTACGACCTTAGGGCATCCTCGTCCGGTAGGGACAGTCATGAGCCACAGGCGACACCAGACCGTCATCCAGCTACTGATGGCAAGATCATAACTAAAATAACTAAATTTAGAGTAGGAACATGAAATGTTAGGACATTAAATGAGCTAGGAAAGTTGACCAATGTTCTAAGAGAGATGGATAGCATGAACATGAATATACTAGGCGTTAGTGAGATGAGATGGAAGGGATCGGGCAAAATTATAGCTGACAATCACACAATAATTTATTCTGGAGGGGATACACATGAAAAAGGTGTAGGAATAATATTAGAAGAAAAAACAGCCAAGTCAATTAATGGATACTGGTGTATTTCAGATAGAGTTATTATGGTAAAAATCAAAGGCAAACCAATAGACATAAATATTATACAAGTATATGCACCAACAGCAAGCAGTAGTGATGAAGAAATACAACACTTTTACGACGAAATAGAAATGGCGATGGCTCAAATTGGATCACAAGAAATAAAAATAATACTTGGTGATTTTAATGCAAAAGTAGGAAAGGGAAAAATGGAGGATGTAGTGGGGAATTATGGTTTAGGTACAAGAAATGAAAGAGGGGAAAAGCTAATAGAATGGGCAAATATCAATGAGATGATAATTGGAAACACATGGTTTAAACACCATAAAAGACGACTGTACACATGGATAAGCCCTGATAAGAAAATACGCAACCAAATTGACTACATACTAATTAATAAAAGATTTAGAAATGCTTTAATTAATGTAAAGACAATGCCTGGTGCTGACTGTAATAGTGATCATGTACCACTATGTGGACAAATAAAAGTAAGATTAAAGAGAGGGAAAAAAATGGTTAAGAACATGAGACTTAATAAAGAGGTTCTGAAAATAGATAAAGAAATGCAAGAACAATACAGAGTGACTGTGAAAAATAGGTACAATGCAATAACTAAAATACAGAGTATAGATGAACAATGGGAAATGTTAAGGGACTCCATTCATCAAACTAGCAAAGAAGTATTACCGGAGAGAGGCAAAATAGCTAAGAAAAAATGGATGAATGAAGATATCTTAAAACTGATGGACAAAAGAAAACAGAGTAAAAATGACAAACAAGAATACGCTAAGATAAATAAAGAAATAAAAGATAAATGTGGGAAGGCTAAAGAAAGTTGGTTAAACGAGCAATGCAAAAAAAATTGAATTAAATTCCATTAAAGATACAAAAAATATGCACAGACAAATCAGTGAGCTTACAGGAAGAAAAATAAGAATAAATACAGGGTGTTTGAAATCAAAAACAGGAAAGATAATATTAGAGGAAGATGGTATAATGAAGAGGTGGAATGGGTATATAAGAGAATTATATGAAGGAGAAAGGGGAGAATTAACAGAAGATAGTAACTTAGAAGGTCCACCTATTCTGAAAGAAGAAGTCGCTGACGCTATGAAACGTATGAAGAAAGGAAAAACAGCTGGGCCAGATGAAATCACAATAGAAGAATTAGAAGTATTGGGAGAATTTGGAGTAGATATATTAACCAAAATGTTGAATGATATTTACAGCAGTGGATATTTACCCAGTGATATGCTGAAATCTTTATTTATAGCTATACCAAAAAGACCAGGAGCAATGGATTGTGAAGATTTTCGTACAATTAACCTTATAAACCATATCACTAAGCTTCTACTCAGAATCATAATGAGAAGAATCAAAAAGAAAATAAAAATGGAAATTAGTGAAGAACAGTATGGATTTGTGGAAGGAAAGGGCACAAACAATGCAATTTATACATTACGGACACTAATAGAAAGGTCAATAGAGAAACAGAGAGACATATATTTGTGCTTCATAGATTATACTAAGGCATTTGATAAAGTAAAACATGATGAACTGATTAAAATGTTGGAAGATATCAACATTGATGGAAAAGATTTAAGAATAATAAAGAATGTTTACTGGAACCAAGTAGCAGCAATTAAAATGGGAAATAAAGAGGGTAGTTACGAACAGATAAAGCTAGGAGTACGACAAGGGTGTGTCTTGTCACCAGATCTTTTCTCCCTGTATAGCGAAGTAATAATGAGAGAGATCAAAGAGATGCCAGGAATAGTAGTTGGAGATTATAATATAAATAATATACGCTATGCAGATGACACAGTATTGGTGGCGGATAATTCAACAGACCTACAACAATTATTAGACGTTGTAGTAACAGAGAGTGCAAGGAAAGGACTCTCCTTGAATATCAAGAAAACAGTAACAATGGTAATATCAAAGAAAATGGTGACACCAAAATGTGACATAGAAATAGAAGGGAACATCCTTAACCAAGTTGATAATTTTAGATACCTAAGGGCATTTATAACATCAGATAGAAGATGTACAACAGAGATTAGGAGTAGAATAGGGCAGGCAAAGGCCGCTTTTCAGAAAATGAAGAGTATCTTAAGCAATAAGTCACTATCACTGAATGTAAGAAATAGAGTGCTGAAATGCTATGTAGAACCAGTTTTGCTGTATGGCAGTGAATCTTGGAACGTAAATGAACAAATTAAGAAGAAATTAGAAGCAACAGAGATGTGCTTCCTGAGACGGATGTCGCGAATTCCTTGGACTGCCAGAGTAACTAACGACGACTGCCTGAAACAGGCTAATGAAACTAGAACATTATATACAACAATAAGACAGAGACAAACATCTTTATTCGGTCACGTGATGAGAAGAGAGGCATTGGAGAACATCGTAACAACTGGAAAGATCGAGGGGAAGAGAGGCAGAGGTAGACCAAGAGAAGTGATGCTGGATGGATTGAGACGGTGGCATGGAGGAATATCAGCACCAGAGTTGATCCAGAAAACCAAAGACCGAGATCTATGGAGAGCCATGAACGCCTACGCCAGCCGGCACGGCACTTGATGATGATGATGTAATTGTGCTACTCACTGTTACCTTGCCGTCTTGACAGACGATAGTTAGTTATATTATGCTCTAAAAAAGCATAATTACAACCCATTGCAGTGCGACCAGAAATTAATTTATAACTCTCCATAGCGCAAAGCCTGGGCTAAATTGCAGAGACCATGAGTTGCATGATCATAATTTACTTCAGAGGAATGCAACATCAATGCATCTGGAACAAGACAAGCTGCAGAAGATGCCGAAACAGCAGAGCAATGCGCCAACTGTCCGTCTATCGTAGCTTCGATCCTAGATCAGTTGCCGACCAAGGTGTAGAGCTTGGCCTGTCCTGCCATGACATTTACTCTAGGTTTGCATTTCCTAACACTAGGATAGGACTTAACCCCCCCCCCCCCTTTTTTTTTTCAATTGTGTTCCTCCCCCCGAAGCCGCTGGCACAATGTGTAGTGTCGAGTTTGGTGATCGCCGCCCAACATTCGGCGCTAACAGAAAGCAGGTAGTACTGTCTACTGTCATATAGTAGCTCAGCCATATCTGTCTAAGACCTGGCGTTACTATCAGAATAGTAAAACAAGGTAAATAAATCGACTAAACAATCATTAACCCCTTTACTATCCCTTGAAGCACGTTGGTTAAAACTTCACCCTCAAGTGGTACATCCTGGACAAATGCTATGAATGAATGAAGAGACACGGAAAGTTGAATCGGTAAGCTCTACTAGAAATCGATCACAGGTGACAAAAGGGACGTTGCGGCTAAAGCCTTCGTCAGTACACGAACAACAAACCTACACTGCTACATGAAAAACTCTACCTGAAAATATATATAGGTTACTTATCTGTTTCCTTATTATGGACTTGACACGTATGCACAAATACTAGCTTTAAAAAAAAGTCGCTTAAAAGTCGACAGGGTCGACTTCATTGCACTGGGTTTTTATCCCATATGGCTCGGTCTCTTTCCGCAGCGCGGAAAGCGTCGCACAAAGCACGAACTCCGTAGCTTTTAGCGACGACCCACAGGAGTCTCCGAAACATTTAACTCGTAAACCGAAGGGTGCGGCCCGGAATCGAGCCCACAACCTTCGGAGCACGAGTCAAACGGCTTGACCACTTCGCCACAGAGACTCCAAATACTAGCTTCGTGAACAAAGTATCATTGACTAGTGCATTGTTGTCATGAAGCCTTGCTAGAAGTCAAAACCAAGATGTAGGGTCATTGCTGCAGATCTTCCATAATGAAATGCCACATGATGATGATGGTGACGATCATGAAGTAGAATTGCGAAGATCTCATATAAAACAAAAATATATTTTAAATACAAGGTAGAGGGTGGGTAACGAACCCTGTATTAGTCAATACTACTGTCGCTTTCTTGGATAATTGCATAAAAACGCTTCTTTCAATTACAAGGCTGAGCGTGGTTACCGTCCACTGTATTAGTCAATCAATAAAACTGTTGCTTCCTTCGATAATTACATAAAAATGCTAGCTCAGGTTTAAACCCGTACACCCAGTGAATGTACGAGGGCCAGTGTTAAAGTTGAATAAGCACGCCATCTGTTAGCTCGTGTTTTGGGTAATTTATATGTGTGGAAGTGGTTTCGTTTCATACTAATCATTTCGTTTTTTTCCCCCTTTCATGTCCTATTTACAGGACACCACTGTCAACACCAGCATTTTACTGCTGTTGTTGATGTCTTGGCAAGTTTACGTTCAGCCGTTTTCCATTGCTTTCTGAACGACCGGCTTCCATACCAACACTTTAAAACCTAGCGTGACGTGATCTGAAGCCAAATCTGTCGCAGCTGTGTTTCGAACGCAGGTAAGCGGACAAGCCCTTAGCCACGGATATTTTGTTAGTTACTTAGTACAAAATGTGATCTTGGTTTTCTCACATACTGATGAACTGAAGGCAAACTAGCAAGTATGTTCTTGTTCTTGCCTGCCTTTCAGCGTTTTTGTGAGTTACTGAGATAACTCTCTTGTGCTAAAAGCACCAGCCACCAAAGAATTAACATAGACAAGCTTCAGCCAGTCAAACTTGCTAGGTCCCTGAAGGTTCTTGGACGTGCTGGATCCCAGGGACCGTGCACTCAAGTGCGAGTCGAGTCTTGGATGACTCCAATATATTAATTATTCGCAGTGTGAAAAGACCAGTTCGTGAGGATGATATCCTGACACTTCCGAAGTCTGAAAGAGAAGCTAGAAGATTAATATAAAGAGGATGGTAAAGGATGATAAAGTAAATATCTAGATGACTTGGCCAGGTGGCATGGTCGAGACAAGAACACGGAGCTGGTCCACAACTCTGGTGATCGTGTGAGATGGTGAAACATGACCGCCCACGCTTAACGGCATGGCACATGATGATGATCATCATCATGGATTCAAGAAATGAAGGCATTATTTAGTTTAGTCGATGGATCAACATCACGGCACACGGGTGTAACCCATAAGTGCTCCGTTCTCCTCCTGACTCAAACCTGAGTTTGGAGAAACTCAGCTCAGTGCACGAACTCCGTAGCACCGGCGAGGATCTTGAAATACTTTGGGTAGATTTTTAACTCGAAATTTTGCCCGGGCAGCGCCGTTAGGCTACTCTTTTTCGATTTCCAACTGCCAAGGGATTTTTTACGTGCGCAACAATACACACGGGCGTCCGATCTCACTACCCAGAGACCAGAGGAAATTTTATTACTAGAAGCCCACGTGAAAAAATCCCAGTCCAAACTGGAGCTTGAACCCGGGACCTCCAGCACTCAAGGCGGACACCATACCTCGAGACCACGCAGACCTTCCCCCCCCCCCCCGATGAAGGCATTCCTGGACTGTTTTGGTTGATGCATCGAATTCCATTTGTGCACTGTGAGTTACTGAACGCATTAAATATGTATGATCATTGTTTTTAAATATATGGCATTCATAAGTGTAGGTAGTAAAGTACGAAGAGCTCGAGTGTTTCCTGTGAAAACAACTTGGAAATGTAACTGTTTAAGTACCATGGGATGATAAATCGTCTTCATGTATCTTCAAGTAGTTTTCCTTATGAAACGCCATTTAAATTGATATTTAATACAACATGTTATACTTTCGTCTGATGTTATATTTATATCTGATGTTATATTTCCATCTCCCAATTTTTCTCGGCTATTTGTCGTAAGATAAATATCTGATCTATTGTTGATCTGTTTTGTCTAAAACCCGCCTGGTAGTCACCTAATATGTCTTCTGAATATGGTTTTAGTCTATTTAGTAATACTGCGGATAGTATCTTATAGCTTGTGGACAGTAGTGATATTCCTCTATAATTTTCACATTGGAACTTGTCACCTTTCTTAAAGATAGGTATCAATAATGACTCTTTCCAGGCATGGGGTAATTCTTCTGTCCTCCAGATTTTTTTTATTAGTTCGTATAGCTATAGAAGTAATGCATGGCCACCTGCCTTTATGAATTCAGCAGCAATTCCATCAGCCCCAGTTGCCTTATTGTTTTTAAGTCGTGTCTTCTTCTTCTTTTCGTTCATCCGGAGTGTTTTTTCATATGTGATTGCGGTGTGTCTGTTATGCGCCCTTGGGCCGAAACCCGTAGGCCAACACATCCGGCTACAGCTTGCTTTTTTGACCAGGTAGCATTCCTGGGAGACTCTCACTTTTGTGGTGCCATCTACAGCCCAGCTGGCCAAGGTTGAACGGTCGAAGACAACGGTCATCCCTCAAAGGAAGGCAGGGACAGTCCATAGCTTTTTCCGCCATCCAAGGTTGCTTCCATAGTTGCAGGGCCGACACATAGCGCCCTGATTCGGCGCGCACCGAGGGAAATCGTCACGTCCTGCTCATGGCTGCTTTAAATCCTCACTTCAATATATTGGTCATTTCGTTTGCCCCGGGCCATTCCTGCACAAACCAGACAAGTTTGCAGACGGTATCCACTCAGCGAGTTTTCGGACATGTGCGTGTCGTTGCGCCCGTCAGAGCTGTTCCAGGCACGATAGACATTCGGAAAACTACCCAGTCAGAGCTGTTCCGAACAAGAGCGGCATTCGGAAACTAGGTAGTCAGAGCTGTTCCTAGCACGAGAGACATTCGGACGAGACATTTCACTCGGACGTAATTGCGTAATGTCAATTTTTAGTTTGCCACCCGTAGGACGACACTTCCGACTTCCGGCGGGCATGTTTTTTAATGAGGTTAGCCTTCCTCTGGTTTCGAGGCACGTTAGACTGTTGTGATGTCGCCCTCATCTCATCTGGTCAAGATAGAACGATCAACGACATCGCGGTCGGCCCTCAAGGGAAGGCAGGGGCAGACCATGGGCATTCTCTCGCTATCCAAGGAGGCCATAATTGCAGAGCCGGCACATATTGCTCTGAGACTCGGCTGACCCGAGGAGTTGCCACGTCATGTTCATGGCTGCTTTAGTTCCTCACTTCCATCTGTTGTTTACTCCCGTGTGTTGCCGGGGCCCATAAGGGAAGCAAAGAATAGCAACACTGCAGCCTACCACGCATGTCGTAAGAGGCGACTAAGGAGGCTTGATGGTTCCGTCGCCCTGCTACTGAGTGAGTGCGTGGCGCTACACTGTGAGCTGTGAGTTTCGTGTGAAGTGCTTTTGAATCTGCCCGAGGTTTTTTGGAATTTGACTGCATGTTCGGAGTGATGGCAGATGGCTATGTCCCAGAGTTGACCGGTTTTTCTGGCGGCGGCATTATGCACAGTGCATCTGTGTGGGCTGTTGTTTGTCGAGACTCCTGTCTTTTCCACTTTTCACATTGGGCAGTGGGGAGCGTTTTGTATGATATTCACTGGCACAGGAACGGAGCATAATGGGGACGACCCGTTGCTGTGAAGTTGGAAATTCGACTAATTAACTAACTAACTAACTAACTTCCATCTGTTGGGCATATCGCTTGCCACTGGTCGCTCAAGCACACACCAGGAGCGGTCAGACTGCGAGCGACATCCACTCGGTAAGCTTTTGCTTTTGACTTCGGACCACGCAATAGGTTCGCTCGCCGTGCATTCCATTTCGTGTCATTGAGACGTTCTTCCACTTTTGTCTACACTCTCTATGAGTTAGATACAGACAGTTTTCGTAACCATTTCCTTCGACTGGGGCACTTTTCTGACTTTTTGTACTCGCTCACGAGGTAGGCTACATGTGCTGCCGGCTCAGCACCTTACCTCCGTTCAGCAGTGAATGAGAAACGGCCTGGCCCTCTCATCCGGGAATCTCTCATATCCCCCAGCTGAGAGCCTTCGAACATGTATCAGACCTGAGCATGTAGCTTGCTCAGTATCACGCCTCTATTTTTGGGCGTTCAGCCATAGCCCTCGACAGGGAGCCTTAAGAGTTTTGTCCGGACCAAGAACTTCTGCCTTCGTGCGCCTGATTTAAATTTTTGACTAGCTATCCTCAGTCTCACCTGCAGAGCAGCAGGTTGTGTCTCTCTTAGTCTGGTCCCTATCCCATAAGCTGTCCGATATGTAGTTTTTCATCCATCAGCAAGCAAATGGGGTCGATGGGACACGCAAGCTCCCCCACCACGTCACGGTGGAGACACATCGGGGGAGTTTAAGTTGTGTGATTACATATAGGATTTCTTCAAATGCAGGTTCTTCAATTTGTGGTTCACACGTTAGAACCTCTTCCTGTGGGAAAGTGTTACTTGGAGTTTCATAATTTAGTAATTCAACAAAATATTCTTTCCATGTGTTGCATGCACATTTCCTCATTGGTATTTATCATATTCCCATTTTTGTCTTTTAAACCATATGTGTTGTGTTGGTGCCCTCGTTTCATTGACTTCAGTTCTTTAAAAAACTTTCTGGATTCGTTTTTCTGGTGATTAGTTTCCATATCTTTGATTATATTACTCATATATTCTCGCTTCTGCTGTCGAACTATTTTTGTAGCCTCTTTACATTCATTTCTATATTGCTCTTCCTTTTGGATAAATGTCTGGCATTCTTTTTCCTAATGACTGCTTCTTCACATTTTTGATTAAACCATCTGTTCTTTCTATGCGTGGTTAACACACCGAGACATTCTTCTGCGGTAGATTGAATTGTATTCTTGATGTTCAACCAAGTTTGGTCAACGCTTTCCTCCAACGGGTTTTGCAGAGTTTCAAGGTTACATTTTATTTCATCTGTAAATTTCTCTTTGACTGTAATTTCTTGTAGTTTTTCTCTGTTATATGTTGGGTGTAATCTTTGTAATTTAGTATAGAAAGCTCTCTTAAGTTTTATTTTAAATTTTGCTCCAACGAGGAAGTGGTCGCTGTGGCACTCAGCTCCTCTGTTAGGGATACATAAAGTGGAGAGTGGAAAAGAAGAAGTAACAAAGACATTTATGATCTGTTTACGTCCCCGCTAATCACTGGTATCATGAAGGCTAATAGACTACAATGGCTGGGGCATATAGAAAGAATTGAAGATAATAGGGAAGCAAAACTCGCTTACACTCAGGAAATAAATGACCGTAGACCCCGAGTTAGACCAAGAAGACGGCGGAGAGATAATATATATACAGACCTACAAGCACTTGGAATCAGCGACTGGCAAGAGAAGGTCAACCAGAGAGACGAATGGAGACGGATTGTATCTGCAGCAAAGAACTTCAATGGCTCGGAACGCTGAAGAAGAAGAAGATACTTCCATCTGATGTTATATTTCTACCTGATATTATACTTCAATTTGATGCTATACATTCATCTGAAGATATTATTCTGTCTGAAGTTATACTTCTATCTGATGTTATACTTCCATCTGAAGTTATATTTCTATCTGATGCTAATACGTCCATACGAAGTTATACCTCTCAGATAGAAGGGAAACGTAGGAGATCCTGTGCAAACGTTTCGTTCTTTAAAGGCCCAACAGCAGCTAGAAATAGTACAGCTGAAGTTATAGGTGGCTGTCGTGGCAGCCTTGTATTAGAATACTGACACACGTACCATATTTATCATATGTGGCTATAAAACATCCGGTTACGTGACGAAAGTGTTACGGACGCAGTTCGTAATCCCGTATACCACGTTCGAAACACAGCTGCGGGCAATTTGGCAGCAGACCGCCTTGCGTCGGTTTCTTATGCAAAGGTATGAGTGATGGTCGTTCAGAAAGCAATGGCGAACTACTGAAAGTAAACTTGCCCACGAATCACGAACAGCCAAAAATGCTGGGGTTGACTGTTCCGTCCTGTAAAGGATATTCAACTAACTGTTTTGTATAAAGCGGGCGCCTCGGTGTAATATTACATTGAAAATGTCATGGTTTCTATGCCCGCTCTTGTCGTTCGCTGCTAGAGGAAACTCTGGCCACCTAATCCTCTGTGCTCTCAACCTATAAGAATCTGATAGCCATACCACTATACACACAGCAGCTTCCTGATTCGGAACTTGTTTTGTGTTTATGAGTGAAGTGTGAAGGTAAATCCAGTTGTCCAATATAATCTACTGAAGTCGAATGTGTCGGTCCTTTTCAGGGCAAGTGGGACCGAAGAACTTGGAAATATGATATCCGTGCCACGTTTACTGAGCCAAACTGGGAAGAGGCGTGCGCTGCAGACACAGAAATACGTCTTCATGCCCAGGGTCAGCGCTGGTTATCCGTATCAGAGCTATTCTACTGCAGGTAATTGTGACGTCTCATTAATTATATGTATTTCATCATTCTAAGGAGTGGCGCAGTGGCTAGCATACTGATCTGTCTCAATGGTGGTCATGTGTTCGAATCCATATAGAGGCTTACATTTTGTCAGGGTTCACAGGTCGACCCTGTTGTCCATCAAGAATGATGATGACCATTCATTTCATAAAGTGGGGTTGAAAGTATGGAGCAGTGAGTTCTAAAATGGCTGGTAAGGTCCTATTTTGGCTCGAAATGTTCTTTGACAATGTGGGCAAGAAATGCTTGAAATTCCAGGAGGAGGATCTCCTGCAGTGGTTTTTCTGTCCAGCCTTTTTTTCTTTCGCAGCTCTTGCAGTTCTGTTTGCTTCACAAGTGACTACACCCTTGCGTAATGATGCACGCCACGAATTTCGGCCTCTGGTCGCCTTGGGAAGCGTTTAGCACAACGCAGCTCGCCGTAGAAAATTAAGGTCGAGCCATTAAAACAGACAACAGGAAATGTGGAAAGTAACGGTGGCCGGTATGACACTGAAAATAAAATAATCACCCATTGAATGCTGGTTGGTCTAAATAAAGATGAGGCGAGCACCATGTACGTCTCAATGTGTGGAAAATTGTTATTTGTCTTTATTTTTTTTTTTTTTAACATTAAATTAAGTTGTAGAGCAGAAGAATGAAAACTTCACCATTGTTAATTTTTGCTGGCCTCTGGAAAAGTACGCCAAGTACTTGCACTGTGCAATGCTACGAATCCCGTCACGTGATAACAGCATGTGCCATTACGTCGTTGTATAGGCCTATTTTAAGTTTTTGACCGATTTCAAAATTGAACAAAGACACAAAGCACAGACTGAACAGTATATTTCCTGGCATGTTTAGTTATATCTTGTCAGGTCAATGCTACATAATTAACTATGATACGATGTGAACAGATGAATCGTTTTCTGGCTGACATGCATGACACACGTTGTCAAACTTTATATGTGTACAAGGACAGCGCTGAGCCAGTGTTGCCATGTTAGTGCTTTTCGCACTAAATTTAGTGCTTTTTCAAGTCATTTAGTGCGAAAATTTTGCTTTTAGCGCGGCCGCGCAAATTTAGTGCTTCACAAAATTTTTTGGGTGCTTTTTGGTGCTTTTTTGGGGTGGGTAAAAATTACTTTAAAAATCATTTTGGGAACACTAAAAAGCCGAATTTGAACTGAAGCGAGGGAGTAAAACAGTCTTAGTACGTTACCGCGCAATATTCAACTAATTTAACTCCCTTTAATACGATTTAGCTGAAAGCGAACGCCATCTTGCAGACAAGTCCAAACGTCCATACATTAGCTTGTAATCGAGTTCATAATTTTGTGGTGTCTACATTATCCTTTCATTTAAGCTTATTTGTGTTTCACCATGAACAAGAAATATTGTCAACATTTCAGAGAACAGTGGCTCAGTGACACGAGATTTCAAAAATGGTTGTTAAAAGTAGAAGGGGATAATACTAAAAAAAAAGTGTTCTTGCAAATATTGCAAATGTTCAATTGCAGCCAGGTTAAATGATATTGAGAGGCACAAAAATACAACGAAACATCAGAAAGCCGAACAACCATTCAGTACACAAAGGCAAACAACAATTTCATTTGACAAACTGAAAGATGATGTCAAAGAAACAGAAGGATGCATGTCTTTGTTAATAGCTGGCCATTGATCGCTTCGCGTTGTTGACCATGTAAGTGAACTCTGCAAGGTACACTTTGGTGACAGCAAAGGTTGCAAGAACGTTAAGCTTAGGAGAACTAAGTGCAAATGTAACAGGTTACGTGGAGGGTTCCAAATACCCCTATCACAATACTTCCCTATTATTCTTTAGCCCTGGCTGGGATAGGTCGATGTCTGCCAACCCTCCTCCGTTCCCCGGACTCACTGTCACTCTCTCTCTCTTTTGACCCCAGGACCTACTCCCTGAGGTGTCTTTCTGGCTGACAACAGATAACATCACCATAGTCATAGTAACATATAACTTCAATTTAATAACTTACTAAAGGACAGCACAGGAAGAAATCAAGGCAGTTGAAACAGATAGTTCTCTACAAACAAACAGGGGTAAGGTTTTCAGTCCAGGCACAGAGCCTCATATGGCTTTTCATCATAGACCAGGCTTAAGACACTGTCCCTTCAGTCCACATACACCTCACCGAGTGTGCCATCAGTTCCTTCCTTCCAGGTAAGTGGTGAGAATAACCGGCCGCTGTAGAACCTGGCTTCCGGGTTTTTGTGGACAGCTCTGTGTATTCAGTCTATTGTGCTTCGAAGCCACATGGATTCACCTGGCACTCTTTTGGGTAAGAATGGAATGTGCCTTTCACTGTCACTGACAAGGATGGTGATGACTATAAAAAATAGGCGTATGTCCAGCCAAGAATATAAGATCACTCGACCCTATGTCGACGAGATGACTTGCGTTGAGCTATCACTGAGGATTGTCACTCGTTCATGACTAGTCGTGCTTCTATCCCCTGCAGGGTGCATTATGCATGGTATGGCCAATAACTTGACCGTACATCTTCAATTGAATATAGCTTTATGCGTAGTGGCCCTGTCGATACTTTCTGCTCCCTTCACTTCCAAAAGAAGGACCCTGGAGAGGACAAACATTGGTGAGAGCCTCTTGCTTAAACTTCAGGTACAGCCGACATGGAGACTCCTAATGGTCTCAGCATATCAGTTGGCATAAAGTAAATATATATAATAGAACTATAGAGGAGACCTGAGTGAATTGGCCTGACCTGTTAAGAGGTCCCTGGATTGGCGGCGTCTTTCCTAGACTAGGCCTCCAGCTTGTATAGGTCGTGTCGTTTGACCCTATGCACATTACATATTCTCTTCATACAAGATTCACTCTCTTCTCTCATGCCATGCCTTTATTGGTACTGGACACATTCGTTTCCTGGCTTCCCTCTCACTTACAAACCCTGCCTTTCTCACAACAACGCTCTTGTGGGGTGTGTGGGTAATTATGTGGGTTCCCCCTCTCCTTTAATATGTGTAGGGGAACGTGTAGATCATACTCAGTGTTCTCGGGACCCATCTTCGGTGCCCTACTTAATAGCCTCTTTTGGCTTCTACGGTTCGGTTGTTCCCGCCCCAATGCCCTAGGTTTTGGTCACTCTGTGGTTATTCCCGCTTAACGAATAGTATAGTGGTGGTTCTTATGGAACGAAGTTTAGTTCCCTACCCTTATTAAGAATAGGAAAGAAGACACTACACTTTCCGGCCGCTGCTCTCGTCTGAACCGTCGCCGCAATGCACAGGCTGTGCCTCGCATAAACGAATTTGTTTCGATGATTTATTGTTCTTCCCAGTGAGATGAAGTGGTCTATTTCTCTCACTGGAATCATCTTAACAACCAATGCCTATTTGGTCCACCTGGCTACCATATTTGCTAAAAGATGAAAGAGATAGCACAGTGCGGACCTTCTTCCGCCTTAAGTAAATAGAACAGAGGTGGGTGATGTCCGTCCCCACGGAGCCCTCCCTTCATTCCGACAGACAGTAGATATGCCATGCTTATATGCCAATTAAAGCTGGCATTATACAGAGTTCAGGTTGTAGGAAGAAAGATAATAGCGGCCCATTCGCTGCCAGGAACAAGCAAAATCATCGAGTGAAATATAGTGCTCGGATTCGTTCCAAGTCTAGGCCAAGAATAAGACGCCTAGCTGGGTTGGCCAGCTGTCGACACACTCCCGATATGGCACGACTGGCTTTTCGCCAATTCGTCTCCCCAGTAGAGACACCAGAGATTCGTATGCCAAGGCCGGGCATGAATCAACAAAACCCACTCTTACCTTTCTCTACCATTAAAATTTCCACCAGAATTCTGCACCAAAGATGTCAAAATCTTTAACTTTTCAAGACATAGTGCAGAGAACCTGATCTGGAAGATGTCATAGAAGAAACCCCCAAACAGGACATCCTGATTGTGCTGGGAGACTTCAATGCAAAAATAGGTAGAGAGCAAACTAATAAAAAAGTGGCCGGTATGGAAAGCCTACATACAACTTCAAATGATAATGGATGGAGAGTCATCAACCTGGCAGAAGCCAAAGGACTGCAGATTAGCAGTACCAGACTACAAAGAAAGGATATACACAAACAAACTTGGAAATCATGTGACAAGAGAACCTATAATCAAATAGATCACATTTTAATTAACAACAGAAATGCATCAAACATACAGCAAGTCAGAAGTTATAGAGGAGCTGAGTGCCACAGTGACCATTTCCTCGTTGGAGCAAAATTTAAAATAAAACTTAAGAGAGCTTTCTATACTAAATTACAAAGATTACACCCAACATATAACAGAGAAAAACTACAAGACATTACAGTCAAAGAGAAATTTACAGATGAAATAAAATGTAAACTTGAAACTTCTCAAAACCCTTTGGAGGAAAGCGTTGACCAAACTTGGTTGAACATCAAGAATACACTTCAATCTACCGCAGAAGAATGTCTCGGTGTGTCAACCACGCATAGAAAGAACAGATGGTTCAATCAAAAATGTGAAGAAGCAGTCACTAAGAAGAAGAATGCCAGACATGTATGGTTAAATGACATCAATAACATCCAAAAGGAAGAGCATTATAGAAATGAATGTAAAGAGGCTACAAAAATAGTCAGACAGCAGAAGCGAGAATATATGAGTAATATAATCAAAGATATGGAAACTAATCACCAGAAAAATGAATCCAGAAAGTTTTTTAAAGTACTGAAGTCAATGAAACGAGGGCACCAACAAAACACATATGGTTTAAAAGACAAAAATGGGAATATGATAAATACCAATGAAGAAATGTGCAACACATGGAAAGAATATTTTATTGAATTACTAAATTGTGAAGCTCCAAGTAACATTTTCCCACAGGAAGAGGTTCTAACATGCGAACCACAAATTGAAGAACCTACATTTGAAGAAATCCTATATGTAATCACACGACTTAAAAACAATAAGGCAACTGGGACTGATGGAATTGCTGCTGAATTTATAAAGGCAGGTGGCCATGCATTACATCTAAAGCTATACGAACTAATAATAAAAATCTGGAGGACAGAAGAATTACCCCATGACTGGAAAGAGTCATTATTGATACCTATCTTTAAGAAAGGAGACAAGTTCCAATGTGGAAATTATAGAGGAATATCACTACTGTCCACAAGCTATAAGATACTATCCGCAGTATTACTAAATAGACTAAAACCATATTCAGAAGACATATTAGGTGACTACCAGGCGGGTTTTAGACAAAACAGATCAACAATAGATCAGATATTTATCTTACGACAAATAGCCGAGAAACATTGGGAATATAAAAGAGATCTCCATAACATTTTTGTGGATTTTAAAAAGGCTTATGATAGTGTCCATAGGAATAGTCTATGGAATGTTATGCAGGAATTTGGAATACCAAGGAAGTTAATTAACATGACCAAACTATGCATGGAAGATACTTATAATATAGTAACATATAAAGGCAGGAAATCAGACCCCTTCCAAATAACATCTGGCTTGAAACAGGGTGATGCACTATCGCCGCTACTCTTCAATCTGGCTCTAGAGAAAGTTGTAAGGAAGGTAAAGGAGGAATGTGATATTGGAGGAACATCCAAGCTGCTTGGTTATGCAGATGATATAGATATTATAGGGCAAAGTGAACAAAAGACATTAGAAATATTGACTCACTTAAAGGAAAAAGCCCAACAGATGGGGCTGGTTATCAACCAAGATAAGACAGAATATATGGTAATTTCAAGAGACGGAATGGCTAAAAACTCTGGCCACATACAAATAGATAATATGACCATTAAAAGAACGGAAACATACAAATACCTGGGTACAATCTTCAACTGCTCCAACATCATAAGGGAAGAAATACAAACTAGAATCAACTCTGGAAATAAGATATACTATGCACTACAACATCTACTAAAATCAAAGGCGCTATCTCGTAACACCAAAATCACAATATACAAAACACTGATCAGACCAGTTGTGCTGTATGGCTCTGAAACCTGGAGTACAACGAAAGGAGACGAAGCCTTGTTACAAACCTTTGAGAACAAAATTTTAAGACGCATCTTTGGACCCATTAGGGATACACAAAGTGGAGAGTGGAAAAGAAGAAGTAACAAAGACATTTATGATTTGTTTAAGTCCCCGCTAATCACTGGTATCATGAAGGCTAATAGACTACAATGGCTGGGGCATATAGAAAGAATGGAAGATAATAGGGAAACAAAACTCGCTTACACTCAGGAAATAAATGACCGTAGACCCCGAGGTAGACCAAGAAGGCGGTGGAGAGATAATATACATACAGACCTACAAGCACTTGGAATCAACGACTGGCAAGAGAAGGTCCACCAGAGAGACGAATGGAGACAGATTGTATTTGCAGCAAAGAACCTCAATGGCTCGGAATGCTGAAGAAGAAGAAGAAGAAGAAGTGCAGAGAACCAACGGTTGTTGTTTAGACGGACATTGATTGCCAAAGAAACTGCACAAGTGCGTGTTCGGTGCAAGGCACCCTATCGGGTTTTCCCGAAGAAAAGTAAGACTTCTAATAGTTCTCTTAAGAAGATCGGGTTGTAAAAGTAACCAAGAGAACTATCTTCTAAGGGGGTTGAGCGGATAGGAGAACTGAGGGTTCCCGAAGGGGGTTCCCGCTATTCCCGAACCCAAAGAAGGCATGAGGACATGGACCACTGGCGTTTTGTTACAGCAGAGCAGTTATTTCAAATGTACTTGCACCATATTTCACAACAGACTTGACAGCTGATATTGGCAAAAGTAAATACAGCTTATTGATTGATGAGAGCAATGACATTTCTAAAACTAAGCTACTTGGAGTAGCTATTAGGTACTATTCAGAGACAAGAAAGCAGTTTGTGGTTACTTACTTAGATTTAGTTGAAATGAGTGACTGCAACGCACGGGCAATATGCAATGCGTTAAAAGATTGTTTAAACAAGAATGGATTTGAGTTGCACAGATTAGTTGCACTCGGCACTGACAATGCGTCTGTCACGACAGGTGTAAACAATGGAGTATATATAAAATTAAAATCCGAAGTTCCTCATCTGGTACTAATTAGGTGTGTATGTCATTCCCTTCAGCTGGCAGTGTGACAGGCTGCAGCTGCTTGTCTGCCCAGGAACATTGAGTTCATGATTAGAGAAACATATAACTGGTTTTCTCACTCAAGTCTTCGTCAAACAAAGTACAGGGAGCTTTTTGCTTCAATAAATGATGGACAACATCCGCTGAAGATTGTTCAATTAAGCCAGACACGATGGATGTTCATTCAATCTGTCAGAATATTGCAGCAGTGGGTCGAGCTCAGAACTCATTTTGATGTAGCAAGACTCAACGAGCGCTGTTATACAGCAGAACGTCTACATTCTATGTTTAGCGACATGAAAAACTATGTGTATCTCATATTTCTCAAGCATATTCTAGGAGAAGTTCAAAGTGTGAATAAGAAATTCGAAGCAGATATACAGGATCCAACAGAACTACTCAGAGATCTTGTCCAGCTCATTGATTCTATCAGTTCAAAGATTGCTATTCCTTGGGGGGGGGGGGGGGGAATAACAGAAAGTGATGCTATTCAAGATTAATTAGATCCTAATCCCAATCTAGATTATTAGTTTGAGAAAGAAATAGCAGACTACAAGTTTCCCGATGAGAAAGAAATTCGTGGAAGATGCATCCAGTTTTTAATAGAGCTATTGACACAGCTGCGTTTACGTACACCCGATAACGTTCGAGTGTTGCAGTCCATGTCATGTCTTAGTGAAAGTGAATGTCTACAGCCAATGAAGCCCTGTATATTGGATCTTGCTAAAATGTTTGTAGAAGATGCAGCTACTCTCACCCGCATCGATTTCCAGTGGAGAAAACTTCACCATATGCAGTGGACACAGACCTCTGACACACTTGGACAGTGGGCAGATATAGGCTTAATATAGCCTCATACAGATTTGCCACCGGTGAAAATCCTTTCCAAGATCTTACAGATTTAGCTTTAACTGTGCTCATTTTACCTCAATCTAATGCGGACGTGGAGCGTATTTTCAGCCAGATGGGAGTTATAAAATCAAAATTGCGGAAGACTGAGCATCAAGAGTTTGACAGCTGTTTTGACTATTAGATATGGAATGAAAACGTATGACAAATGCTGTCATGATTATAAACTACCTAAGGATATTCTGCGAAAAATTAGATCACAGGAGGCATATACATGTTTCTTTCAATCATCTTCCTCATCCTCATCCTCAATATCGCAGGAGCAAACACGAAGAGGAGTTGTTTGACTGGGATTTGGCAGATCTGGAATAAACTTCATTCTAATATTCAGTGATAATAATAAATTATAATGTGCTACTTTATAACATTTTGAATGAATACTACCAGTGCTTGTTTTAGTGATTTCCCAAAAAATAGTATTGCAATTTGGTGCTTTTTTGGCTCGAAAGTAGTTCTGATTGGGATTTGGTGGATCTAGAATAAACTTCATTGTAATATGAAGTGATAATAATAAATTATACGGTGATACCTTGTTACATTTGTAATAAAAACAGTTGGTGCTTTTTTTTCCAACACTGGAAGCTGTTACATCAATAACATTAGATCAACACCAGCAATGGAGCTTTTAAATTTAGTTGGGGTTTTTTTTCAACGTTTATTTCATACAAAGCAATGTATATTTACAAGGTTGCCGTTTGTTAGTGTTATGTGTCACATGCGTTAATAAAACAAATACATGCATATACAGTTACGTTAATATGATATTAATGGCATAGTGCATGTAAACACACATTCCTCGTTTCATTTCCATCTCCACAAGTGGAATGCATGTTACCCCTGTCCATCTCTCTCTATCTCTCTCTCTCTCTCTCTCTCTCTCTCTCTCTCTCTCTCTCTCTCTCTCTCTCACACACACACACACACACACACACACACACACACACACATTCTGTCTTGATCTATCTCTTGCTTTCTGTAGATAATAGTACATGGATTTCCGTGATCTTGGGCAATAACCTTTACATTTTCATTCTATTTAAATTGTGGCTTCCAATTTTTTTTTTTTTTTTTTTTTTGGGGGGGGGGGGGGGGGGGGGGGGGGGAATTTACATATGCATATATTCATATAAATACCTGTATATCAACACAAAGCAATAATTATATTTACATAAATACCTACACGAATTCACCCATACATGGCTACCCATATATAAATACCATACATGTTAGCCTTTTGTATTCTACAACAATTTTTATATTCGTGCTGGGGAATCGTGTTGAATTTAGGCAGAGGGCAAACCGCTGAACGCAAAATTGCCTAGTGACCACCAGCCACTAAACACACCAGGGCAGGTCTCCGGGTCTTACAGCGGACACGCAGCCAGTTTTCACAAAGCCTTTGTGTACCTAGGCCAGAGGAGCTATATATATATATATATATATCTTTAAAGTTGTTTGGGGGGAGGAGATGGGGGGATCTGTGATTCAAAGCACCCTGGGGAAGAATTAGCGGCGTGTACTATCTGCGCTCTCCAATGCTTGTTACCACCTAATGAGAAGTGTTCCCAAGTATTAACAAAATAAGCCCCACACAGGGCTCGCGAGACGCACACACGTTCTAAAATTTTCCACAGCAGGGAC
The DNA here is from genome assembly GCA_014155875.1 of Cepaea nemoralis. NCBI lineage: Eukaryota > Metazoa > Mollusca > Gastropoda > Stylommatophora > Helicidae > Cepaea > Cepaea nemoralis. The sequence continues at coordinate 72,250 of JACEFZ010014357.1, forward strand.
TGGTCTGGGACAGTCCCGTTCACTACTGCTATAGGTTTTAGATTTTATGCCTTGCAGCAGAAACCAAATATCGTCTGTCAAGGCGATCGGGTGTAAAACATCTTAGATGTTTTTGATATTATTAACTTTTTTTTAAAATTAATAATAATGGCATTTTTTCCTAATTGCAAGAGTAAATGAAATTAAAGGAATTTACACATTTCAGTCAGGGAAAATAGTAGCTAGTTTGTATTTGAACATTAGTAAAAATAAGTTTCCGTTTTATGTAAAGGAGTTGAACCTTGCCTTGATTCTGCAAGTCCAAACTAATTTTCTGTATTCCGCTAGTGTTTGAAGTAGTTTTGTGTGTGTGTGTTCGGATGTTTTAGGAATAGTGTTAAGAAAGATTGCCTTGTAGATGTCTGTTTGTTTGCCTGTGTGTGTTTGTGTTATTTCTTGTAGAATTTCCAACACATCTGTAACTGTTTGACATGTGAAAAATATGTGTTCTTCTGTCTCTTGTGTGTTGTTCCTGCATAATTAGCATTTTCCTATTTGTCTGGTTCTGAATGCTAATTTGGGTATTATGGGAGTTATATTAAAAATCAGTCTGTAGGTTACTTCTTTCGCCTTAGATGTGATGTGTTTGTTGTGTAAATTGGAAACGGTGGATGTGTAGTCTGACATGAAATATTTGTGTCCTCTTTTGATTATCAGTTTAAGCGATGATGCTTGTTTACTAACTAATTGTTTGTATATTTCTCGTGTTGATTCATTTATTAAATGTTCATGTCCTTGTATTGCCTGTATACATGTGTGATAGAAAGATGGTAGTATGCCCTGATAATGTGCTGCTGCATTGTTTAGTTTTGTGAGATGTTTTATTTTGTGTGCTATATAATATAATGCTAATCTATGTTGTTCTGGATGTCTGATAATATTACCTATGTGGCTGATTCTAAATGCTTGTATTTTTGTTTGTATGTCCTGAAGTGCTATACCTCCTTGTTTCTTATCCTGAATGAGAGTTTTATGCTGTATGCTGTGTATTGTCTTACTAAATATGAAATGTCTTATCTGTTTATTTATGTCTGTGATTTTCTGTTTTGGAGGGTTTAACACTACCACTAAGTATATTATTTTTGGTATGATGTATGTGTTAACTATTATGCTTCTACCAAATATTGTTGATGTTTTGTATTTATACCTGTGTAGCATGTCTGTGATTTGGTGTGATAGTTGTAGCCATGTTTCTCTGTGTGTTGTTCTGGGGTCACATGGAAATGTGATCCCGTACAGTTTCATTTTGTGTGTATATGTTAGGTCTAGAGGGAAATCAGACTTTGTTTCCACTTTTCCAGGCCCATAATTTGTGATTTTTGTATATTAATTTTGGCTCCACTGCCTTTCCCAAAGTGGGAGAAAGTGTGCAGCTTGTTTCTGATGGAAGTGTTGCTTGTAGGGAAGAATGCAGTATCGTCTGCATAAACAATGACCTTTTGCTCTCATATTCCCTGTATGAAAGTGCCTTATAATGCTGGTATCTTGTCTGTTCTTTTCTAATAATGGCTCTAGTGTCAGTATATATATAAGTGGTGATAGTCTCACAGATCTTGTCAGCCTGTATATATTCTGTGTTTTGGAGTCATGTGTTGTTAAATTTCCAGTCTGGTGATCGTTTGAAAGACTGTGTGGGTGTGTTATTTATAGTTATGTGTGCTAGTATTGCTTTGTGGTCTGTATACTGGAGAGTTTCTTGTAGGTGTTTAGTTTGTGTTATGTGATGTGTTGTTGGTACGTATATTCTATCTAACCTGGATGATCTGTTATGTGCATGGTTTCTGTGCGTTGTATCATGACTGTTGGGGTGTTTGTGCCTGAATGCGTCGACTAGGTTATGTGTGTCAATTATGTATTGCAATGTATCGAGTTGATTCATGTCGTCTCGGCCAGCTCTTCTTAACTGCGTTTTCACTTCCCCGCCTACCATGTCAGCCGAAGCTAAACAACAATTAAAATCGCCTGCTAAAACAACATGCCTCCCTCTGAATGTCTGTGCTAAGAAGCTTTCTAAGTGTTCGAAGAATTGTGGTGGGTAGCTGTAATTTGCTGGGGCATGTATGTTGACTAAAGCGTATGTGTGTGTTGTTTCTAACGTGTTTGATGGTAATGTCTCTTTGGTCGTCCTTGTGTGTGCCAGTAATTTCCCTTTGTCTGAAGTCTGCAGTATGGCGGTTCCAGAACCCGTACGATGTGCCGACAGGCTGAAGCATGAGTGTCTGAGCCCTAACTGTGTAGTGATTTGCTTTGCGTGTGTGTATTCGCATATGTTTGTTTCTTGTAGGAGAATGAAGTAGGGTTTGTATTTGGGTATGAGAGTGACGATGTGTTTTTGTTTTGTGCGTAAACCTGAAATGTTCAGACTAATAATAATAATATCATTAGTCATCGTAAATTAATCAAAACAAGCAAATGATATTGTTGACTAACAGTAATAAGAAATCAGAGACGAAGAGGTTGTCTAGTTGAGGTAATTATTTTTTTCTTGTTGTCTTGGTGCAGACGTGATCTGATTGTAAATGTTAAAACAGTAGGCCATCTTCTTCGTTGTCAGTGTCAGTGTCAGTAGTGTTTTTAGATGTCAATTCTGATTTAGTTTTATCATCAAAGGTGTCGTTGCTGATGGTTTCGTCAGTTTTTTCAGTTTGTCTTTCCTTCTTTTTTGGCGTTGATTTGGTTGGTAAGTTTTCTTCTTCTTCTTCCTTAGTACTGCTTGTTGAGTTTGGACTTAATCCTCGTAGTTGTCCTTTTTCTGGTTTTTGGAGTGGAAAACAGTTGTAAAGGGTTTTTCTGTTTGCGTTTCCAGAATGAAGTTTTCTTGATTGTCTGTTGGCGTGTCCGTTTGTTGTTTTTCTTGTTGTGTGGGCTGTTGTTCAAATTGTTTTCTGCTTTGTTCGTTTTGGTGATGTTGTGCTGGTCCTTGCCTTCTCAAATTTATTACATCTTCTTGTGCCACAAAAGGCTTGTTTGTATGTTTGTCTGGACATTTGTTGGACCAGTGGTCGTCCATACCACACACATGACAAGCAGTTCTCCTGCTGGGCAATGTTATCAGAATTTTGCGAGTGTTATTGGTAACCAATGTTATGTTTAGATTTATGTAATGGGGGATGTCCTGGACGGGGTTACATAAGGCTCCCCATTTACCTCCAGAGTTTTTTTAGTGGAAATACCTCCACATTCGGGTCCCCAGTGGCATGTACGGCGATTGCCTTAACACCCTCTATCTTCATTGCCGCTGGGATTCAATGCAAAGTAAGTTTTTGCATTTCTGTGTCTACATGCTCCAGACAAATATTGATGTCTGAATTCGGTACTTGTAACTGTACCCGGTGAAGCCTATCGTACAGTTTCTTCTTCTTCTTTGCGTTCATCCGGAGTGTTTTTTCAGACGTGATTGCGGTGTGTCTAGTTAGGCACCCTTGGGTCGAAACCCTCAGGCCAACACATCCGACTTTTAGCATGCTGTTTTGACCAGGTTAGCATTCCTGGGAGACTCTCACTTTTGTGGTACCGTCCACATGCCAGCTGGTCAAGTTGGAACAGTCGAAGACTTCGATCATCCCTCAAGGGAAGGCAGGGACAGTCCATAGCATTTTCCGCCATCCAGGGTGGCTTCCATAATTGCAGGGCCGACACATAGCGCGCCGGTGCTGGGCTCACCAAGGGAATCGTCACGTCGTGTTCATGGCTGCTTTAAATCCTCACTTCAATATATTGGGCATTTCGTTTGCCCCGGGCCGTTCCCGCACAAACCAGACCGGTCTGCAGACAATATCCACACATCGAGTTTTCGTTTCGGACATGTGCTTTGTCGTTTTGCACATCAGAGCTGTTCCAGGCACGACAGACATTTGGAAAACTACCTAGTCAGAGCTGTTCCGAACAAGAGCGGCATTCGGAAACTAGGTAGATTTTCCTAGCACGAGGGAAGATTAGTTAGAGCTTTTCCGGTCACGAAAGACATTTCACTTGGACGTAATTGCGTAGTGCCATTTGTATTTTGCCGCCCGTAGGCTGGCACTTCCGATTTCAGTGGGCATTTTTAATGAGGTTAGCCTTCCTCGGGTTTCGAGACAAGTTAGACTCTTATTTCGACTTCCACACAGCAAGCTTTTGCTTCGGGCTATCACGTAATGGATTCGCAAGCCAAGCGTTCCATTTAGTGTCAACGAGACAATTTTTCATCTTTGGCAACATTCACTTCATGAGAACGGTTACAGATTTTCATCGGAACGTGCGACCGACGTATTTTTCCACCTTGAGCAGTGCAGGATTTACGTATAAGCTAAACAAGCTATAGCTTAGGGCCCCCAAGGAAGTGGGGGGCCCAAAAAAATATTGTCCGAGTGAGCAATTGTTATATATGTATACTTAAATATACTGCAGTATTATTAGCGATTTCGTTGCTAACGAAGGAGTGAGTGCAGTATACGAAAATAACCCTGTCGTGTTTCCTATTGGATAAATACGAAACTGTTTTTATGAAAATCGCGAATGACAACTTTAACGAGGGGACAAAATGTTATTCTTCTGTGCTGCATGCTTGAAAGCTATTGCAAGTGAATTGTTTGAAGAATATTTTCCACTGTTTGACAAAGGTAAGGAAGTTTATAGTTTGGCTTGTTTATTGTCAAAGGTAAGCTAATTTAACCTGCATTTTTGAACTGCGCACTGCGCATCCAGTTTTACATATAAATGTTGAGTTTCAACAATATTCGTTATGCAGAAGAAATAGAATTTAAAAAATTTGTGAGCACGGTCGTGGTGTGTACTCTTATTAAATTCATAATGTCGGAATGGCGGCATATTGGATTGGTGTCTGCTTTTTTTTAAAATAAACAAGAAGATTTACAATCATCAAGTTAAACAAAATATCAATATACGTTTAAATTCTATTAAATATTTATTTTGTTGCTTTATATTTATTGTATTTATTGTTCATCTTGCTACATAACTTAAAATTTATGAAAGTCAAGTCAGTTTTCAAACTTGTCCATCGTCCATTGCTGAAATTTAATTGACTGGTTCACAGTTTTATTTGTATTGATAAATGTCTTATCAAGAGAATTATACTTTATTGTGCATTATGAATGCTGTGTCCATTTTTTTCACACAACTATAGAGGTTCTAGCACGATTCGTTATGCAGAGGTGTGGAAAAAAAGTATTTTGTGGGACCACCTGGTTACATCTTTACAATCGGGAAAATTCACAATGGCGGCATTCCAGCATATAATAGCACACTAGTGTCTGTTTTTATTGAAACACTGGAGATGTAGAATCATAATATACAAAATATCCAATAATTTCTACAGATAATGGTACTTCAATTGTTATTCACCGGAACATACGCAAATCCTTTCGAGCCTCATTTGCATCGGTCCTGCAATCACTTCCGGTTTAGTGTTCGGTGGACTGCTGGACCGATCGATGGATGTTTTTTAAGTTTTTGGGCCCGTAGGGCCCTCACTGTCGCCGACAGTGAGGGCCCTACGGGCCCAAAACTATCAAAACATCCATCGATCGGTCCAGCAGTCCACCAAACACTTAACCGGAAAGTGGTTGCAGGACCGATGCAAATGAGGCTCTAAGGGATATATAGCCTCGTGACGTCTGTTGCGGTGAATTAAAATTGAAGTACCCAGATAATTTGTGTTGTTGATTTAATCTTCTTCTTCTTTTCGTTCATCCGGAGTGTTTTTTCAGATGTGATTGCGGTGTGCGTTAGGCACCCATGGGTTGAAAACCCTTAGGTCACACATCCGGCTTTCGCGTGCATTTTTGACCAGGTTAGCAATCCTGGGAGACTCTCACTTTTGTGGTACCGTCCACATCCCAGCTGGTCAAGTTCGAACAGTCGAGGACTTCGGTCATCCCTCAAGAGAAGGAAGGCACAGTCCATAGCATTTTCCGCCATCCTAGGTTGCTTCCATAGTTGCAGGGCCGACACATAGCGCCCTGATACTGGGCTCACCGAGGGAATGGTCACTTCATGCTCATGGCTGCTTTAATTCCTCACTTCAATATATTGGGCTTTTCGTTCCCGCACAAACCAGACAGGACTGCAGAAGGTATTCACTCAGCGAGTTTTCGCACATGTGCTTGTCGTTGCGCCCGTCAGAGCTGTTCCAGGCACGACAAACATTCGGAAAACTACCTAGTCAGAGCTGTTCCGAACAAGAGCGGCATTCGGAAACTAGGTAGTCAGAGCTGTTCCTAGCACGGGAGACATTCGGACGAGACATTTCACTCGGACGTAAATGCGTAGTGTCAATTTTTAGTTTGCCACCCGTAGGACGACACTTCCGACTTCCGGCGGGCATTTTTTTTAGTGAGGTTAGCCTTCCTCTGGTTTCGAGACACGTTAGACTGTTGTAATGTCATCCACATCTCAGCTGGTCAAGATAGAACGATCAACGATATCGTGGTCTGCTCTCAAGGGAAGGCAGGGGCAGACCATGGGCATTATCTCGCTATCCAAGGAGGCTTCCATAATTGCAGAGCCGGCACATATTGCTCTGAGACTGGGCTCACCCAAGGAGTTTCCACGTCCTGCTCATGGCTGCTTTAGTTCCTCACTTCCATGTGTTGGGCATCCCACTTGCCACTGATCGCTCAATCACACACAAGGAGCGGTCAGACTGCGAGTGACATCCACTCGGTAAGCTTTTGCTTGTAACTTCAGACCACGCAATAGGTTCGCTCGCCGTGCGTTCCATTTCGCGTTGATGAGACATTCTTCCACTTTTGTCTACACTCTCTATGAGTTAGATACAGACAGTTTCCGTAACCCTTCGACTGGGGCACTTTTCTGACTTTTTTGTACTCGCTCACGAGGTAGGCTACATGTGCTGCCGGCTCAGCACCTTACCTTCGTGCAGCAGTGTACGGGAAACGGCCAGGCCCTTTCATCCGAGAATCTCTCATATCCCCCAGCTGAGAGCCTTCGAACATGTATCAGACCTGAGCATGTAGCTTGCTCAGTATCATGTTTCTATTTTCCGGTAGACGGGTATCGGCTTGGCTCTCAGATCCGAGGGTTTGTGGCTTAGAGGCGTTCAGCTACAGCCCTCGACAGTGAACCTTAAGAGTTTCCGGTAGACTGGTATCGGCCTGGCTCTCAGATCCGAGGGTTTGTGGCTTAGAGGCGTTCAGCCACAGCCCTCGACAGGGAGCCTTAAGAGTTTTGTCCGGACCAAAAACGTCTGCCTTCGTGCACCTTTTAAACTTTTGACTGTTATCCTCAGTCTATACCTGCAGAGCAGCAGGTTGTGTCTATCTTAGTCTGGTCCCTATCCCATAAGCTGTCCGATATGTAGTTTTTCATCCATCGGCAAGCAAATGGGGTCGATGGGACACGCAAGCTCCCCCACCACGTCAAGGTGGAGACACATCGGGGGAGGTTGATTTAATAATTTTTATTCATGTGACGTGGTGGAACCATTGTTGATTTGTCTGCCCACAGTTTGCAAGATGTCAACCAGAAGTTATAAAAGTGGAGCTCAAAAGAGGAAAAAGAAGCAGAGAGCTGAAGAAGAGCCTATCAAGATAACAAAATTAGATAATTTCTTAACAAAGATAGATAAGGGGCCTGATGAACCAAAAGCCTCTACCACAGTGAGCCAGTCACAGGATATTGACCCTATTCCTGATACAGAGCCTGGTACATCTAGTTGTATAGAATCTACTTCAACGAATGAAGCAACAAATATTAAGATTAATAAACCAGAGAGTAGTACAAGCACAGAAGATTCAGCATCAAAAAACAAACAGAATGATGTTGGGGTATGGGGTGATTTAAGTAAAGATGAGATTTTATACTGGGTAGAAAAAGGTCCGTCAGAATGTCAGCACTCAAATGGTTCATTTGAAAAATTAAAGAGGCATTTTGCAAACCAAGACAGATATTGCTCGAAAAGCTTGTTCTATCCCAAACGGGCTATTGGTGAAAAATATTACAGAGAATGGTTAGTATATTCGCCAGCAACTGGTCGTGTATACTGTTTCGTGTGTAAACTCTTTTCAAATTCTTCTACACCATTATCATCCGATGGATTTTGTGATTGGCGCAACACCTATTTAGTTCAAAGTGAAAACTCTGTAGACCATAGAACAGCTTCGGTAACATATCTTACAAGAAAACGTGGCTCAACAATTGACTGCCAGCTAGCAGAACAGATAAATAATAAACGGCAGCACTGGAAAAATGTTCTTGAACGAGTTGTGGCAGCCATAATTACTATGGCAGAGCGTGGTTTACCTTTCAGAGGAGATAAGGAAACATTTAGTTCTCCTCACAATGGCAATTTCCTTGGATTACTCGAACTTATAGCAAAATTTGATCCTTTTCTAGCAAGCCATATACAAAAATTTAGGAATAAAGGATCAGGTGTCACATATTATCTTTCTTAAACAATATGTGATGAATTTATCCAAATTATGGCACATAAAGTAAGAGACTCAATCTTGGATGATTTAAGAACTGCAGGGTACTTCAGTTTATCTGTAGATTCCACTCCAGACCGGTCCCATATTGATCAGCTCACTGTTATTGTGAGGTATGTTTCACCAGATGATGGGCTCCCTATTGAACATTTTCTAACTTTCCTAGAGATGGGTAGCCACACAGGGGAAAGTATGCACAACTACCTTACAAAAGAGTGCAAAATAGATTTTAGTAAGTGTCGAGGCCAGTCATATGATAATGCTGCCAATATGTCTGGCAAATACAAGGGTATGCAAGAAATAATATTGAAGATTAACAAGTATGCTATGTATATTCCATGTGCTGGTCATTCCCTGAATCTTGTTGGTAGAGCAGCAGTAGACTGTTGTTTAGAGGCAGTAAACTTTTTTGGAATTGTTCAAGAAATATATAATTTCTTTTCATCATCTACACATAGATGGGCAGTACTGTTGTCATTCTTCAAAGATGATTCTAAAGTTCCAAAGTCTTTGTCAAAGATTAGATGGGAAGCAGATTCAATGGCCACAAGTGCAATACTTGATAGTTATGATGGAATAATTTCTGCATTGCATCAGCTGCATATTGATACTACAGAGAAAGGCGAAACAAGAAATCAAGCCATAAACATTTTGAATAAAATAGAGGAGTTTGAATTTATGGTATTGTTATGTTTGTGAAGTTACTTGCTAGACGAATTTCACAAGACTAGTCAATCACTGCAAGACCCCCAAATTAGTCTAGATGTATGTAGGAAATTGTATGCTTCACTTTCGGATTTTGTTAAATGTTCCAGGGATCTTTTCGATCATTTTGAAGAAGAATCAAAGGAAAAATTGCCTGATGTTGATTACAAGAAAAGAAAATATAGAAGAAGGCATATCAATGATGATGAAGATGATGCTTTAGAGAACCTTGAGCCAAGAGACAAGTTCAGAATCAAAACATTTATACCTGTGATGGATGCATTAGAGTCAAGTCTGGCACAGAGGGCCTCAGTATACAATGATGCTGCAAAAAAGTTTTCATTCTTAACAAAACTAGAAGCTACAGAAGAAGATATTCATGAAGGAGTTAGTGCTTTATGCCAAACATACCCTGAAGATGTGGACATGAATCTTGTAGGAGAAGTCAAGCATTTTCATCAATATGTTAGACATAGTCAAGCCCATAGTTCAGCGGAACAAGATAGTCTGACACATCAGGATCTGTATAGGGTAATATTTAACGATCGTGTCCAATCAGCATTCCCTAATGTAGAAGCAATTTTGAGATTGTTTCTTAGTATGATGGTTGCAAATTGCTCTGGAGAAAGATCTTTTTCTCAGCTGAAGAGGATAAAAAATGAATTTAGAACAACAATGACTCAAGATTAATTATGTTCCATCAGTCTCATGTGCATAGAAAGCGACACACACACACACACACACACACACACACACACACACACACACACACACACACACACACACACATTTTATCTTGATGTATCTCATGCCTTTTGGAGACAGCAGTACATTGAAAGGACATGCTACTGAATGAATGAATGAGTACATTGAATGCCATGAGCATGGGCAATAAACTTTAAATTATTATTCAATTTAAAATGTGGCTTCTTTGTAATTTCTGGGTCACTTAGCTATTGGGGTGAAGGTTCACATTGTTGGTGTTGTTAGCCTGATGTCAAATTACAGGATGGCACTCTAGTGCCCTGTAAATGTCCATGACCCCTTTTGTTTGGGGGACAAGAATCAGGGATTTAAAAAATAGCAATTAGAGTCCATGGTCTGACCCCAGGGAGATAATTGGTTCAAAGCTGTGATAATGTCTGGGAAGGACTTAAGATCTGACCACTACCGGCCACTTTAGCTTATTGGGTACTTAAGGGGCTCATTTAATTTGTTTATATATGGTGATTCATATTGTTTCCTTTTCAACCATATCATTACCATATAACATTTTAATACTTGAGATATCGCCTTGGTTTAAAGGCTGCTACACGCGCGCACACCCACACAAACACACACAATCACACTCATACACATGCGCGTGCAAATGAATGCACCATACACACACACACACACACACACACACACACACACACCTGCATCCACACCCAGACGCATACATATGTTACTGCCAAAGACACAGACACACATCCACAATATATTTCATGTTGCACATTCAAATATAATAATGGGAATTTATTAATAATGGTAGCAATAGTAATAAAAGTATTAATAATAATAATAATAATAATAATAATAATAATAATAATAATAATAATAATAATATGATTGTAAGATTATTAATATCGTCAATAAACACATTTACAGTTGTGGTATCCTTTGTTTAAAACAAGTTATTTGCTTCTTCTGTAATATGTGCTGTCTTCAGGAAAAACTCTTACGGGATTTGCGCTTGTGGGGCTAAGGTTAGAATGTTCGAGATTTTTTGTTGATAAAGTTGTTGGACAATTTCTTAGTTGATTGTTCTGTAATTGTATAATGCTTTGTTTTTTAATGTCCATATAAGATGTCTGTACTCTGTCAATAGAATAAGTAGCTTTGTGTGGATGTCTTGTGTGAAGTAAGGAATGGAATTTATCATGATTGCTTTGTAAACATCTGTTCTTTGTTTCGTATGAGTGTTTAGGATGTTTTGTAGGAGATTTCTTGTTGGCATGATTGTGTCGCATTCGTAAGAGATGTGCTCTTCTGATTCTTGGACGTTCCGTCTACAAAGCTGACACTGTAGTATTTGTTTAGTTATTTTTGCTGTTCTCTCTGTTGTTGGGGTCATGCTGTAAACAAGCCTATATGTAATTTCCTTTGCCTTTGGGATAATCTGCTTGTTGTGAATATTAGATAAAGTTTCTGTATAATCTTTTATGAAATATCTATGTCGTCTTTTAATTCTGAGGTGTACTGGAGTTGCTTGTAATTTAACTAAATGCGTGTAGATTGTATGTGTTTTCTTGTGTAGTAATTTTTCGTGTGCTTTAATGGCTGAAATACATGTTTTGTAAAATGTTGGGAGAGTGCCAAAGTAATATGAGGATGTATTCCTAATAGGTTTTAAATAAGATAGTCTAATTCCAATGTAACAGAGTGCTATAGGGTGTTTTTCTGGGTGTTGTAGGATTTCGCCTACGTGTTTGATCCTAAGTGCTTGTATTTTGGTTCTTATGTCTTGGAGGGCGATACCTCCATCTTTTTTGTCTTGCATGAGTGTAGTATGGTTGATACTGTAGATGGTGCTGCCAAACACAAAGCGTCTAATCTCTTTGTTTATATTTGTGACAGTCTGACGTGGGGGGTCTAGGACTGTGCACAGATATAATATTTTTGGAATTATATATGTATTAACAATGGTACTTCTATCAAATATGGTAGTTGTTTTGCATTTGTACCTCTGCAACATATCTGTTATTTTCTTCTCTAGATTTTGCTATGTGTCTTTGTGTGTCTGATTTGGTTGACATGGGAAGACTATTCCGTACAATTTTACAAGATTGTTTGATGTTAAGTCAAATGGAAAATCCGCCTTATTTTTCCATTTGCCTAAACCCATTATAGTAGACTTTTGGACGTTTAATTTTGCCTCACTCCCTTTGCCGAAAAACGAGAACGTTTCCAAAATGATCCGTACAGATTTTTCAGTTGTCGGAAAGAAAATGGAATCGTCCGCATAAGCACGCAGCTTTTGTTCACCCTTCCCTGGTATGAACGTACCCCTGACATTGTCGTCCAGTCGTATCTTTTCTAGAAGTGTCTCTAGAGCGACAACGTACAGTAATGGAGACAATTGACATCCCTGTCTCACTAACCTAGTCAACCTGAAAGAATTGGTTAGGGTATGGTTTAATAGAATCCGACTTTCCGGTTTCAAATATAACATTTTGACCCATGTCCGAAAATAATTTCCCACGTTGCAGTGTGAGAGAGTTTTGTGGAGGTATGCGTGAGATTCTGTCGAATGCTTTTTCTTGATCTAAAGAGAAAAATGAGGACTGACAGTTTTTTCAGATGTGTGTAGTTGATGATGTCCCTTTTGAAGTGTGTGTGCTGCTAGATATTCCGGTGTTGTACAATACAGTGCTGGTCTTCATGAATGAGAGATGCCATTACTGGTTTCAATTTATTCGTCAAAGTCTTTGTTAAAATCTTGTAGTCTACGTTTAAAAGCGAGATCGGTCTGTAACTCTTTAAAAGTGTCTTGTCGGTGTTCTCCTTCGGATTAAGAGTGATGTAAGACGTGTTGAAACTGGATGGGAGTTCTCGTTTGTGGAAAGATTCAGAGAATACTGTGAGTAAAAGGGGACCTAGAAGAGGAAAGAAAAACTGATAGAATTCAGCGGTAATACCGTCAGGGCCAGGCGATTTGCCCTTCTGCATTCCGTGAACCGCTTGTGTTATATCTGTTAGTGTTAATTCAGTATCTATTGTTAGTTTCTGTTCCTCTGTAAGTTGTTTTGTGAATTTCATAAAGTTTTCTTGTACGTGCGCCTGTGTGTTTTCCTCTGTGTAAAGGTTCTTATAATAATCTTCAAAGGCTAAGGCTATGTGTTGTGGCTCGACTTGTATATTTCCTTCCCTGTCAATTATCTGGCCTATCTGTCTGTTGCGATGTATATTTTGTTCTAAACCATATACTAATATTCCGTAAATGTTATCAATCCGAAGATGTTACTCAAAATTGACGTTGTGTGTGTGTGTGTGTGTGTGTGTGTGTGTGTGTGTGTGTGTGTGTGTGTGTGTGTGTGTGTTTTAACGTTTATTGAGTGTTAAAAAGAATTGTGCAATTGTATTGTTAGTATTTTAACAGGCATGCTGTGTGTATGGTATTTGTGTAGGTCTATTTAACAGGCCGTTTGTGTGTCGAATTGGTGTACAAATGTGTTTCCATCATCAAAACTACAAATTATATTAACATAATCTGCATAAAATATGAGCAATAAATTAAACTAAGACAATATGACGTAATGGGAACGTGTGATTTTGCGTACGCTTTCAGTCATCCCATTCTAACGTGATTGATGGTAATGGTGATGATAATGGTGGTGATAATGATGACGGAGACAACAACGACTATGATTTGGTGATGATTTCTTCCCCTCATTCACTCTAAACCCATCATTCTCACACGCTTATAAACCTACTACACACCATGCGTTGTCTTCCACACCCACAATATATACATTAAAAGAAATGTTGGTGCCAAGGTCGAAACGGCAAAGGCCGCCCCACGCGGGCCGCGGCGTGCGTGTCGGCTTACACACTGCAGGCAGCCTCATGCAAGCTTAATTTCCTGTAAGCGAATTCAATATTATTGCTGAATCACATCCCTCGCCTTAATCGCAAGTGCGAAGGATTTGCTTTTTTTTTTATTTTTATTTTATTTTTATTTGCGAATACAGTGTATTCATAAATATCCCGTTTATTATGTACAAAACAGGCTTTTTACATTGCGAATACAGCGTATAGTCATTCATGTTTGGGGGGGGGGGGGGGAGAGGGAGAGAGAGAGAGAGAGAGAGAGAGAGAGAGAGAGAGAGAGAGAGAGAGAGAGAAAGAGAGAGAGAGAGAGAAAGAGAGAGAGAGAGAGAGAGAGAGAGAGAGAGAGAGAGCGTAAGCAGAATGGAATTAATTTAGTTCACTACACAAGATGGCACATTCCACCACTACAAAGAGTTTACCCGAGCTCTTACGACCGAGGTTAAACCTCGGTTGACACGACCACTGACTCACAAAGGGCACCGTCCCATTGTTCTGTCTAGGTTGTGCCAATAGACTCAGTCACAAAGAAGGGACATTTATTCAGTTATTTGGCCCTTTGTTCCCCAATGATTGGGCTTAGTGGTACACATGCGGAGTATAGAAATATACTGTGAGAGTGTGATTGAACATGTATGTTATGTAGTGTGAACTTGATGAGGGTGGCTCTTGATTAGTCTGCGAATAGCTGGGCGATTTTCTGTTGAAAAATCTTTGCTAGTATGTGTGGGTATGTTGTGTGGTGGTTGTGGGTGGCCGAGTTTATATTCGACCATATTGTGTTTCTATACTCCGCCAGTGCAACAAGAAGTTTAGTGTGTTTGTCTTTTGTGGCTGTGGGTATTGTATTTAGGAAAATGGCTTTGAAAGCGTCAGTTTTCTTGTTTGTGTGTGTTTCTATTAATTGTTGCAGTGCAGTCTTAGTGGCTGTGATTGTTGGGCATTCATAGAAGAGATGGTCCTCTGTTTCCTGAATATTTTGTCTACATAATTTGCACGGGGCTATTTGCTTGGATGTCTGTGCAGCTCTCTCTCTCTCTCTCTCTCTCTCTCTCTCTCTCTCTCTCTCTCTCTCTCTCTCTCTCTCTCTCTCTCTCTCTCTCTCTCTCTGTTGTCGGGGTCATATTATAAATTAGCCTGTATGTTATTTCTTTGGATTTCGATGTGATATTTTGTTGTGTAAGTTAGTGAAGGTGCAGCTGTAGTCTTTCATATGATATTTGTATCCTCTTTTGATTCTCAGGTGTAGTGGTGGGGCTTGTTGTTTCACTAAATATTTGTATATCTGCTTGGTTGTCTGTTGTATTAAGTGTTCATTACCTTGAATTGCTTGCATACATGTTCTGTAGACGTGCGGTAGTGTGCCGTAATAGTGCGGTGTTGTTTTGTCTATTTTCTTAATTCTGTGTAATATAATTGCAATATAGTATAATGCTAGCGAGTGTTGATCTGGATGATTGATGATGCGTCCTATGTGGTTGATTCTTAATGCTTGTATTTTTGTGTTAAGGTCCTGTAATGCTACACCCCCTCTAGTCTTCTCTTGTATTAAAGTCTTGTGCTTTATACTGTGGATTGTGTTTTTGAAGATGAATTGTCTGATGTGTTTGTTTATGTCTGTGATTGTTTGTTTTGGGGGGTCTAATACTGTGGCTAAATATAGTATTTTAGGAATTATGAAGGTGTTTACAATAGTGCTTCGTACAAAAATTGTTGATGTCTTGTATTTGAACCTATTTAGTATGTCTATAATTTGTTTTGTCAGTGATTGCCATGTTCCTGTGTGTGTTTTTCTGGGATTGGATGGAAAAGTGATCCCATAAATCTTCATGTTATCTGTGACTGTTAGATCCGGGAGGGGGGCGGGGGGGGGGGGAAATCTGCTTTATTCTTCCACTTCCCCAGACCCATTATTTTAGACTTCTGTATGTTTATTTTGGCCCCACTTCCTTCACCAAACTGTCTGAATGTGTGAAGTATGTTCGTTATGGACGTGTTGGTTGTAGGGAAGAAATCGGTGTCATCTGCATAAGCAATTAATTTTCGCTCTCAAGACCCTTATATAAAAGTACCTTTAATATTAGTGTCCTGTCTAATTGCTTCTAAGAGTGGTTCTAGTGTTAGTACATATAGGACTGGTGATAGTGGACACCCTTGTCTGACAGATCTATTTATTCTGAAACTGCCAGTGAGTGAATGATTCACCAGTACCTTACTTTCAGGATTTTTTTACAATATTTCTATCCACTGTCTATAGTACTGTCCTATGTTACAGTGTGCTAGTGTTTTGTGTAAGTATGAGTGTGAAATTCTGTCAAAGGCCTTCTCCTGGTCTAAAGATAACAGGGAGGATTGACAGTCTTTCTGGTGGGTGTATGTAATGAAATCTCTAATGAAGTGTGTATGTTGGTGTATGTTTCTGTGTTGAATACTGCACTGTTGGTCTGGGTGGATGAGTGATGGCATGAAGTTTTTTATTTTGTTTGCAAGTGATTTTGCTAGAATTTTGTAGTCTGTGTTTAATAATGAGATGGGTCTATAGTTTTTCAGCTGTGTTTTGTCTGTGTTGTCTTTAGGTATGAGTGTTATATATGACATGTTGCAAGTGTTTGGGAGTTCTTGTTTGTTAAAAGCTTCTTGGTAGACTTTTAGAAGGACGTTGCCTAGGATAGGAAAGAAGTGTTGGTAGAATTCTACTGTGAGTCCATCTGGTCCTGGTGTTTTGTCTTTTTGCATTTCATTGAGTGCATGTGTTATGTCTGCTAATGTAAGCTCTGTGTCTAGTGTGACTTTATCTGTGTCTGACAATTTCTTTGTGTATTGTAGGAACCTATTTTGTGTTTGTGTGTTGACGGGTTCTGCTGTATATAGGTCAGTGTAGTACTGTTGGAATGTTTCTAGTATATGTACTGTCTCTGTTTGTGTGTTTCCTTGCATGTCTGTTATTGCTCCTATTTGTCTGTTGCGTTGAATGTTTTGCTCTAATGCAAGGTGTTGTCTATTTGGACTTTCTTCTGATATGTTAGTAAGTTTAGTTCGAAGGAGTGCACCACGGAATGTGTGTTGCTGGTGTTGTTCTAATTGTGATTCTAGTGTGTTTAGGTGTGGTGCATTCCTGTCTGTCTGTTTTGTGAGTTGTATTGCTATCTGTATGATATGTTCTTGTTGTAGTCTGCGGGATTTGCTGAGGAGGGGATCCGAGCACTTATGGACTGAATGGTCCGATGTGCAACGAGGATGATCTGTCGACTAACTAACTAACTAACTAACTTTATGTATGATGGATGCTAACTGTTGTGTTCTATACCGTATTGTATTCTTTAGTAAATCCCAAATTTGTGTTATGTTGTCCGTGGGGGTACTATTAGTGTATGTTAGAATAAGTTGTGTCACATGTTGTAAATAACCTGTGTTTTGGAGTAAGGAATTATTGAACTTCCTATGTGGTGTTCTTTTTTTATGGCCTTGTGTTTGTAGTGTCTGTAGTGATATGTGTTAGTACTGCTTTGTGATCTGTGTATTGTAATGTCTCTTGTAGATATGTTGTGTGTATTATTTGGTGTGTTGAAGGTGTGTATACTCTATCTAATCTGGCTGATCTATTGTAAGCCCTATTTCTGTGTGTTGTTGCAATGTTATTAGGGTGTCTGTATCGGAAAGCATCTATTAAATTGTGTGTGTCTAGGGTATTCTTTAGTATATCCAGTTGATGTATTCCATTTCTGTCATTTCTCCTTAATTGTGTCTTGATTTCTGCTTTGCCTGCCCCTACGATATCCAAATCTGAGAGTACAAAATTGAAATCCCCTGCAAGGATAACATTTTGCCCTCTGTATGTTTGTATAAGTAAGGTGTCTAATTCTTGGTAAAAATTTGGTTTGATTGTAATTTGGTGGTGCATGTATGTTCACTATGGTGTATGCATGTATAGTGTTTTCTACCTGTATTATGGAGATTCGTCCATGGTTATCAGTGTGTGTTTTAATTATGTCCCACCTGTCTGATGTCTGCAGAATAGCTGTTCCTGACCCAATTTTGTGTGTGCCTAAACTAAAGCATGAATGTCTGAGGCCTAGCTGTGTGGTGATATGTTGTGCGAATGTTTTTGAACATATATTTGTTTCTTGTAGTAGTAGAAAATCTGGTTTGTGTTTGTTTATTAGTTTGATAATATGTTGTAATTGTACGTATACCACAAATGTTTAAAGTAATAATAACTAAATCACTAGTCATTATAATTTAAGTAAAATCAAATGAATGAGATATAATAAGTGTATAGAATCACACGCAAAATTATTATCCGTGATGAGTACATTTAGGCGAGCAAGTCTGTAGCCTCAAAAGTTTTTGTGAGAGGATCATGTTGATCCTCGTTCTCATCACTTGTGTCTGTGTCTACGAAGAGAGTGTCTGGTATGATGTATGTGTCGTCTTCGTCTTGTACTTGTGTCTCCTCTTGTTGTTCTTGTTCAGTTTCCTTTGTCTTGCCTATAGTGGCTTTGACTTTTTCTTTCTTTGGCAGTGATAAATCGTCTGTTTCTGTGTCGTCGCTGTGTTTTGACTGCGGTCTTCTGTTAGCCCATATTCTCTTCTTTGGTTTGCTGACGACTTGAAAACCGTCAGAGTCTTCATTCCTTGGATTGATGTCTTGTGTGGTATTTTCTTGTGTGTTATTTTCTTGTGTGTTGATTTGACTACTGAATTTTTGTGTCAGTTCAATCTCTCCCTGTGGAGAGGTTTCTCTTTCAAGTGGTGGAAAATCTTCTTGGCTTTGAACACTTACTGCTACTGCTATTGGTGTCGTCGATTTTCGTCGACTAGGGCATTTATTTGCCCAGTGGTTGTTTTGGCCACACGCTGGACAATTGGTCTTTCTCCCCGTCATCGTGATCAACACTCTGTGGTTATTGTTCGTAATACCGGGAGTGTAGATCCGTATATAATGGGGGACTTCCTTCGTTGGGTTGCAGAGCGCTCCCCACTTGCCAGCACCATTCTTTATCCTAAAGACCTCAGCCTTGTCGTCTCCTGTAATACTGTGCACCAGTTTTTTAACTCCTTGAGGAGCAATCGTGACCGGTAGCCAGTGGATGGTCAGCCTGTCCCTTTCTTTGTCTAGATGTTGTAGAGATATGTCTATCCCTAGACTTGGTAGAGAAAACTTTTTGCCGTGTATCTTGTCATACACGGCTTTCTGAACATCTGCTGACAGGTGAAAGTACCACCCAGTGGGAACTTCGAACCTGTGCTGGTCGACGACTCCCCTAAAAGGTACACCTTCTGGACCAGTTAGGGCACTCATAATAAGTGCAGGTGTTGCTTTCGCAGCCGCCCCGGGACCAGTTATGGAACACACTATCGTTCCGGACTTGTGAAGCAGCTGGACAACGTAGTCATTTATCGAGATCCCGACTTCAGTGATATTCGAATACATATTGAAATTTGTTGTTTCAGATAATAACTCCGGGGAAATATCCAGAATATCAAATCCAACGAATATCACCACAAAATCCGGAAAAAATTACACAATAAATTCCAAGAATCTTTATATTAGCATTTAAAAATGGCCTAATTAAATTCCAGACTAAAGAGACACAATTTTTCTTCAGCAATTCTTTGACAACGGTCATCAGAAATACCCAAAGTGGGTGTAACTTTAGAAATGATCCCTAAAAATATGAAGTGAACCGACGTAGTCCACGTAGTGAGATATATATATATATATATATATAATATCTCACTACGTGGACTACGTCGGTTCACTTCATATTTTTTTGGGATCATTTCTAAAATTACAACCCCCTTTGGGGATTTCTGATGACCGTTGTCAAAAAATTGCTGAAAAAAATTGTGTCTCTTTAGTCTGGAATTTAATTAGGCCATTTTTAAAAGCTAATATAAAGATTCTTGGAATTTATTGTGTAATTTTTTTCCCGGGTTTTGTGGTGATATTCGTTGGATTTGATATTCTGGATATTTCCCCGGAGTTATTATCTGAAACAACAAATTTCAATATGTATTCGAATATCACTGAAGTCGGGATCTCGATAAATGACTACGTTTTCCAGCTGCTTCCAAGTCCGGAACGATAGTGTTTCCATAACTGGTCCCGGGGCGGCTGCGAAAGCAACACCTGCACTTATTATGAGTGCCCTAACTGGTCCAGAAAGGGGTACCTTTTAGGGGAGTCGTCGACCCGCAAGGTTCGAATTCCCACTGGGGGGTACTTTCACCTGTCAGCAGATGTTCAGAAAACCGTGTATGACAAGATACACGGCAAAAAGTTTTCTCTACCAAATCTAGGGGTAGACATATCTCTACAACATCTAGACAAAGAAAAGGGGCAGGCTGACCATCCACTGGCTACCGGTCACGATTGCTCCTCAAGGAGTTAAAAACTGGTGCACAGTATTACAGGAGACGACAAGGCTGAGGTCTTTAGGATAAAGAATGGTGCTGGCAAGTGGGGAGCG
>JACEFZ010014358.1:0-45000 GCA_014155875.1 Cepaea nemoralis
AAATCCTCCCCGGGGCTAGTAGAGGGACGTGTCAGGCCGATATATTCTGGGCAAGTGACAACTAAGTTTCGGACGGGTCCCAGCAACCTTGGCCGGAACTTGAGCCAACCAATGGTCGGGCTCACTTTAGGATTCATACCCATATCCATATAAGGAGCGTTTCAGGAAATCGGTGAAGGACGAACTAAATATGTCACAAGTATACAATGTATATTAGCATTTGTCGATCAAAAGAAGGCATTTAATATAATAGGTGGATATTTATTCTACAGCTGGGCGGACTCGGTTAGTAGTACAACGTCCGGTTCCTTTTCGTACATTTTTTTCTTCTTTCGTTCGCCTGAATTATGTCTATAACTACAATGCCTTGTGCAAATATTACAGTCTTTTTTATTTAGCTTTACGTACATAAATCGTACGTTTCACGACTTCAGTGGTAAGCAAGTCAACCACCATGAAATGACAATAAAAAAATCGTTATACAGATGGATTGGATGTCTAGTTTACTCGTATAATGGCAAAACAAAATAAAGGACCCCTTGTACAGGTCTAGATAAATGCAATAGCAAATGTTATTTTTAACAGTAAGCTATTTGTTAGCTTTAATCAGGGCGTTAAACCTCTCGAACAATCCGACTTTAGTGGCTATTGGTTTTTCTCAGTACTGTACCTTTACCACAGTAGTGTTGGATTTCTTAATAGTTAGCTTCTTGAACACAAGATAAGTCATTTCCTCTTTAACTGGGTCGCTACAGCCGTACCTAACGGAAAGTAGTTTATGGATGTGGCAGTTGTACTTCTAACCCAACAACAATATATGCTGGATCACCATTATCTCCGGTGCTTATCAACTCCTTCATTGTGTGAGAGTCACCAGTGAGCAGATCATAGGATGGGAGATGACATTGTCGTGTGCCGACGATGTGTTAATGTATCGTCGGGGCAGTGACAGAAAACGGGTTGCTTTGGAACTACAAACAGAACTCAATCTCATAAGGACGTCGTGTGTTGAAGCTGGCGCCATAGCCAATCCAACGAAGGCAACAATGATAAGGTTCTCTTTTAATAACCATAATGTCAACACTTCAGCACCAACTGTAAATCTGTGCTCAGAGACAGCGTATAGAACGCAGGCAATGAAATAACCTGGGATAGGTTTGGATCGAAGCCTTCCTTATACTGAGTACATAGGTGATGACAAAGGCCAAGCGTGGTCTCTCTGCTATGCTTGTTATGGCGGCAAACTGTTAGTAGCGTTGTCTGTCACCTTTATACCAGGGCCTGGTCCTTTCTGTTTTTGAATATGCAATGATGATACTGACTCTCTGCCATAAGCAGATGGAAAGGATGAAGAGGATACAGTGAAGCTATACGTATTATAATTTGATGCACAAGAGATACAACATGCAGAGGGATGCGTTACCTTCTTCATTCTCCATCCATGGGGGACAAAATATACATTTTCCGAGTACGTGCCTACCTCAGAGCCAACACAAACACAGAACACCCAATGCATAGTAAAATTAAGAAGGCAAAAGGCAGCAGGTTATAAAGAGGAGTCTTGGTTGGGTGAAGTCGAAGACATTTTTTCAAAAGGTGTGTTCACTTGATGACTTTGAATCTGGCGAGGAGTAGTTACAAGTGATAACAGATTTGTGTACGTCCTTTTCAGTTTGAATCTAACAGGACAGAAAATGCAGACACAAAAATTTGGCTGCTGTGGAGGCGGAAGTAAGGCTTTGATTTTTGACAATTCTTTAGAGGGTTATGCTGTCATTAACGCAGATGGGTCGGTTGTTCGTCAAGTGAGTCTACGGGTCTTTACGGCTCAGGCTAGAAGGAGAATTGTGACGGAAGATTATGCTGCTTTTGCATTGACCACAAGTTGTCTGACTATGAACGTCATGTCATTAAGTAAAGCAATTACATGGGGGGGGGGGGGGGGGGTGAGTGGCTTCGTGGTATGGTGTCCGCCTCGAGTGCTAGAGGTGCCGGGTTCAGGCCCCGGTGAGGACCGGGATTTATTTTAAAAAATCCAGGTGGACTTCCAGTAATAAAATTTCCCCTGGTCTCTGGGTAGTGAGATTGGACGCCCGTGTGTATTGTGTTGCGCACGTAAAACATCCCTTGGCATTTGGAAATCGAAAAAGAGTAGCCTAACGGCGCTGCCCGGGCAAAATTTCGAGTTAAAAATCTACCCAAAATATTTCAGGATCCTCGCCGTTGCTACGGAGGTCATGCATTGAGCTGAGGTTCTCCAGACTCAGGTTTGAGTTAGGAGGAAAATGGAGCACTTATGGGGTTAAACCCGTGTGCCGTGATGTTGATCCAACGACTAAACTAAACTAAACTAAAGCAATTACATGGCTCGAGACACAGACCTTCACTCGGCCACGTTTCCTTAGTTAATCAATGAGTATGCTCCTGAAGATAGTGATGGGGTGGGTCCGACGACAGTTGTTGCTATCTCTGGAGTGGTCACGGCTGGCACAGACTAGTTTCCTTGCCGAGCCAGGGCCTGAGTGTGTACAAGGAAATGAGCAGGATGACAGGCTTGAAGGTAAGGCTGCTGTGGATGGCGGACGAGAAGTTGGACCAGGCTGATATAAGTAATGCTCTACGAGAAGTAGGTCGGTTGTGAGAACCAAGTGATGACTGTGAATCTACAACCATAGTTAGATTGTGAGAACAGCAAGTTAAAAGAGGTGTGGCCAAAGAAGAACATTCTGCAGAAAGCCAAATGAGATTAATAAGTCAACACGGAACTGGTGTCAATAGTCGCTAAATGCTGCAGGATTCACTGAGGAGGAGATCCGACGGCTTATGAACTGAATGGTCCGATGTGCAATTGGGACGATCTGTCGACTAACTATGTCACTAACATTCAATCACTGAACGTTATGTCCTTCTCTCGAGGTCACAGTCTTGATTTCTAAGTGCTGCTTTACGTTGTTTTGTTTGTTTGATGTTTATTGTTATACTTCTGTGTTATTATTATTATTATTATTATTAGTGTGTGTATGTATGTGTGTGTGTGTGTGTGTGTGTGTGTGTGTGTGTGTGTGTGTGTGTGTATGATGCAATCTTCACAGTTGTCATGTTGATAGCTTTATTTTAAAGCAGGCCCGTTAACTGTCTGCTGTTGTTGATTTATACACCATAAATGTCGTGACTGATTGCAAGTTTAACTAGATTATGTGTCATTAACTGCAGCGACATTCTTCAAGTGCGATATATTTGCCGCAGCAGATGTTGACTTTTATGGCTGCTAATTGTCTGTACGCAATGGCAAACTACTGAACATAAACTTGCCAAAACATCAACAATAGCAGTAAAATGCTTGTGTTGACAGTTATGTCCAGTGAAAAGAATATGCACAGAAAAATTGCCTGTATCATGAATTGTAGGTAGTTTAACGTTGTCTTATATAATAGTCTTGACTGCGTAGATTTCTAGACATGTATCCAGTACTAAGCTTTGTTAATTTATTTACAAAGCAGTGCCGAACATGTTTATACGTTATTATATTCACATTACGGACACTGTTAATGATATGTTCATGCAATGTCTGTGACGCACGCTATTTAATAGCAGTTATAACTCATCACCATCATACTCTTGTCACATCGTGTAGGTGTTCATGTTTCTCCACAGATCTCGCTCCTTGTTTATTCTGGAACAATTATATTCATGCTATTCCCCAGACCTCGTAATTAGACCATCCAGGATCATTTCACTCACTCTCCCTCTGCAAGTTGAGCCGCTGATCTTTCTTGACGACACATTAATTCTCAGTGCCGCTCTTTTCACATATAAACACAATATACTGCTTGTCTCTTTCTTATAGTTCATCACCTTACAGTTGTATTTAAATTAGCCTCTTCCATGTGTCACTCAGCTAGAACTTTTGTAAAGTTTTAATCTATTAATAATCAACACCCCGCATATTCAATACTGGTAAACATTCTGTAAAATTCAGTGTAATTAATGAAAATATATTGTAAAATAGGACTCATTGTATATATATATATATATATATATATATATATATATATATATATATATATATATATATATATATATATATATATATATATATATATATATATATATATATATATATATATATATAAGTTATCAGTTATCAGTTGGGGCATCTTCATTGCACTCCGGTCAGGTCCATAGGTGCTCAGATTCTCTCTCTCTCTCTCTCTCTCTCTCTCTCTCTCCCCCCCCCCCCCCCCCCCCCCCCCCCAGCATATGCATCAGCGCTCGTTGGATAATGGTGACTGTTCTGTGTTGGTTAACGAAGCATCTCGTTTTCCCGATGTACCTCTCGTGTCTGGCCGTGCCAATTCTTACTCCCAAGTCTTTCATCCTGGACAGCGATGTGGATTCACTGACGTCAAAGTCCTCTGTTCTCGACGTGTCTTTAAAGACGTTAATAACATCGGCACGATCCATGGGCTGGTCATCTGCAGGGGGTGCAGAGCCAGCCAGTTTATCAGCTCGTTCATTTCCCTCGACTTCAGCATGTCCCTGGACGAAGATGAAGGTGAATTTACGAACAATAGAATTCCTCAGCGACTCAGTCCACTGTCTATGTACAGATCCAGCTTCGACCTTCCGAATCATTCTCATTGAATCACTTAGTACACACACGTTAGTATAATGCTGTGATTCTAGCCTTAGGAAAGCCTGTGTTACTGCCATCACATCCATCGTCATGCTGCTCGTGGGCATAGATTAGGCACCACTGGTTTCTTGAACGGTTCGGCCAGCTGAACGGGCTGTAAATGCCCACGCACTTCTCTGCTTCTTTACAACAGATCCATCTGTATAGATGAGCACTTGGGGGTTGTCTGAGTGTTCATTGATTAGCGCGTTGACCTCTGCATTGTCAGTGGCAGGGTTCTGTTCTCTGTACCTTATGTCAAGTGTGATAATGTAGGGGAAAGTGCACTTAAAAGCTGGATGCACAGGCACCCATTTATTGCCGGGGTTGATACTGGTAGGACTGCAGACCTGACTGATGATATCTCACGTCCGACCCATCCATGATTTGCCCCTCTTTAGCCTGTCGCCCTTTTCTCTGAATATATCTTCATGCAGAGCGTGCTGCTCATCCGCACTTATTATCAAGTATGCACGAGCTCTCCAGATCTTGATCCTCTGGTTCATTGTCGGGAAGTCAAGGAGCTATCTCATCGCTACATAGCTGGTGTCTCTCGTGCAGCCCAAAATGATGCGCTTGGCTTCGTTTTGTACCTTTTCAAGTCTTCCAATCTGTGTAGGGCTGAGAGTAAGGATGGCCAGGGCATACTCGATGGGTGAAAGCACCAATCCTTGGAACAGAAGTATTAGCAGTCTTTGCTCGATATTGGTAGTCGCCATGACTCTCATTGCTGACAAACCTTTACAAGCTTTCGTTATGACATAATCGACATGATCTCTGAAAGGCAGGCTACGATCCAACCTCACGCCAAGATATGTCATCGACTGGGTTCTCCTCAAAATGCTCCCATCCATTATCACTGCCGGCAGGTCTGTGTTCACAATATGGTTATTTAGCGAGAACCATGTAACCGATGCCTTTGCAGGGTTGACAATTTCACTGGCATCCGCACACCATGAGTTAATTCGATCTAGTTCGCCCTGCATATCATTGGCAACCGCCTGTCTATTTCGACCCTGTCGATACACGAGAATGTCATCAGCAAATGACAGAGTCCTACCCCTCCCGTCCAACTGTTGTTCAGTGATCGGCACCGTTTACACGTTGAATAGTACTGGTGACAGTGGTGAACCCTGCGGCAAACCTGGACATATTGTTGTCGGCTCAGAAGACCAACTCCCACATCTTAGCACCACCTTCCTTTGGAGCAGGACTTCAGCTATCCATCGTACAAGGTGAGGGGACACTTTCAGTCTGAGAAGGGCTTGCATCAGGTTCTCGAAGGATACTTTATTGTATATATATATACTTATATACTAATCCAACCTCTTCATTATAGCACCTAACTCCAATAATATCTTTCCTCTTTTGATTTCGAACACCCTGTGTTTATTCTTATGTTTCTTCCTGTGAGTTCACTGATTTGTTTGTGCGTAATTTGTTTAGGGCGGGGGGGGGGGGGGGGGGGGGGGGGGGAAGGGGGGGGGGCCTGATATGTAACATAATTTTATTCAATTTTGATTGTGCATTGCTCGTTTAACCAACTTTCTTTAGCCTTCACACATTTCTCTATTATATATTTATTTATCTTAGCATATTCTTGTTTGTCATTTTTATTGTTTCCTTTTGCCTTTAGCATTAAGATTTCTTCATTGAGCCATTTTATTTTTAAGCTTTTTGGCTTCTTTCCGGTCATATTTCTTTGCTAGTTTGATGAATGGAGTCCCTTAACATTTCCCCTTGTTCATGTATGCTCTGCATTTTTGCTATTGCATTGTACTTATTTGTCACAGTCACTCTGCATTGTTCTTGAGTTGCTTTTTCTACTTTCAGAACCACTTTACTAAGTCCACATTTTAAAACCATGTTTTCCCCTCTCTTTAATCTTACTTTTATTTGTCCACATAGTGGTACATGATCACCATTACCGTCAGCACCTGGCATTGTCTTTACAACTTAATTAACGCATTTCTAAATCTGTTATTAATAAGTATGTAGTCAATTTGGTTGCGTATTTTCTTACCAGGGCTTTTCCATGTGTATAGTCGTCTTCTATGGTGTTTAAACTGTTTATTTCCAATTATCATATCATTAATATTTGCCCATTCTAATAGTTTCTATCCTCTTTCATTTCTTATACCTAAACCATAATTCCCCATAATATCCACTATTTTTCCTTTTCTTACTTTTACATTAAAATCTCCCAGTAATATTTTTATTTCTTGTGATCCAATTTGAGCTATCGCAATTTCTACTTCATTGTAAAAGTGTTGTATTTCTTCATCACTTGTACTTGTTGTTGGTGCATATACTTGTATACTATATATATGCCACATAGCAAGTGCCCACATCACGCCATACAGAGGATAGAAGGAAATCTCAAAGTAAACAGTGCACGAAATCTATAGGAGACGAATATACGTCACACCAACGCTAACGTGACAACGCTAACGTGACAACGAAATCATACGTTGTGCGACGATCAAGGTGAACGGTCTTGTATTGGATTTAGAGAACAACTTGGTGTGGCTATTGGATCGTTTGAAGGCTAGCAGTGGACTCACTCCAAACTAAGAACAGCTAGAATAATATAGTGAGAACGCCATGGATTTGAGAACGACGGGAAAACTCTAGACAGACAGAATCGGAGAAAGATGACAGCAAGGACGACCTGAATGAATAGAGGTAAATAGATGTATTACTGAGGAAGATAAGGAAAACACAGAACAGTTATGTACATGAAGGTTAGTGTACTCTTGTATTAGATGCCCTCCCGGCAATAACGGGAAATCTAAGGAGTCACAATAAACTATGTTATAACTCTGTCAACTCCGTAATAAAGCGGTATTAGATTTTCCTGAGATCCGATGTTTACTTCATATTTCAAGGTTCTTCAGTGAATTCATAAACTGTTATTTTTTTCATCGTTTTGAATGAGCCAGTTCCTTTCGTAAGTTCTAACATATTCCACATGGCAAAACACAGCGAAGAAGGACTTACGGCATGGCAATATATATATATATATATATATATATATATATATATATATATATATATATATGTTATATATATACACATATGTTTGTCTTTTGAATTTGACCATTATAGCTCTATATGAAATACACCAGTATCCATTAATTGATTTGGCTGTATTGTCATAAAATATTATTCTTCCACTTTTTTCATGTGTATCCCCTCCAGAATACATTTGTGTGTGTTGGTCCGTTATAATTTTGCCAGATCCCATCCATCTAATCTCACTTATGCCTAGTATATTAATTTTCATGCTTTCCATTTCTCTTAGAACAGTGTTTAACTCTCCTCGCTCATTTAATGTCCTAATATTCCATGTTCCAACTCTAAATTTATTTAGTTTAGTTATAGTTGTGCCATCAGTAGCTGAATGATGCCGGTGTCCCTGGGTTACGGGTTAACATCTTTCTCCGTAATCCCGTATATTCCAGTGAATAACGTAAGCTGCGCGAGAATCGCCAGCGGTTCTGGCTGCGTTGGTAAATTACAGGGTATGTGATTCCTTCGCTAGGAAAGCATTTGCAAACTATTGAGTGTAATCTTGCCATGAAATCAAAAATCAGCTGAAAGATGCTGATTTTGACAGCGACGTCCTGTAAAGTATATTTTAGGGGGGAAAAAGCTGGATGACGGCCTAGTGCAACCTCTGGCTAATGACTGTCCTTACCGGACAAGGATGTCCTAAGACAACCATTAAGGTCGTTCGCTATCTCTCAAATGTGTCTTTTACCTCTGCCTTTGACAGCCATTTCCAACTGTCAGGGCAAGTGAGTGGCATTCTCTGCTCAGCTGCAGAGTTGTCCACTTATTCCGGTGGATACTCGGTTCTCAGAGCTACGTTAGCCACACCGTGGTGTGTTTCCATCCTCTACGATGGGGAGGTAGAGTTGGGATTTTCCCTTCCTAAAGTTATGGTCTATCACCAGAACTTTCCAGTACTTTTAGAGGGCATCTACAGCTTACCTATACGTATTCAAAATTCTACCTGCTGCCAATAAACTGTATACAATCATTGTTGTTGTCAATGCAGTGCCAAACAGCACCTGACATCATAACTGATGTCAAAAATGTGTTGAGAAGTTCTGGAAATTTTACTGTTTTCACTAGCTTGTTTGGAAGGTCTAGAAGTGTTAGTTATTGTTAACATCGTTTGCAGGAGTACTTGAAATGCTTTACGCCGTTAAAGTGTCAGTAGTATGTAATGCCCTATCTAAGTAGATTTTGTGGTGATATACGTCATAGGTCATGACATATAACTATGTAAATGGTCTAGCATAACAAGAAAACTGCACTACATAGGCGAAGATAATAAAGGTACTTTTTAAGGGAAGCAACTCTTTATTGTTAAATTTAAAATAAAAGATAGCGATTATCAGTTGTCTTTAGTAAACGGAGGTTAAACACTAAGCATTATAAGTTTTTATATATTCAAATGGAATCGTAATAAAGTAAAAATAAATATGGCGGTTATATGATTGTAGAAGGTCGTTGTGGCTTATACACTATCAGCATAGGGTTACAGATCATCAAATGAAAACCACAATACAGTAAAAATGGTGGTTAGTAACGGGTGTAGAGGTCGGGGTGTGTGACTGAGGTGTTGTCAAAGGGTAGAGTATCAACAGTGTTTGTGTGTAAATGTGATGATGTGTATATGGCGGGTGCCTATGTAGTTGGACATCACTCAAAATACACGAGTTACTGAAGCGAGGCGCGATCGATATATGGAGGTGGTAGGTTAGAATCCCGGGGTCGTACTGGGAGAATAACTACAACAATGGGCTGAGATCTGCGTGGTCAAGGAGTAAAGTTTCGATATTGTGTGTGTGGTGTGTGTGTGTGTGGTGCGTGTGTTCTCGTGTGGGTGGGGCGGGACAGACTAGCAATCCCGGCGGAAAAGCGAGACGTGGTGAATGGACTAGCGAACCCTCCTGACAAGTTCGAACACTTTAATAACACGTGTTTACTTGAGTAATATTTGCAACAATATACATTAATGTACTATCCAGTAATTAACTGTCGGATCATATTTAACACCAATGCCAACGTCACTCGGGAGATAAGACTTAAATACTTATCAACATTTTCCCCTTGCTTATAATCATCTAATTATGTGACAGGAAAAATGCGTATTACGTGTATAGTCTTTATGTGAATGCATTTATCCTCTTGTATTCTTGTCTCACTGTTTGTATATGCATGGATATATACATGTTTGCGTTATGTGTGTATGTGTGTATATGACTGGTTGGTATGGTTATAGACAGCGATGCTATTGCACAACCCGTCGAACTTGTAAAAGTAAATGAGACACGATTTAACCTCAATCACTTTTATGTGGTCCATTTCGAAAGTGTGAAATAAATATCACTTGTGTGTGATAGTTAGTAGTATGATATAAACTTTTGCTGTACTATTTCGTGATCGCCCCTGAACCTGAAATATGTTCTTATATACGCTTATGCGATGTCACAACAAGCCGCAAGAAAGTGAATCTTGAATGTTCACATCTTGCGAGTGATACCTAACTGCTTCCTCTTTTTCATAGTTAAAATAGGTAAACTTCAATTATTTAAAGTAGTACTATATACGAGCTAATAAAACTATAGTATTATTTGTGATGTGTAAAGTGTGCATAAATAATGGCGGCAAAGTAATGGGGTTATGAAGTCTACCATTATCAAATTCGATGCATATTTGCGAATCCGATCGTCAGAAGGTTTGGGTATTTTACGTTATATATCTATGGAAAGTGAATTAGTATTTATAATAATGAAGGTATTTACTATCTATAGTGGATGCCGGTCTCCATGCTAAGGGCTTGCGAACGAGGTTTGTGTAGCCCGTATACACGGGTTCGAAACACAGCGGTGCTGGTTTTTTTTTCTTCTAAAAATGAATATGTGCAGCTCATTCAGAAAGCAATGGCAAACTATTGAACGTAAAATTTGCCCTGGATTCACGAACAGCGAAAATGCTGGGGTTGACTGCTACGTCCTGTGAAGGACATGCAACTTAAAAGTGGATGGGGCTGATGCTCTCTGAGTGCAGTCTGATCCAACAAACTGAGGATAGGCGGCACAGGCATAAAATGCAGTCAATTACTGCGGGACCCTTCCTCGTCTTACGGATGCGGAAACCGTGGCAGAGATTGTCACTCTAGCATTGGACGACACAGTCACCAGCAGTAGATGTCGGGTACCTCCCATGCGACACAACTCTATAGTCCTTCAGCACTGAAAGAGGATTTACTACTACTACTACTACTACTACTACTACTACTACTACTACTACTACTACTACTACTACTACTACTACTACTACTACTACTACTACTACTACTACTACTACTACTACTACTACTACTAGTAAACACTATCAGCATACTTTTGGCGGTGTGGCAGAGTTACAAGACTCGTCTTCGGGCTGTGTGACGGTGTACAGACAGTCACATAGTCACATGTTTCATGGGTACATCCGGGACACTTGGTTACATGTTAAAATAGCTCAAAGGAGGCCATGCTACTGGTCACATGCTTAATGGCTGCATCCGGGACACATTGTTATTGTTTACATATGGTCAAATGGGCGTTACATACATCCTGTCACATATGTAAGGTTACATCCGGGACACATGGTTACTGGCTTGAGCAGGTCAATGTTGTCTTTGCTTCGGGACACATGCCTAAGGAAACATCCGGGACACTTAGGTAATGGTTACCACCGGTCAAATATGGCGGTGCATCCAGTCATCTATGTAAAGGTACACCCATGACACGTAGTTAAGTGTGGTACTACAAGAAGGGGTGTGCTGTCGGCTGTCGAATCTGGGACAAGGTGTCCCGACTCAAGCTTGTGCATGAAATGTAACATAACACTTCTCGAACCCATCAAAGACACACAAGGCAATAAATTGTTATCCGATGACCTTCAAAAGCAACGATGGGCAGAACATTTCAAAGAAATATTAAATAGACCGCAGCCTGACACTATTCCGAACCTGGATGGAGAAATTACTATGCCACCACTAGATGCCGCGTGCGATTCATTCACCATGGAAGAGATTAAAGCAGCCATCAAAAAATTGAAGAACAACAAAGCTGTTGGTGAAGATGAAATCTCAGGAGAAATGCTCAAAGCAGCAGATGAGAACACCTTACAACGTTTGTTACAGCTGATCAATAAAATCTGGCAAAGCGAATCCCCACCATAACAGTGGAAATATGGTGTAATTTTCAAACTGCCTGAAAAGGGTGATATGTCTGATTGCAATAATTGGCGTGGTATCACTCTATTATCAGTACCAGGAAAACTTTTTTGTAGCATGTTACTTGAGAGATTGAAAAAGGCGATAGATGAAAGGCTCAGAGAAGAACAAGCAGGCTTCAGACCAAAACGGTCATGCATAGACCAAATTTTTACCCTCAGAATAATCATTGAAGACTCCGTAGAATTCCAGTCGAAATTAATCACCAACTTTGTCGACTTTCAAAAAGCCTTCGACAGTATCCACCGTCCTTCACTTTGGAATCTACTTAACATCTATGGTTTTCCTACCAATATACCAACGTCATAAAATCTTTCTACAAAGAGACACGTTGCTGCGTAAGAACAGAAACAGGCAACTCTGACTGGTTCTCAGTCGAAACAGGAGTGAAACATGGTTGTGTCTTATCACCGATGCTTCTTGGAATAGCTATCGAATGGGTCATGTGCAAATGCACAAACAACACAAATATGGGTATCCATTGGGTTGACAAAATTCTAGAAGACCTGGACTTTGCCGACGACATAGTGCTTTTGAGTTCAACACACCCGGATGCCCAAGAGAAAATAAACCACCTCGAAAATGTTTCAGGGCAAATTGGTCTCCAAATTAACACCACAAAAACAAAGACTATTGATCTTACCAACAGTTCAGATGACACCAAATTGAACAGCTACGTTCTTGAAAAAGTCAACAGCTTCACATACCTAGGAAGCAAAAGGACATCTACAGGGGACTCAACACCAGAAATATCATCTAGAATCACACTGGCATCTAGTGCCTTCAATAAACTGTCAAACATCTGGAAGTCAAAGACACTCAGCAAACACACAAAACTTAAAATCGCCAACTCTTGTGTGATTCCAGTGTTAACGTATGGATGTGAAAGTTGGAAATCAACGGTAGCTTTAGATAAAAAATTATACAATTTTGAGAACAAATGTCTTAGAAGACTTCTAAACATCCACTGGACAGACTTCAGAACCAATTCGCAAATAAGACAAGAGACTACGCAAGATACAGTATCCAATTTCATAAGAAGACGCCGTTGGAACTACATCGGCCATGTACTCAGAATGGACAAGACAAGACTCCCCTACCAAGCCCTCATATGGTCACCGGTAGGGAAAAGAAAACGGGGAAGACCAAGAGAGACCCTGCGTAGAACCATCATTAGAGAAGGCTCATTCAATGGCCACGTAAATATCCAAGATCTGCAACAGGTAGCAGCGAACTGCCAGGCATGGAGAGTCAGGACTTCTGCACAATGCGCTGCCTTAGGCTCAAGAGGAAAGACTAAATAACTAACTAACTAATCATATACTGTGTTCAGCGATCTAGTTACCTGGTCTATACCATAATCTTATAAGACAGTAAATTTACTTAAGTGTCTAATTTCAGATGCGACTTTACATGACCGCAACATAGGACTACAAACGAATGCA
Source organism: Cepaea nemoralis (assembly GCA_014155875.1). Taxonomy (NCBI): domain Eukaryota; kingdom Metazoa; phylum Mollusca; class Gastropoda; order Stylommatophora; family Helicidae; genus Cepaea; species Cepaea nemoralis. The sequence continues at coordinate 13,421 of JACEFZ010014358.1, forward strand.
AATCACATATATTTTATTGGTAAGCCTGTTTTCCATCTTGTAAATTTTTATTTTGGTCAGGGCGATTCTTGTTCCAATCTGTTCAAATAATTTTTCATCAAATGTTATGACTGTGCGGAGATAATTTTACCGAGCCACTTGTATAAGAATATTCTTAGGTGCTTGTTTATTGCAGTGGGTTGTTTCGTTCTGCCTATTGACAACCATATTCTGTGGGTGTTTATAATTGTAAATCTAACACTAGTTTTTCACCGTATCCAACAAGTACAACTGCCATAATTTGCAGTTACTGTTAAATGTCTGTCATCAATGCGGTATCATCAACATAACTAAGGTTATCGATGGGACGTCTCCACAATGGAAAATACGTTGGCCGAAATAAGAAAAGTAACGGCCGAACTAAGAAAGATGTTAGCCAAAGTAAGGAAATATCTTAGCCAATTTAATACAAATGCTGGCAAAGATAAGAAATATCTCAACCAAACGTATAAAATTGTCCTCAAAACTTATAAATATGTTGTCCCAAATAAGGAAATATGTTAGCCAAATGTAATTTCTTCTTCTTCTTCTTCTCCTTCTTCTCCTTCTTCTCCTCTTCTTCTTCTCTTCTTCTTCTTCTTCTTCTTCTTCTTCTTCTTCTTCTCTTCTTCTTCTTCTTCTTCTTCTTCTTCTTCTTCTTCTTCTTTCTTCTTCTTCTTCTTCTTCTTCTTCTTCTTCTTCTTCTTCTTCTTCTTCTTCTTCTTCTTCTTCTTCTTCTTCTTCTTCTTCAGCGTTCTGAGCCATTGAGGTTCTTTGCTGCAGATACAATCCGTCTCCATTCGTCTCTTTGGTGGACCTTCTCTTGCCAGTCGTTGAATCCAAGTGCTTGTAGGTCTGTATATGTATTATCTCTCCACTCACAAAGCCAGGTAAGGGTCACTCCAGACTTAAGGGATACCGAATCATAACCCTACAAAACACGTATGGCAAAGTCCACGAAAAGATAGTAGCAAGCAGGCTCCAGCGACATTTGGAAAGTCGTAATCTGCTTCCCCAAGGACTCGGGAGTTACCGGCCTGGAAGGACACCTGGGCCAATGCTGCAACTTATACTTTTGACGTCTACACGAGCTTCCAGGATAAACAGGAGACAGTGGCGGTAGCTCTTGACCTAGAGGATGCGTATAACAGGGCCAGGTATTATCGGTTGATATAAACACGGTTAGACATGGAAGTCTGCCCTTGCCTTGTTAGATGGGTTGCGGCAGTCCTTCATGAGCGTAAGGTTGCACTGCGCATGGGTTCCTGGACTTCTGACCCTGTACTATTACACCTGGTTTGCCTTGTCCCTGGTGCTCTTTAATGTCTACACCAGCAAAGCCGCAGCTGTTGAGACACCAGGTGTGGGCAGTACCTTGACATTTGCAGATAATGTGCTAGTGTACAGACAGGGCAGAAACAGAGCCAGCTTGGCGAAAGACTTACAGGTGTAAACAGGGTGGCGGAGTGGTGCAGGGACGGAAGGGCCATTATACAACGACTCAAGGCATTGATTGTGTTGTACTCCTTGGATAAACGGACCATCAAGGCAGATATCCCTGGTATTATTTTGAATGGATGTCCTCTTAGTCTAGAGAGTAAATTAAAGTACTTGGGTATCACATTTGACAGGTGTTTGCCTTTTCAGGATCACGTGGAGGCTTTGGTGGTGAAGGCTGGTAGGGGAATTAATGCACTGAGGGATATGGCAGCAACCGGGGTAGATCAGAGGATGCTGTAAATGCTCTTTCAACAATTAATAATGTCTGTCATTGAGTATGGTCCTGGGGCTGCTGACAGTATCTAAGAGCCAGCTTGAAAGTTTGGAGCGCATAACATGGCGCTTCAAACAATGACAGCTAGGCATAGGGTTCTTCGGGCCAAATTGTACCTGAGAGATGCTGCAGACAGGGATCACCCTCTGCATGCAGCAATGGATATGGTCAAGGGTCATAGAGTAAGACGAGGCAGGTCCTGGATGGTACGGGCAGAACATTTTATAAGTCAGATGTGTGATCTAGAGACCATCAATCGTGATAGAGAGTGGGTTGAAGTTCCGGAAGACATGACGGCCTGGCACAATGCAATAATATCACTCGGTCATGAATTCAGAGAATGGGCAGCGGGCCGCACTGAGTTTGAAGTGCAACAGCTGATCCAGAGCAACACACACCAAGGTGACAGTCATCTACACCGATGGCTAAGTGGTGAGAAACAGACTTAGTGGCTGGGGCTTTATTGCAAAGGCTAATGAACGAGTCTCGAAAAAGGAGAGTCTGGCATATGAGACTACGACCTCCATCATGAGAATGTAGGTGGAGGCAGTAACAGTGGCATTCCTGTGTATAGAGGATACTACTGCAACACTCGTTATATTCATTACGGATTCACAGAGTATGCTTTGTAAGGCGGAGAAAGGAATGTTTCGTGTGGAATGGCTCTTGTCTCTTCAGAGGTCACAGATTGTGAGAATTTTATGGATATTTTGCCCTGGCCATGAGGCGATACAGGGGAATGAACAGGCTAATAGGCTAGCATGGAATGCACCTTTTGGTGGTAGTTTGCCTATGGACAATGGAGAGGTGGTCGTGCGCTTGTGGAACCAGGTGGAGAAGGTGGAGAAACAGATTGAGAACCCATATGTGGAAAGAATGAGATTGCGGGGGATCGGCAAGTTTTCTGGAGGAATCTCAAAACTGAGAGGGAAGACAAGAGAACGTTTAATCAGATAGCAGTGGGAACGATTAGTAGTATGACTCTTCGCTGAAAGTTGAACGAGGGGACGGAGCACGTATTGGAATGTCCTGAGTGCAGTGATGTCGGTTCTTAACTAAACTCAACTCAACGCAAGAAATATTTTAACCAATCATATAAATTTCTCGATCAAACTATAAAAATTAGCAAAATTTGTTAGCCAACACACACCAAAAAAAAAACAAAACACGTTGGCCAAAATAAGAAATATTTCAAAATATCTTTTAAATTTGTCGACCACACTTATAAAATGTAGGAAAATGTGTAAGCCTAATTAATGAAAAAGAGTTAGCCAAAATATGTAATAGCTCGACCAAATGAAAAAAAAAATGGAATAAGAAAATTTGTTTGACAAATCAAGAAATATGGCAACCGATTTAATAACACATGTAAAATGATTGACAAACTGAGAAATAAAAATGACAAGGTAAGAACACAATGGTTACCAAGGTGAGAAAATCAATCGCTGAATTTAGAAAAAATGATGGTCAAACTACGAAACGTGTATGCCAAAAGTAGAAGTATGTTAGCCAAATTAAAAAAAAAAAACATGTTGACTAATGTAAGAAATATTTCAACCAAACTGATAAATATGTCCACTGAAACATGAAAATGTAGTCCCACGTTAGAAAACATTGTGGTCAATGTAAAATATATTTCGACAAGATTTATCAAAAAGTAAGAAAATATGTTAGCCAAAGTCATAAATATGTTGGTCCTAAAAAATAAAAAAAATAAAAAAAAAAAAAAAATTCAAACAAACTGATACATATCTGAACCAAACGTACATCATTTAGGAAAATTAGATAACCAAAGTAAGAAAATATGTTAGCCATAGTAATAAAGATATTTATGATGATGAAAGAAAAAAACCGTCAACCAAACTAAGAAATATGACTCGCAAAGTAAGATAATATATTAGTCAAATTAAGAAAAAATATATACCAAATCATGAAAAAAAAATAATGACCACATTAAATATCTCTGTATTGTTTCCAACTTAAATGTTTCGTGTAGAAATTAAGTGTGTTAATTGCATAAAATTTTCTTTTTTCTTTTTTTTTCCTTTTCATTATAGTGACTTATTGCGAAGAGACTTCACTTGGTTAAGACTGTATTTTCTATTTTGACCGTTCTATTAGTGTTCGTAATCTATATATGAACAGTTTTGTCAATTTTCCTTCCATACTTCCATACTGCTCTTCACCGATTTTCAATTTGTACTGTCTTTCTTATTTTTCTCATTATAATTCAGAGTAGAATCCTATGTTATAAGCATCTGAAAAAAGATGGTTTGTTATTGATATCCTTCTGATCAGTGACCATATGGTCGATGACCATATTTATTGTCTAAAAGCATCTAGTAAGTTAGGGGTTAAGGTCCATCCGATTTATCTCCAGTAAGTTGAGAAATTTGACCAAGCAGTAGAAAGCCAGTTGTACTCTAAACAAAGAGAATTTTAGTGTTAAATTATAAGCAGCGATGAAAGTTGGCTAGAAGATGCAGCAGATGATATTCAAGAGATCAATAATGCAGAGGTGGTGTTAAGAAAGGTAGACTTCATAACAGTCACTGTTGGTTGGAGACTTGACTCTATTGTGAATGTAAAATGACAATGGTAGATACAGGTGGACAGCGTAAGAAATGTTATTTTAGTTAGACTTCAAGAACACCTATGTATTGTTGAGAGATGGTAGACAGGAAGGTTAGTGTAGCAGGCATTGCGGTATGGAAAGTTGAAGATGTCCGCAACGGGAAATTTCCCATTGGGGACGAACACCCACATGATATCAAACATATGTTGTGTGGAACCACTGACTGCATTGCCAAAAATATTGTTTCGTTATAACTGTTTCATTGATGATCATGTACAGTGGAGGTTGGAGCTCATCCTAATGTGAATAAACATTTGTGAAGCTCTCTATGAAAGACAGACACTGCGTGGTAGACAGAAAACCAAGATTGTACATAGAGGCGTGAATAGACTTTAGAAGTCTTTCTTCAGCAGACACTCTGGAATGCTACCACCGAGGCATCTCCTTGCTCTTAATTTCGGGACTGTATTCGCCAGAATTCTTCTCACAGACCTTCTCGACCAAGGTCTTCTTCTTGAGAGTCAATGCGACTTTAGAAAAGAACAAGGAACTGTTGACATGATTTTCTCTGCAAGGCAGTTGCAAGATAAATTTCGTGAACATAACTCCGACATGTTCCCCACTCTCATCGACCGTACCAAGGAATTTGATACAGTCAGCAGAGAAGGACTGTCTAACATTATGGAGAAATATGGATGTCCACAAATGTTTGTCCAAATAGTGTGTATTCATGATGGTATGCAGGCAAGAGTAAAGGAAAATGGTTAACTGTCTGAGCCCTTTCATGACACGAATGGAGTGGAACAAGGCTGCGTCCTGAAACAAACACTGTTCAATCTCATGTTTTCAGTCATGCTGACGAATACCTTCGAAATCAACGACTGTGACATATTCACCTATCCATCATTTTCAGCGCGTCAACGTTACACAGCAACCCAGAGATTATCAAAACAATTACAGCACCGTAGAACATCGAACTCACTAAGCGATACTAATGACAGACAGATGCCAGGATAAGAATAGAAAGGTTAGCGTCAACAGAACAGAATGTGACTGGTAGAGACACATCACGTGGATATAGCGTCCCCCAGCTCGGGCGCCGCTTTAATAAAACCGCGAACTTCTATGACTTCAGGGCGAGCGAGCAGTCGCCAAAGCTATGTGTTGTCCAACTTTCAAACTTTTCAACGGGCAGTTTGATCTAGTCTGAGGTAAGCGTGTGATTCTCAGATCTAAGTGGTACCAAGATGTATAACGGAAAGGTATCCAGTGTTGTGCGTCCAATGAATTGTATTTTTGATAAAATAAATCTCTGAAAATGTGAAAAACTGCCGATCGCAACTTCAATACGGGCGCCACTTCCCCGGCGAAACCGACATCTTATAATTTCTCAAAACTGCAAAACTCTGACTTTCTACACTACATCTAACAACTTCACTATGTGCATATGACTATAATCTATCACAGAATAATGTACGAGATGAAATTTCCAATGCACTCAAATGCTTTTCATCAAAAACTTCTAGGAAAACGTTTCTGCAGAGATAGTCAGCTGGTGCAAACGAAACACTACCTCGCTTTAAAAATGTACTTAATTCTGTCTATTTTGCAATCTAAAGAACTAAAACAGGAATTATACTCTTCCTTTTCTCTTTACGAATTGAAAACAAATAGTATTTGATAGAAATTAGTTTATTCATGTGTCAGATTTTATTTAGACAACGCACTACATCAACTGCATTGCTTAAAATAGGTTTACGTTCACAAACGCCATTTGTGATAGCCGACCTACTTAATCTGCTCAGACCAAAGGGTGAAAATTACCTTGGTCTATAGCCAACTGTGTCGCCAACAGAATGGACATGATATGCACTGGTAAAAGATGTAGGAGAAGTATAAGTAGACAGAGAGGAGGAGAGTATTAGGGAAAAATACTTTAAGTAATAATTTTTTTTCTAATATATTGTGTCATGACCTTGTATAGATTACATTTTGTAACAAATACACATCAGAAATTCTGTATGTTGGACATGAACCACAATAAAAGCACACTAGATGAGTTAAACTCATATTAACTGATGTAGATGTGAGGACAATTAGTACAAGCTATGGAACCCCACACAACAGAAGTTAACTCAACACAATACACTTCACACCACACAACTCCACACCACAACAGCAGGAACAGGGAAATGATTTAGAATAGGAAGTAGTTGCCTTGGAAAGTACAGATAAACAATTATATACACAATGTAGAACAAATAGAGTAATGTGAATGTTTAAATGTATACCATTTATACAAATGCATCTCATACTTGTGTTGATTTTGCCTGTCAGCTTGATTACCATGATTCAGGGAACATCACATTATCACTCTTATCTGTGTCTGACTGTACACTACTCACTGAACTACAGGTCCACTGAGGAAATGCATACAGCAGGTACCAGACAACAGAAGCTGCATCCAGTGTAATAATCTGACCCACCCCAAAGTAACACAACAATACTTCTTCTGATCTTATCATTTTTGTTTTGTTATGTTGTGTTCACACTATGAACATGCTGTAAAGGATTATACATACCTGTATGAATTTTAAACAGTGATGTCTTGGTGCCACACCTAACCAACAAGAAGGGAAGAGGAGTGAATGAGATGATCAACACCTGTGATGGCAGATGACTCCAGCCTTAAGCAGAGAATGAGAAGTCTTCAGTGAAGCTAAACTGGCCCAACCTGAAGTGGATCCATCAGACCATGGACCCAGGCTTATCCACATCTCATCACACCAGGTTTTCTTATCACTCACACAAACTTCACCCTCTCAGGAAATGATTTTCTTGAATTCTTGTTGCATGTAGAACGTGTTAACTATAACACATTTTGGTAGTTAAAATATCTCACTATATAATGAATGTTATTATTTATTGACTGACTATACTTGGTCCTATGAAAGTTTTTTTTCTATTTCATTCTGTAAATGTCAACAGCTGATGAACAAAAAAGAAAAAAAAAATGTCAAATAGGCCAAAAGAAACTGGCACAGTCAATAAATTTGTTTAAATGTGAAGATCTCTTCCATTTAATTTGTCAGTCCAAACTATCTGTGGGAAAATCTCTATCTTGTGTGTAGAACATGTCTCAATGCTCCCTTGTGTTTGTTTAATGTTTAATTAACAAATACACATTCACATAAGATAAATTCTTAGTTGGAGAGAGAGAGAACAGGAGACTCTTCATCTTTAACTGTTCCAAATCCATGTTATATTGCACCTGATTCTTATTGAGAAAGTCTTTTCAGACAATTTCTTAAGATGGAAGAAGGGGGTTCGTGAGCTATACCATTAAATACCAGGTGGAAGGACAGGGGACAAACCTAGTGATGACTTTTCTATTAAAAGAGGACCATACACCCTTAGACGAATAACCAAATCCGAGTCTGTAAATCTTTCAAGGGTCGTATTCTTGATCTATTTACATATAAGAAGAGGATGGGGCCCAGCTACCTTTAACAGAGATGGGTCATGCACTTTAGTGATTGCCAGTCCCTTCAAAATATACGACAACGACATTGGAATAGACATCAACCACCAGATGGATGGAAAGTAGTTCAATCTCAGTAGGCTTAAAGCAAATCAAAAGCAACCAGCGACACCACCAGAGAGCTCATGTTTGCTGATGATTTCGCTGTATATGCCAACCCAGAGGCAGATATGCAACACAATGTTTCAGCTTTCTCATATGTCTGTATCAACATTGGGCTCAACTAGTAGAAGACTGTAGTTATACACTAGCCAGCTCGATGGACTAATGACACCACGCCGAACATCAAAGAGAATGGTCAAAGACTAAGTGCTGTGGACAAATTCACCTATCTTGGCAGCACTGTTTCCCAAGCTACTACAATCGATGACGAAGTGAATGCAATAATCTCCAAGGCCAGCGCAGCCTTTGTCAGACTGTAAAAGAAACGGTGGCAACGAAATGGAATAAGCCTGCAAACAAAGTCTACAAAGCAGTCGTATCATCCACACTGCTATATGCTTGTAACACCTGGACTGTTTACTAACCACACGCTAGGAAATTGAACCACTTCCACACAGTCTGCCTTGGCAAGCTATTGAAGATTGAATGGAAGACATGATTCCAGACACTGAAGTCCTAGAAAGAGCGTCCATGCCCAGTATAAGCACTCTACTAATGAAGAATTAGATTCGTTGGGCTGGTCACGTGGCTCGCATGCCATATCGAAGGCTCTCTAAACAATTTTTTAACGGCGAGCTTCGTTGTAGTAAACTCTCCTAAGGCGGTCAAAGGAAACTCTTTGAAGATACTCTGAAGATCTCACTAAAAGATTTTGGAATGCATTACGACACTTGGGAGACTGCTGCCAAAGACTGAAATTCGTGGCGGTCATCCTTACGCAAGGTTGCAACCACTTGTGAAGTAAACAGGTGAGCAAGAGCTGTAAATAAAAAGGTCGTGCAAGAAAGCCACTGCAAGAGACCATCCTCTTGGAACGTCAAGCATTATTTCCTCACATTGTCAAAGAACGTTTCGAGCCAAAATAGGCGTTAGCAGTTATGTTAGAACTTAATACTCCATACTTTCAATCCCACTTGATGAAATGAATGGTCATAAACATTCTTGATTGACAAACAACAACACATTTAATGAAAATAGTGTGATGTGGAGAATTGGAGTTTATGATAGTAATATATTTAATTGATACCGTAATAGTGTAATTATCAAATAATTTATAATATGTTATATGACTTCCTTGTAACCATTTCACGTTGTGTATTATAACATAGTAAAGCATATATGTGTACCTATGGTATGTTACTATTTATTCATGTTAATTCAGTTGGAAATCGAAAATGAGTAGCTTAACGGCTCTACCCGGGCAAAATTTAGAGTTAAAAATCTACCCAAAGTATTTCAGGATCCTCGCCAATGCAACGGAGTTCGTGCATTGAGCTGAGTTTCTCCAGACTCAGGTTTAAGTTAGGAGGAAAACGGAGCACTTATGGGTTAAACCGTGTGCTGTGATGTTGATCCATCGACTAAACTAAACTAAACTAAACTAAACTATACTTATTCATGTTAATATAATGACAAGAAAGAATGCTTATAATGGTGGATATGGTAATCATTGGCGGTAAAGATCTGAACAGTTTTTAAAGATGGGTGTCGTTTAAGAAATAAAGGATCTATGTGAAACGCTAGTATGTGGCCTTCACATTTGGCTAACACATGCTCTTACTTTCGCCAATATATTTCTGCATTCTGTCATTGTTTTAACTAATTTGGTTTATCTTTTTTCTTACTTTCGCTAACACATTTTCTAACTTTGCCATACATATTTCTTAGATTGGTTGACATATTTCTCAGTTTGTATAATATCTTTCATACTTTGGCTAACATATTTTCTTACTTTGGCCGACTAATTTTCCTACTTTGTATACGTTTGGTCGAGATATGTCTAAGCTTGTTTGAAGTATATCTTATTTGGTCAGCATATTTATTACTTTGGCTGACATATTTTCTTATTTATTTATTATAAGTCTGGTCGAGATATTTGTTAAATTAGCCACCATTTCTCATAATTTTGTTAACACATTTTCTTGTTTCGATCGAGATATTTATAAATTTGGTGGAGATAATTCTTACAGCGAACAACACGTTCCCAATTATTATATCATATTTCTTTCTTTGGCATACATGTTTCGTAATCTTAACATCATTTGTCTTAATTCGGCGATTATTTTTCTCACCTTGGTGCCATTCTTTTTTCTTAATTTGTCATGTATATTTCTTAGTTTTCCATCATTTTACATATTTTATTACTTCGGTCAACATATTTTACTCTGAATATTTTCATGCACTAGCCGTCCTTATTTTCAACAGCCAGCTAAGAGTCCCAACACTGATACCTATTGGAATCTGTTAATGTGTCCGTCTGGCCTATTCCTCGGAATACTGATTGTCGACCATATCCACTGGTCGCTACATATCGCAACATTTTTCCAAGTAATAATGGTGAATTAGAAGAAGAAGAAGTGTGTCAGCCGTAGATATCAAGTGAAAACAAATGAGACCAAAGATTGTGACAAATCATTTTCAATGTTATTGTGTGTGCCTATTGATTTGAGATGATGATCTCTGGGCACCAAGAACAAGTTCCACAAACCAGAAATGAACATCATTATTCACTCTAGTTTGTGAGTAGTTTGAAACTGGACATTCTTGCGCTGGAGGTAAGGACTGGCTGTAGAAACAGAAACGAGAATGCAGAAGGCAAATATTATCAACTACCAAATAGCACTGCTACTAAAACATTCAAATATCAATATGCATTCAAACAAAGATGCAGATAGGCGCTTTATTCGTTCTAATGGTGTCTTAATTATGCCAGACATGGATAGTCGTTGAAACGATTGGATTTATAATTTGAAATGAATTGCATAAGAAGTGCAGCTGGAAAAAACAAGACGAGGGAGAAAAAAAACAAATTATAAACTAATAGCAAGTGTATGGATATCGCCTATTAATGACGTTATAGATGATCAGATTTTTAGTTAGAATGGAACAATATCAACAAGCAACTAACTCGTTCTACGTGAGAACATTCGGGATACAAGGCGACAGGACGACCCAGGAAGCATTGGCTTGATACAGTACAACATAAATTGAAGACCTCACATGTAACTTTAGTACAAGCAGCAAGACAATAGAAACACAATATTATATTAGCCTTCTCTCTGCGACGTTCCATAGCAAAAGCAATAGGTCAACAGAAGAAGTGGAACAATACCTGCACTTACGATGAGGAATATTATTAAATTGTAATACCATTTAACAGTATACATTCTCTTACACAAACACGTAACGCATCAGCCTAATAGTTACTTTCGATTTATTTAATTAAACACATAACAGCGGAGAAAATGAAAAAAACAACTGTAATGTTTACATCATTTGTTTTAATACATTTAATTAAACCAACAAAACAAAGGAATTCACGTGTTCAGACATGATAAAAGACAAGATATTTGAATAAGGTCGACGTGTTTATTGAAGATCGGTGATATTGACAAGAACGGTTTTATTTACCAAAGAAAGCAGACAAGAGAATGTAAACATTCTGAGAAATAGATGTCTTAGTCATGAGATGTCGCAGCTTCTAGTATCGTTGATCTCTCGGTTAACTTGGGTTTAAATGCTAAATGGAAAATTTAGTAATGTTTCATTTGTTAACACATGTATTGTTAAGCTGTGTAACTTAATTCTACTCAATTACCTATAAATAGTCAGCACCATATAGATAGCTCCGTATGTCTGTTATTATTCTTGTTAACTGCAAAAAATATAATAAGCAAATAAAAAACTTATTTCCCTTTATTGAATTTGAACAATGAAGAGACAGACAATAGATTGTACCACTGATTTCAGGGCATATTGTCGCTGCATCTCGTCAGGAACATAATATAGAATTCATGATGCTTTATTTCTGTGAATTGTACATATTATACGTGACGAGATGTAGCCACATATCCAGGCAATCAATCGTGCAATCTACGTGTGTCATCAATGTTCTGAAATAAACAAATACACAAATATAAATACATATAGTTTAGCTATTCGTGCAAACACACTTATGAAATGATGCAAAGCGTAACGCTGTGTTATCAACTCTCCTTCTCCGCGCACTAGATCGGCTCGTATATAACTTTTCAAAATTCATCTTCTTCTTATACAGCTTCAGCGATCATGTGATTAAGTACAAAATTCCAGCAGATAAGTTGAGCTTGAAGACATATCGACAGGCATTGTTTCCAAAATCAGCCGACGCAGGACAGTACAGTTCTGTCTGTTCTGTGCATGTAGAACACTCTCGCATCAAACGATTAGTTAGCATTTGAAAAGTCCCAAAATTACATGAATCAGATTAGCATGTCTTTAGTTGATTAAACCTCTGTATTGGTCAATTGTGTTGGGCTGAGCATGAAGTTTTCTTTGCTTATGCTTTAGGGGGTTTGGGGGGAGGAGAGGGGGTACAACATAATTAAATGCCCCTGTATACGCCTACATGCGAGCTAGGCATAGTGTGCTTAACTCGCACTTTTATAGACCAATCGGCACTCGGTAGGAGTTGTAATCTGTATGCACCGGCAGCCTGTACTTCCCAAGACATTCTCAAGAAACAATTTGAGTCTGTGTGGATCTGAGAGCCCAAGTAATGTTTGAAAACAACTGACATCGAATCTGTGCGGATCGAACCGATGTGCGCAAGATAGGCAGGTGAGCGTCTGGCTACTAAGCTACTGTAGACGTGATAGTGGTTGGTTGAGTTTAGCAGCTGCAGCTGTTACTGGATCTATCACTCCCTGGGATGGTTGTGTGGGCTGAGCAGCTAATGTTTTCTACTGGCTCTGTCTCTCTAAATAGTGGCTGGGTGGCTTTAGAAGCTACATTTGTCACTGGCTCTGTCACTCCCAAGGGTTGTTGGGTGGGTTTAGCAGCTACAGTTGTCACTGGCTCTGTCACTCCCAATGGTGGTTGGGTGGGTTTAGCAGCTACAGTTGTCACTGGCTCTGTCACTCCCAATGGTGGTTGGGTGGGTTTAGCAGCTACAGTTGTCACTGGCTCTGTTCCTCCCAAGGGTTGTTCTTTGGCTGGACGCTAGAAGTAACGGAAAGTTGGGTTCATCATTTGTCGCCACCTGATGAGAAAACCTAAAGTATAACAGAATGTGGTAACTTGAAAGATCTGTGGACACAGAAACAGAGGAAGACAAGGGATCAAATGTGTGAATCACTGCACGAAAGAGCGTCAACCCATTAACGGAAACATACTGTTAGAGATCACAAGTCAGACTTGATCTAGAAGCCAGTTGGCACACACACACACACACACACACACACACACACACACACACACGTATATATATATATATATATATATATATATATATATATATATATATATATATATATATATATATACACACACACCTAACTGCTTTCTGTAGCACCGAATGTTGGGTGGCGTTTACCAATCCCGACACCCTACAATGTGCCAACGGCTTCGGGCGGAAGAGCGCAATAGGGAAAGTACGGTGTTTATCCTGGTGCGAGGAAATGCAACTTAAAGACAAAATGTCATGGCAGGGGAGACCAGACCCTAAGCTTCGGTTGGCAGGTGCTCTAGGATCGAAGCTCCAACAGGCGGAAAGTTAGAGCAATGCTTTGCTGATCCGGCAACTTCTGCAGCTTGTCTTGTTCCAGATATGTAGGTGTTACCTTTCTTCTCGAGTTAACTAGGCAGGCCGAGAGAGGGATCATGTTTCGTGGGAAACACATGGACTCTATATTTTAGCCCAGACTTTGTGCTATGGAGAGGCAATAACTCAGTCGCTGGTCTTAACCGGTCTCGGAATCAAAGCGAGAGGTAAAATTTACGGGTCAAAAGTCTTTGTCTATTGGCGTTGAGAACGGATGCCACGGGTAGCATCTGACGGTGGGAGACACCTACACGTCTGTGGTATTTTATCACAAGCCGGCAACATCGCTGTGAATATTCCTCGTAATAACATTTAACATTAGCACCGCAACAGTACTGATTTGTTCCCTACTTCTACAATCCAAAATTTACAATGACTCATTGTCTGCGATTCAACCAAAATCTCGAACTGGGAATAGCGAAGAATACGACACATGTGGTCAGTTTTTAAGGAATAAATTTAGTAGAAACTAAATATTATATTCAGTTATCATAGTCTATATATATACACTATACATTAGGAAAAACCACAGTGAGTTTTATTTTTCTCCCAGTGAAACAACTTATTTAATGTGTAAGCATTAGTCTTAGGTTGTACATTTTATTTCTTAAGTAGTTAAACTCAATCAGCAGTGATTTAGAATTTGGTGAGTAACTTAAGATTTAGGAAGCTAAGAATACTTAGTTTACTAAGAAGAAAACTATTTTAAATGTGCAAACAATGGTAAGATAAATTAGTGTGATGTGTAATAGTCAAGTAGATTTCTATTACATGAGCCATGAGAAGTCACATAGCTTTTTTCCCATGAACACAAGAGAGAAAATAGATTTCTAGAGCATCATAATTTTGTGTGATGGGTTAAAGCACCCATGTGGTGAGTTAAATGTACTTTCATTGTTGTTAAACATGTGGAATTAATATTTGTTCCACATAATAATGCTTAATCAACCGCCATGCAAGTGTGGTTATGATTCATGATGAATGAATGTGGATTGAGTATATCACCTAATTATATTATTTGATGAGAGCATGTGATGATCCATGTGTAATTTGATAATGGCTAAACATGAGGAATCATCCTTGGTGAATCTCATAAATAAGCGTAGTAATCACGTAAATCTATGTCATTGCTGAGACCATATCTGTTGTGAGTCATGTGTAATTTCATTATTGATAAACAAATGTGAATGCATCATTTGTAAAAGCACATCAGTATGCTTACTCATCATCCATGCCCATATAAATATCATGTCTGAGGAAAGAGGAGAATGAGTGAGATTCCATTGAATTGTCATTGGTGTTGAATCTGTGAATTTATCATGTGTAAAGCACGTACATATGCTTGATTGTCATCCATACAGACATTATTGTGTCTGATGAATGAGTGTAATGATCATCCATGCACATATGAATATTATGTCTGATGAATGAGTGAAATGATCATCCATGCACATATAAATATTATATCTGATGAATGAGGTGAATTAGTGAATGACGTGATATGCTAAGAAGGAGTATAAGCTAACAGTCAATCTCGTGATAGAAGACAACTTTGATGTGTAATGTACTGTCTATCCCAAGAGAACGTGTTCAGCGTAACCCATACACTAATTAATAATTTAGTGCACTCCGACGCATGACACCAGTTTGTATTAAATATCACTCATATAACCATCATCTGGTTTGGTGCCCTAAGCACGACACAATCTATATTACATATCACGCATACTACAAGCATCTGGTTTTGTGAATAAAGCAAGACCCCACTGTGTATTTCATGTCACTCCTATTACAACATGTGGTTTAGTGTACTGTTGATTGTATTGATAATGAGGATGATTATTGTAATAACAATGATGATGATTGCAATGAAGATGGTGATTGTAATGATAATGATGATGATGATTGTATAATGATAATGATGAGAATGAGGATGAAGATTGCAGTAACAATGATGGTATTGATGATAAATAAGGTAAAAGCGTAGTACAGGCACGGTGTATAGGAGGGAATATACTCGCCTTGAAACTTTTGATTAGAAAATAATTCACCTGAATACTGTACCCGAATGGATACCATGATGTACTTATATTGTTTATAAGCAAATACTCATTGCAACGGAGAATGATTTTTAAAAAAACCTTAATGTATGAGATCATTTCTTCTTTAATGGAAGAATATGGAGAGAGAATAACTAGGTACAGAAGAGGATGGTACACATAGTTGTCAAAATTCTAAATACATCAAGGTAGTACTTATCCTGGAGACCCTCATGACAGGCATAGGTGAAGATGAAACTGCACGTTTGCTAATCTAAACCTTGAACATCTGATAATGGAAGATAAGATCGAGAGCAAACAATTATGTTGGTGATAACTAATTAAGAACACGAAGACTATCTTCCTCCTATGTTTATATTTCTCTAGGAACAAGATTCTTTTTATTGATTTCACTTGATCTGTTCTTAGGAGTTTCCAGCATTTCATTTCTAATGTTCATATTGGTGATATCATTAGATTTATGATTGCTGCTGAAATTGCAGGTAGTGACTATAACCATTTAGATCCAGACCTGACTTTGTGAATGTAGCACCTTGTTGAGTGAGCACCTTGTTGAGTGATTCCCTTGATAGAGTAGTGCAGAAAGCTTTTCACCTGCAATATTGTCGTCTACCCATCAAGGACAGGTAACATAGATGTTAGATTCTTGAACCTAAAACGGGAGAAACAGAGCCAATATTCTGCTCAGACCTGGAAAAGATCAACGCGAGAAATAAAATAACATATAGTCATTATCTGATTGCCACAGGGCACCGACAAACCTGGGAGTGGAGAAACCAGTGTGCAAACAGTTCTTTTTTGTTTTCAGATTACCCACACATACCAGTAGAAGATTAACAGTACATGTAATTGAAAGACTATAGCTGGGGATATAAACCTTATAATTGGCACATCATTGATGTATAGTTATAAATAGATGTATATGTCATTATTACATGAAATTGAATTTTTTTTTAATGCAATAATCAACAATCAAGTTTCTCTCATCTCATCTCATCATGTTCCTCTTGTACCTTGCGGTGTCGAGGTGAAGTATAAACTTCGTGAGAGTGCCCGGTTATGGGCTTCGTATATCGACATTCCCATTGATTCTGTTATTCCCTCAGTCCAACGTTTACGTGGTCGGCCTCTTCCTCTGTTTCCATCTGGTCTGTACATCATTGCTTGTTGTGGCATGCTGTTGACTGGTAGCCTACTTGCATGGCCAAACCATTTGACTTGCTGCTTTCTAATAAAATCTAGAGCAGCTTTAACCCCTACTTTAGTCCTGATTTCTTCATTTCTGATCTTATCTCTTCTTGATACGTTGAGTATTCTTCTCAGAAACCTCATTTCTGTTGTTGTGATTTTTCTTTTCTCTTTTTCTGTCATTGTCCAGGTTTGGCATTGGTAGCAGAGAGTTGGTAGGAAGATTGTGTTGTAAAGTGCTTTCTTAGTAGTTATTGATACATGTTTGTTCTTTAGTATTGGTGCCATTTGTCCAATGAGTTGATTTGCCTTATTGCACCTATTTTCGATCTCGTCTTCTGATCTGCCATTTGATGATATTATACTTCCTAGGTACTTGAAGCTCTTTACTTGTTTCAAGGGATGTTCGTTTAGGTGAATTGTTGCTGTTTGTTCTTCTTTAGTTATAGTCATTACCTCTGTAAAAAAAACCTGTACAATCAAGTTTATGTTTATTAAATCATAAAAATGAGGTCATGTCATTTATTGAGTGTTTTTCTTGTCGTAGTGAAATTGATTTAATAAACACCCTAGATTAGTAATTATTTAGTTGGTAGAGGAGAGGCAAGGAACCACCAAAATGACATTTTGGATACTCAGTAAAAACTTATGTATTTTCCTTGAGGTATTCCTTGGTTCTCCGAAAATCTATTTAATGGTATCAAACCACTGAGCCAGTAAAGCTAAATTAATTATAACGGGCAGGATCGCAATGAGAAAGGGGAACTTAGTATACTTTATCTCTTTGGAGCTATCCAAACAACTGCCATACATCTGACAATGTGTCACTGATCACCTACCGCCCTTCTCAAGCTGGGCAGGCACCGGCCAATTGAGTGCCAATCCGCCACAACTTCCCTGCTTCAATGGGTGCTTGGGACTAGGACAAAATCTGAATAGCAGGCTGTAAAACCAATGCACCAGGTACTAATAAAAAGAAAAATAAACACCTCAAGCTACGGTTTGCAACCTGGAACGTAATAACGATGTGTCCAGGATTTTCCACTGAATTGAAGAAAAGAACAATTACACCAACAGGCTGTCTAAAAACTAAAGATTGCAAAATCAGAATAGAAAAAGATCAGATTCTACATGTATGGACATATCATGTGAAAAACCTGTATAATGATAACAGAGAGGAACAGTATAATATTAGATTTAATAATGAAGGGCCGCCAATTTTGAAGATGGAGGTTCGAAATGTTCTTAAGCATATGAAAGCTGGCAAGTAAATGCTGTGTATATGCTACGAACAGTTATTGTACGTGCTATAGAAGTAAACAAGGATATACACCTTTGTTTTATTGACTACACAAGGGCTTTTGATAGAGTTAGACATGTCAACATGGTAGATATCCTTGCAGATCTACAAATTGATGGGAAAGACATGAGACTTATAAAAACATATATTGGAAACAACAAGCTGCCATAAGGATTGATAATGAAGTGGGACAATAAAATCCTATTAATAGAGGTGTTAGGTAGGGATGTGTAATGTCTCCAGACCTTTTTTCCCTATACAGTGAAAATATTTTCAGGAATGTAGAAGATATAAATGGAATCAGCATTGCAGGACGAAACATCAATAAAATTAGATATGCAGATGATACAGTATTTATTGCAGACAATGCACAGGACCTGCAAAAATTAGTAGATTCGGTTGTTGTACACGGTGAGCAGCTGGGGTTGGAATTAAATTGTAAGAAGACACTGGTTATGGTCGTCACTAAGAAGAATGCAGTACCACAATGTAATATACAAGTAAATGGGAATATTCTTCAACAAGTGAATCGGTACAATTATCTCGGAACAGTAATAACATCTGATTGGAGATGCCTTGAAGAAATTAGAACAAGAATCGCCATGGCGAAAGTAGCCTTTAGCAAGATGAAAAACATTTTGACCAATAAAAAGATGTCAATTGAAACGAGAAAAAGAGTGTTGAGGGGATACATAGAGCCTGTCCTTTTGTATGGATGTGAAACTTGGACAATGTGCAGTCAAGCTGAAAAACATCTGATAGCTGCAGAAATGTGTCTGAGAAAAATGCACAGAGTACCATGGACAGATAGAAAAACCAATGACCAAGTACTACAGGAGACAAATGAAAATCGTAAATTGATTAGGGAAATTAGACGAAGACAGTCAACATTTTTTTGGACATGTTATGAGAAGAAATGGATTGGAGAACTTAGTGACAACTGGTAAGACCGAGGGGAACAGACCAAGAGAAAGACCGAGAGAAAAATACTTGGATGGCTTGACCACATGGCATGGACGAGACAGGAACACTGAGCTGATCCACGACTCTGGTGATCGAGTGAAATGGCAAGTCATGACCGCCCACGCTTTAAGGCATGGCACATGATTGATTGATTGACGAATCTTGACGTTGTGATAAACACGGCTGTGATTGATGCCGAACTCAGTCGTTTTAACATTGATACTGCTGGCCTGGAGGAGTCTCGACTCTCTGAAGAAGAATCACTCAGAGAAAAGGGTTACACCTTTTTCTGGGAGTGTGGAGGGCAGACAGAAAATAAGGCAACATGGTGAAG
Organism: Cepaea nemoralis; assembly: GCA_014155875.1. Taxonomy (NCBI): domain Eukaryota; kingdom Metazoa; phylum Mollusca; class Gastropoda; order Stylommatophora; family Helicidae; genus Cepaea; species Cepaea nemoralis. The sequence goes on from JACEFZ010014358.1 coordinate 32,917, forward strand.
GAACAATGAAAGACTATTATCCCTGCGCTTGTCAACCTCTTGTGATTTTGCCACTATTATCACTACATATACACTGACACTCGCTTCCTCTGATAATGTGAAGGATTTGTTCTATGAGAAGTTAGACTATGTGATCAAGGCAGTTCCAAAATCAGACTACATATATATGCTCGGTGATTTCAATGCTCGTGTAGGAAAGGACTCGAGTTCATTGCCAGTGTGCCTTGGAAAATACAACATCGGTCGCATGAATGAAAATTTACAAAGGCTGCTGTTGCATTGCACCAGAAATGACTTATGTATTACAAACTATCCTATTCCAGGATGTGGATGATCAATGGGAAACGTTGAAGAATTCAATCAATGTGGCTGCAGAAACAACTATTCCAAAATTAAAGAAGGTGGGTCGTAAGAAATGGATGACTGAAGAAATTTTACACCTCATGGAAACAAGAAGACTCAGCATAAATAATTATGTCAAATATGAAGAAATTCACAGACAAGTCAGAACATTATGTAAGGAGGCAAAAGAAGCATGGCTTGAGGAAAAGTGCTTAGAAATTGAAAGCCAACACAACAGTCAAAATACCAAATTAGTGCACAAAAGAATTCAGGAACTTACTCATAAAAGAACAAGTACATAAACAGGGTGTCTAAAAACTGAAGATAGCAAAATCATAATAGAAAAAGACCAGATTCTACAGGTATGGACAGATTATGTTAAACACCTTTATGATGATAACAGAGACGAACAGTGTGATATTAGATGTAATAATGAAGGACCGCCAATCTTGGAGATGGAGGTTCGAAATGTTCTTAAGCATATGAAAGCTGGCAAGGCCCCCGGTGCAGATAACATCACAACAGAAATGATTAAAGCTTTAGAAGAATTTGGACTAGATCAAGTCACCAGACTGCTGAACACATTATATGATACTGGAGATATATCTCCTGAATTATGTAACTCTATATTTATTGCAATCCCAAAGAAATCAGGAAACTTGGAATGTGATCAACATAGAACAATTAGTATAATGAGTCACATCACAATGATTTTGCTAAGAATTATCATGCAAAGAATGAGGAAGAAGATACAACCTGAAATAGGGGAAGAACAATGCGGGTTTGTAGAAGGAAAGGGTACAGTAAATGCTGTGTATATGCTGCGAACAGTTATTGAACGAGCTTTAGAAGTAAACAAGGATAAACATCTTGTCTTTCTTAACTATACAAAGGCTTTTGATAGCGTTAGACATGTCAGCATGGTGGATATGCTTGCAGATCTACAAATTGATGGGAACGACATTAGACTTATAAAAAACATATATTGGAAACAACAAGCTGCAATAAGGATTGATAATGAAGTGGGACAGTATCAGCCAATTAAGAGAGGTGTTAGGCAGGGATGTGTGATGGAAATATTGTCAGAAATGTAGAGGATATAATGGAATCAGCATTGGAGGACGAAATATCAATAACATTAGATATGCAGATGATACAGTAGTAATTGCAGACAATGAGCAGGACCTGCAACAATTAGTAGATGCGGTTGTTGTACACAGTGAGCAACTGGGGTTAGAATTAAATTGTAAAAAGACTCAGGTTATGGTCGTCAGTAGGAAGGAAGAAGTGCCACAATGTAATATACAAGTAAATGGAAATATTCTTCAACAAGTGAATCGGTACAATTATCTTGGAACAGTTATAACATCTGATGGGAGATGCCTTGAAGAGATTAGAACAAGAATCGCCATGGCGAAAGTAGCCTTTAGCAAGATGAAAAACATTCTGACCAATAAGAAGATGTCAATTGAAACGAGAAAAAGAGTGTTGAGGGGATAACTGGAGATTGTAGACTATTTTGCATATCTAGGATCAGTGGAAAATAGCAAATTATCCCTATATCAGGAAATCAATATTAGTATTAGTAAGGCATCAACAACAATGAACATGTTAACAATAAAGAGTCTGGGATAACAGAAAGCTTACTGCCAAAACAAAAGTCCTCGTCTACCAAGCCTGTGTCCTTAGTACTCTTCTTTATGACAGTGAAAGCTGGTCTACTTCCTCATACCAAGAGAAACGTTTAAATGTCTGCGAAGAATACTTGGTATTAAGGGGCAATACAAAATCACAAATACTGAAGTATCGGAAAGATCAGGTTGGTTAACGGTGCGTTCCATGCTTAGTTTTCGTAGACTTAGATAATCAGGACACGTTAGGAGGATGGATAATGGTAAAATACGGAAAGACTTCATGACTCACCAAAGATCTCGGTCTTTCGTTTTCTGGATCACCTCTACCGTTGATATTCCTGCATGCCACCGTCACAATCCATCCAGCATCATTTCTCTTGGTCTTCCTCTATCTATCTTCCCCTCGATCTTTCCAGTTATCACGATGTTCTCCCATGCCTATCTTCTCATCACATGACCAATATATATGTTGTATATAATGTTCTTGATTCATTAGCCTATTTCATGCAGTCGTTGTTAATTACTCTGGCAGTCAAAGAAATTCGCAACATTCGTCTTAGTAACCACATCTCTAATTTCTTCTATTTTGTTCATTTGCATACGAAGATTCAGTGCCATACAGAAAAACTGGTTCTTTATAGCATTTCAGAACTTATATTCTTATATTCTTATATTCAGTGATAATGACATATTGCATACGATACTCTTCATTTTCTGTAATGGGGCCTTTGTTTGCCCAATTCTGCTCTTAAACTCTGTTTTGCATCTTCCATCTGATGTTATACATTCCCCTAAGTATTTAAAATTATCCACTTGGTTAAGAATTTTTTCTTCAATTTCTTTTTCACATTTTGGTGTCACCATTTTCTTTGATATCACCATTGCTTTTATTTTCGTGATATTCAAAAAGAGTCCTTGCTTTGCGCTCTCTGTTATCACAATGTCTAACTATTGTAGGTCTTTTGAATTATCCGCCACCAATACTGTGTCATCTGCATAGCGTATATATTTATATTATAACCTGCAATTAGTATTCCTGGCGTCTCTTTGATCTCTCTAATTATTACTTCTCTGTATAGGGAGAAGAAATCTGGTGACAAGATACACTCATGTCGTACTCCTAGCTTTATCTGTACGTAACTGCCGTCTTTGTTTCCCATTTTAATTGCTGCTACTTGGTTCCAGTAAATATTCTTTACTATTCTTCAATCTTTCCCATCAATGTTGATATCTTGCAACATTTTAATCAGTTCATCATGTTTCATTTATCAAATGCCTTGGTGTAATCAATATATATATATATATATATATATATATATATATATATATATATATATATATATATATATATATATATATATATATATATATATATATATATATATATATATAAGAGAATAACAACATCCGAATCTTGAAGGCGGAGCGGATCCTGACGTACTCAAAGATCACTACCAAGCTGGTGGCGGTGACGGCAGACAGCAGCGAGATGCCGACCACAGTATCAATCAACAAGACAATACAACAGCCAGAGAGATTCATCCCAAGAATCAATCAATGTTCAAAATGTCAGAGGACCGGCCACAGCAGAGCAGCATGTCGCAGTAAGACGGAAATCTGCAGGTACTGCGCCGATCACCACGCCTTCAAGAAGTGTCCGCTGGCCAAGCACCCAACAACAAAAGCAAGTGCCCCAACTGCCTGGGCAAGCATGGATCAAGATACCTATGCTGTCCGTATCTGCAACGACACAGAGACGTATTAAAGCTCGTCATCAACTCAAAGACACCATACCACGAAGCAATGCGGAGGTGCGAGACAGCCACGGGTGTATCACAAGCTGAAAGAGATCAACTGCAGCACCAAATAGACGAGCTGAAGAAGCAAGTCAAGGCACTACAGACACCAGCACCAACCAGCGACAATGAGAAGCTGCTGGCCGACATGCAAGAGTTCCAGCACAACATCAAACAAGAGATGGAGCGCATGGCCGAGATGAAGAAGGAAAACGAAGAAATACTACGCACCATTAAAGCGGAGAGAGAACTACATAAAGCTGAAATGGAACTTCTCCAAAACAAACCAACAGAAGCCGTACAAGAAATTACAGAGAAACCGCAAGATGAAAACCAAGAGACCGAGCCTGAAATCGCAAGCGAAAGCCAGCAGCCCAACCACGACGCGGGAAACAGTCAAAGGAAGCCAATATCCCGCCAGACATCCGAAGAAAACCGAGATGAGCACCCTGACGACGGCAGAGAGGACGCCCCTATACCGCCAATATTTACCGATGAAGAAATCGCAGAGATGAACAGGGATCATGAACTCAGGTGCAAGGAATACAGAAGGCGCATGGAATAAAAAGCAAAGAAGTACAAGAAACACAAGGGAAAACCAATGCCCTATCGTACCTATAAAGAATGCCCAGACTTAAACACGGATGACGTACACCCATGGGCATACTAGATAGATGACGGAGAGATCGTCCCATGGCTGACAACAGAGGAAGAAATCGAAAGACAACACTAACTCAGACTCGAAAGAGAACAAAGGCACAAAGGAAACAATGAAAACATCGAAAAGCTGCTACGGGCTATACACAAGAAGGAGGCGAAAAAAAACAAATAAAAAGTCCTTATACAACCAGAAGAGCCACTAACAAAAGAAACCACCAGGAGACGGGCACAAAGGACAGCCACAACCCCCCCCCCCCCCCCATCTGTCGTCAAAGACACAAATTACCATAACCAGTCCGAGATAGGACTCACTCGTAAGAGCGCAATAGACAAGAATTAGAGTGAATAACACCCCCCTCCCCCCCCCCCCCCCCAAAAAAAAAAAAAAAAAAACCACGTACCTCAACAATAATATAATCACAGTTGAAGAGGTAGGTTTAACGAGGCCGAATTTGGAATTTTGGCTTTGAAAATTGGAATTGGAATTGAAATATATATATATATATATATATATATATATATATATATATATATATATATATATATATATATATATATATATATATATATATAAGTACCTGGATGGCTTGGCCTTGTGGCATGGTCGAGACAGAGACACGGAGCTGATCCACGACTCTGGTGATCGAGTGAGATGGCAGAACATGACCGCCCACGCTTACCGACATGGCACATGATGGATGATGGATGGATATATATATATATATATATATATATATATATATATATATATATATATATATATATATATATATATATATATATATATATATATATATGTGTTTGCATATCCTTTACAGGACATCGCTGTCAACATCAGCATCTTTCAGCTGATTGTTGATTTCTTGGCAAGATTACTCTCAGTAGTTTGCCATTGCTTTCTGAGTGGCCGGCTCACATACCGCGTAAGTTACCGACGCGATTCGAACCACTGCTGATTCTCACCGTCGTCACGTTACTTACGAGAGTATACGAGATTACGGAGAAAAGTCGCAAACCTCTAGGCCTGGAAGCCGGCATATATATATATATATATATATATATATATATATATATATATATATATATATATATATATATATATATATATATATATATATATATATATATATATATATATATATATATATCATTGGCACCTTTCCGTCTTGACAGACGATAGTTTGGTACATTGTGCTTCAAAAAGGCTTAATAACTACGATCCATGGCGGTGGCGAGTGTGACTGGTAAGGCCAATTCTTGCTGCAAATGTTTGCCCACAGTAGATGCATGTGAAAACATGGTCATTTCCACATTTTGCACCATCTTACGTCTCTCACGCTCTGTGTGTGCTTTATCTGCAATCATTTTCTCCTTTGTCTTTATTCCATTTCTGATAGTTGCCCTCCATGCAACACGTTCAGCGGCGACTTGCTCCCAATGTGCATTATCAATGCCTGTATCAATCATGTCCCGCTTACACACATCTTTGTATCGTAGTAGAGGCCGACCCTGAGATCTCCTACCCGTCTGTAATTCACCAAAAAAGATGTCCTTTGGTATTCTACCATCATCCATCCTCCTAACATGTCCTATCCATCTAAGTCTACGAAGACTGAGCATGGAATACACCGTCACACAACCTGATCTTTCCAATACTTCAGTATTTGTGATTTTGTCTTGCCACTTAATACCAAGTATTCTTCGCAGACACCGCATATGAAAGCTGTTTAAACGTTTCTCTTGGCGTGAGTAAGTTGTCCAGGTTTCACTGCCATAAAGAAGAGTACTAAGGACACAGGCTTGGTAGACGAGGACTTTTGTTTTGGCAGTAAGCTTCCTGTTCTCCCAGACTCTTTTTGCTAACATGTTCATTGTTGTTGCTGCCTTGCCAATCCTGATGTTGATTTCCTGATCGAGGGATAATTTGCTATTTACCTCTGATTCCTAGATATGTAAAATGGTCTACTATCTCCAGTTCGGCGTCGTCAATAAAGATTGATGGTACACCATGTGCACCTTGTGACATAATCTGTGTCTTCTTTTTGTTAATTGTTAAACCAAATTCAGAACAAGCATTGGAGAATGCAGATAGTAGATGTTGTAATTCTTCCTCAGAGTGGGTCGTAATCGCAGCATCATCCGCAAAAAGCAAATCTCTGATTAGTACCCTCCTAATTTTGGTCTTGGCCTTCAATCTCTGAGCATTATAGAGGCCACCATCTGAGCGTGAGTGAATGTATATACCGTCATCCTGATCACGAAAGGCATATTTCAGTAGAAGTGAAAAGTATATCCCAAAGAGGGTGGGGGATAGTACACAACCTTGCTTAACTCCACTCTTGATTTCAAACTCTTCTGAAGTTGAGCCATCAAACTTGATTATACCCTTCATGCCTGTGTGGAACGATTCCACAATGGACAGAAGAGTTGGTGGGCAGCCAATCTTCTTTAGTGCTTTGAACAGACCCTCACGACTGACCAAATTGAAAGCCTTTGTGAGGTCAATGAAGGCAATAAACTGTGGCTGATTTTGGTCCCGGCATTTGTCTTGCATCTGTCGCAATGAGAATATCATATCAATGGTAGACCGGTTCTGACGGAAGCCGCACTGTGATTTGGGGTAGACTTGATCTCCCAGGACTTGAAGTCTGCGCAGAACAATTCTGGCAAATAGTTTCCCAACAATACACAGAAGTGAGATACCCCTATAGTTGTTACAGTCGCTCCGATCGCCCTTGTTCTTGTACAGCGTTATGATGCTTTGAATCCTTTGAAATCCTGTGGGACTTGTCCTTCTCGCCAACATAGCTCTATTAGCTGGTAGATCTGTAAAGTGAGTGTGTCTTGCCCACTCCTGATTACCTCTATTGGAATCCCATCCTTACCTGGAGCATTGCCAGATGCAATTTCATTTATAGCACACTTAACTTCTGTTATAGTGGGAAGTGTGTCCAGGTGGTCAAGAGTTGAAAGGGCCTCTATGGCGTTGAGGGCATCATCCGCTAGCTTGGTCTCACTTGAGTAAAGCTCTAAATAGTGCTCGACCCATCTATCCATCTGCTGTTTCTTATCAGTGATGATTTCTCCAGTCAAGGTTTTCAGCGGTGCACTTCTTTTGATCATTGGACCACAGGCTTTCTTTATCCCTTCATACATGCTTCTGATGTTTCCTTTATCACTTGCGATTTGGATGGACTCACATAACTTGATCCAATAATCATTCGCTCACGGCCTGGCAGCCTTTTGCACATCCTTCCTTGCTTGCTTCAGCTCACTCAGAGTGTTATGCGTTGGTCTTTCCTTGTTTCTTAAGAAAGCTATCTTCTTTTTATCAATCAAGGGCTGCAGTATCTGGCTGTTTGCCGCAAACCAGTCCTGACTCTTATGATCCACAGTGCCGTAAACCCCTACCGCTGTTTATAAATAGTTTCCTTAAGTTTACTGCATTTATTATTTACTATACAATTTTCTGATGTATCAGTGAAAGCGTCTTCAAGTTGCTGTTGAAATTCAAAGCACTTTCCAGGGTCGTGAGTGTTGATAATATTAATCCTGGGGCCAGATTTGTGTTTAACTGTGTAGATTCTCTTTGGTCTCAGTCTAACCCTTGCAACAGCCAAAGAATGATCTGTATCACAGTCAGCACTGTGGTAACTTCGAGTTAATGATGTATGGTTCAGATGTTGTCTCCGTGTGATAATGAAGTCCAGCTGATGCCAATGACCGGATCTTGGATGTTTCCATGTGACCTTATGCAACTCTTTTGTTTTAAAAAAGGAGTTTGTAATACATAGGTCATTTCTAGTGCAATGCTCCAGCAGACTTTGCCCATTATCATTCATGTGACCGATGTTGTATTTTCCAAGGCACACTAGCCATGAACTCGAGTCCTTGCCCACAAGAGCATTGAAATCACCGAGCATATAAATGTAGTCGGATTTTGGAACTGCTTTGATCACAGAGTCTAGCTGCTCATAGAATGTATCCTTCACATCATCAGAGGAAACGAGTGTCGGTGCATATGCAGTGAGAATGTTGGCAAATCCACAAGAGGTTGCTAAGCGCAGGGATAATAATCTTTCATTACCTCCAGCTGGGATATCAATCATTCCCAGTAGCGAATTCTTCACTGCAAAGCCCATACCATATTGCCTTGTTTCTGCCTGCCCTCTACTCTTCCAAAAAAGGTGTAATTGTTTTCCCTGAGTGACCCTTCCTCAGCGAGGCGAGTCTCCTGCAGGCCAGCAATATCAATGTTAATGTTGAGTTTAGCATCAATCACAGCCGTTGTTCTCACATCGTCAATATATGTCAAGTCAGTGGAAAATCCTGGAGATATGGTTCTTACGTTCCAGGTTGCAAGCCGTTGCTTGAGGTTTCTATTATTCTTTTTATTAGTACCTGGTGCATTGGTTTTACAGCCTGTGATTCAGATTTTGTCCTAGCCACAAGCACCCATTGAAGCAGGCAGACTGTGGCGGATCAGCACCCAATTGGCTGGGGGCTGCCCAGCTTGAGGCGGGCGGTAGCTGATCAGTGACACATGTAGTTGTCTCCCACCGTTAGAGGCATCGTGTGGCGCCCCATGTCTACGCCAACTATATATGTATATATATATATATATATATATATATATATATATATATATATATATATATATATATATATATATATATATATATATATATATATATATATATATATATATATATATATATATAACTGGAGAGAAGCCAAAACCCTAAGAAAACATGGATGACTGAAGAAATCTTAAAGGTGATGGTCTAAAGACAACAGAGTAAAAATTATAAACAAGAATATAACGAGATAAATAAAGAAATTTAAACAAAAATTATTGTGTGAAGGGTGAAGAAAATTGAGTAAACGAGCAGTGCAAGAAAATTAAATTTAATCCATTTAAAGATTTAAAAAAATTTGCACAGAAAAATCAGTGAGCTCATAGGAAAAAAAAATAAGAATGAATCCAGTGTGTTTAAAATTAAAAACAGGAAATATTTTATGGGATTAATATACTATAATGAAGAGGAGGAGTTAGTATATAAGATAATTATTTGACGGAGAAAGGGCAGAATTAACAAAAGAAAGAAACCCAGAAGGTCCAAATAATCTATAAGAAGTCGCTGACGCTATCAAACATAAGAAGAAAAGAATATCAGCTGGGTCAGATGGAATCACAATAGAAGAATTAGAAGTAATGGGATAATGTGAAATAGATATATTAACATAAATGATAAATGATATTTACAGCAGTGGATATCTACTAAGCGATATGCTGAGATATGTATTTATAGATATATTGAAGAGACCAGGAGCAATTGAATGAGAACATTTTAGTACAATTAACCTCATCAACCATGTCACCGAGCTTATACTCAGAATTATAAACAGAAGAACAGGAAAGAACATAAACATTAAAATTGGTGAAGAACAGGGTGGATTTGTGGAAGGAAAGGGTACAAACAATGTAATGTATACATTACGGACACTATTGGACAGACCAGTAGAGACACAGAAAGACATATATTTGTGCTGCATAGATTATACTAAGGCATATGATAACGTAAAACATGACGAACTGATTAAAATGGTGGAAGATATTAACATTGATGGGAAAGATCTCAGAATAATTAAAACACAATAAATATATACTGGAACTAAGTAGCAGCAATTAAAATGGGGGTAAAGAAGGACATTATGAACAAATTAGGCAGGGGGGAGGAAAAGGATGTGGTTTGTCACCACATCGCTTCTCCCTCTATAGAAAATTAATAATGAGAGATACCAAAGAGAAGCAATGTATAATATTAGGAGGTTTTTTAACAAATGTCTGTCAGTCAGGGATCAGGTGGAAGCAGCTATTTTGAGATCTAAGAAAGGACTATGTGTGCTGAAGATCATGGCAGCAATAGACATGGAGCAAAGGATGTTACTCTGCCCACACCTGATTCTATCAGTAATTGAGTACGGGTTGGGACTGCTCACAGCGTCCAAGAATCTAGGTGTGAAACTTGAATGCATACAGACTGGAGTAATGCGTGTGATACAGGTATGCACAAGATACAAGTTATAACAAGAATCACCATGGCGAAAGTAGCCTTTAGCAAGATGAAAAACATTCTGACAAATAAAAAGATGTCAATTGAAACGAGAAAAAGAGTCTTGAGGGGGTACATAGAGCCTGTTCTTTTGTATGGATGTGAAACTTGGACAATGTGCAGTCAAGCTGAAAAAAAAATCTGATGGCTTCAGAAATGTGGCTTCTGAGGAAAATGTAAAGAGTACCATGGACAGATAGAAAAACCAATGACCAAGTACTACAGGAGACAAATGACAATCGTAGACTTATTAGAGAAATTAGACGAAGACAGTCAAAATGTTTTGGACATGTTATGAGAAGAAATGGATTGGAGAACTTATTGACAACTGGCAAGATCGAGGGAAACAGACCAAGAGGAAGACCGAGAGGAAAATACCTGGATGGCTTGGCCATGTGGCATGGACGAGACAGGAACATGGAGCTGATCCACGACTCTGGTGATCGAGTGAAACGGCGAGTCATGACCGCCCACGCTTTCTGGCATGACACATGATTGATTGAGTGTGTAAGTGATATAACGTAGTCTTACCCACGGGTTCAGGCAGTCTCAGGTGCTGCAGGCTACACCATATCTCCGAATGGCTGTAGACAAGAAACACGGGCTGCATGAAGCGCTGGACATAGTTAAGGGTCACGTGGTGATAAGAGGAAATAATGGATGGCTCAGGCAGTGGGCACTATCAGAGAAGTGTGCAGGCTTGAGAACAATGGGAGAGGAGATGAGTCGGGAATTCAGGGATTGTAGTGCAGGCGCACTAAATGGGAGGTGCATTCATTGATCCACAACAATTTGCGACTTGGTGATATGATCATCCCAAATGAAGGCTCTGACTCTGTACAAAGAGGTAAAAGAAGTGCCTTTGGATCATGGCGAATTTATTTGACGGTTTATAGTGCAGGACAGTCAAGTTTATTATAGCACAATATTTAATGTGAGAATGGAGATGGAGAGAGTCACTACGGCGTTTCACTTCTTAGAGGACAAAGAGCCCGCACATGTCGTGATTGTAAAGGACTCACAAGATGTGATAAGAAGGGTGAACACAGGCAAGCTTCTGGCATAAAGGCAGCCTCCCATTTAAGAAACAAAAATAGACAGCATCTGTTGGATTTTTTCCCCCAAGGACACGCTGATGTGGTGGACAATTAGTAGACGGACAGGTTGGCTGAGACTGCACTAATTTGTTGGGTAATGGTGCGGAATCAGGAGGATGTGGTCGAGGTACTTTGGAATTGTGTGTATCATGATGAAGTAAATCATCTTCACTTTTAGAAAATTTGCTGAACAGAGTGACGAGAGGACTTGGACGACACACAAATTTCCCAGGAAAGACCAGACGAACACATAATGAGACCGAAACTGATACCACAAGCATTGGGACTGCTGGAAGATGTTGGCAGATGTGGTCGTAGCACGTAGGGAAAGGTCCCGAGAGTTCTGAGGTCGGATCTTGAGTCAGCTCAACTCACCAGAGTGACTCATGGCGTGTAAGAATGTATCTTGAAGATACCTGTAAGGAAAACCAGTTGGATT
>JACEFZ010014358.1:50000-62500 GCA_014155875.1 Cepaea nemoralis
CTTTTCTGTATAACTTATAGTCATATTGTGGCATCGTTTTCAAAGATTTATAAACTCTGTGTCCATAGTTATGTACCGGCATATGAGTTATAATAAATAATGATACAAACTGTAAGGCATTTTTAAAGTTTTCATAAAAATAATGCACAATGCATAACATTGTAACTCATCTTTATTTGCTTAAGAAGTTACTGTAGTCATGCAGGTGATTAGCAAGCGTTTTCATTAAAAATAATGGATGGTGTCTGGAAGGACATTCTTTTAAGTTACTTTTTTTGTTGTATGAATTTAATGAGAACTTATATGACTACTTATGTGAATTAAATGAGATGCTCCCCACCAGGGACTGGGCGAAGCCGGACAGGGTCAGGCAGACAGATAGACAGACAGACAGACAGACAGACAGACAGACAGACAGACAGACAGATAGTCGGTAACGGGAACGGGAACTTATATGACTACTTATATGAATTAAATGAGATGCTCCACACCAGGAGCTGGGCAATGCCGGGCCGGGTCAGACAGACAGACAGACAGACAGACAGACAGACAGACAGACAGACAGACAGACAGACAGTCGGTAAAGGGAACGAGAACTTATATGACTACTTATATGAATTAAATGAGATGCTCCCCACCAGGGACTGGGCGAAGCCGGGCCGGGTCAGCTAGTATATCTATAAAACAGAGTGTATGTGTGTGGGTTTGTGGGTTTGTGGGTATTGGATGCGTTCGATAACGGTACATCCGATTGAGATGAAATTTTCTACACGTCTTCCTTTCATTCATTTGCAACCGACTATAATAATTTCTTAATGTAAAATCTTCGACTTATTTAATAACATTTACTTTTCCATTTTCATTATATAATGTTTATATAGCAGGGGCACTTCACTCTAGAAAAGTTATTTCAAGGGGCATAACTTTTAATAACATTTCTAATACTTTATAGTCATATTGTTGGACTTTCCTGCACTATTGTTACACTCTTTGTCTATAGTTATTTTTAGGCATATGAGTTATATTAAATAATGATATAATCTTTAAGGTATTTTTACAGTTGGCATAAAAATAATGCATTATGCATAACATTTTAACCCATCTTTTTCTACAGTTTTCATTGAATGGTGTGTGGAAGGACATTCTTTTAAGTTACTGTGCGCCAAAAGCTGGGCGAAACCACGCCGGTCAAACAGACAGACATACAGACAGTCGGGAACGGGAGAGCTTATATGACTACGTATATGAATTAAATTAGATGCTCCCCATCAGGGACTGGGTGAAGCCCGGCCCGGTCAGATAGACAGACAGACAGATAGTCGGGAACGGGAGAGATTATATGACTACTTATATGAATTAAATGAGATGCTCCCCACCAGGGACTGGGTGAAGCCGGGCCGGGTCAGCCAGCCAGACAGACAAACAAGCAGACAGACTGACCGACAGATAGATAGATCCCCTCCAGGGCCTGGGCGAAGCCGGGCCGGGTCAGCTAGTCTTATATATAAATAAGGATCGTATGTCTGTCTGTCTGTATCTATGTATGTCCTTTGTGCGCTCGCGAACGGCCCATCCGATTGAGATGAAATTTTCTACACGCCTTCCTTTCAGTCCAGAGCTGTCAACTGTCATATTTTTTTAGTGTGAAATCGCCTGCTTACTCAGTATTATTTCATTTTTCATTTTTCATTATAATTGTATATATTTCAGGGGACCTAACTCCGTAAAAGTTATTTCAAGGGGCATAACTTTTCTGTATAACTTATAGTCATATTGTGGCATCGTTTTCAAAGATTTATAAACTCTGTGTCCATAGTTATGTACCGGCATATGAGTTATAATAAATAATGATACAAACTGTAAGGCATTTTCAAAGTTTTCATAAAAATAATGCACAATGCATAACATTGTAACTCATCTTTATTTGCTTAAGAAGTTACTGTAGTCATGCAGGTGATTAGCAAGCGTTTTCATTAAAAATAATGGATGGTGTCTGGAAGGACATTCTTTTAAGTTACTTTTTTTGTTGTATGAATTTAATGAGAACTTATATGACTACTTATGTGAATTAAATGAGATGCTCCCCACCAGGGACTGGGCGAAGCCGGACAGGGTCAGGCAGACAGACAGACAGACAGACAGACAGACAGACAGATAGACAGACAGACAGACAGACAGACAGACAGACAGACAGACAGACAGACAGACAGACAGACAGACAGATAGTCGGTAACGGGAACGGGAACTTATATGACTACTTATATGAATTAAATGAGATGCTCCACACCAGGAGCTGGGCAATGCCGGGCCGGGTCAGACAGACAGACAGACAGACAGACAGACAGACAGACAGACAGACAGACAGACAGACAGTCGGTAACGGGAACGAGAACTTATATGACTACTTATATGAATTAAATGAGATGCTCCCCACCAGGGACTGGGCGAAGCCGGGCCGGGTCAGCTAGTTCCCTATAAAATGTGTTTTGGAGATTCTAGATGGAATTAATTAGATTTATATTGATTCATTGCCAAATAATTGCCTCTGTTTTCGTCGGTTTCTGATTTCGTCGATTATCTTCGGAAAGATTTTCAACGACATCCGTGGTCTTACTATCTATAATAATCTTTGTCTTCTTAATATTCAGTTCTAACCCTAGTTGTTGACTGTGTGTAACAACCGCATCTAATAAATTTTGCAGGTCCTGTTCATTGTCTGCAATCAAGACTGTATCATCTGCATATCTAATGTTATTGATGCATCGTCCCCCGATTTTGATTCCTTCCATTTCCTCTACATTTCTGAAAATATTTTCACTGTACATGGAAAAACGATCTGTCTCCCTGTCTCACACTTCATGTAATAGGCTGATATTGACCTACATTGTTATCAATTCAGATGGCAGCTTGTTGTTTCCAATGTATGTTTTTTTTACAAGTCTAAGGTCTTTTCCATCAATTTGTAGATCTTCAAGCATCCTTATCATGTCGACATGTCTCACTTTATCGAAAGCCTTTGTATAGTCAATAAAGCAAAGATGTTGATCTTTGTTTACTTCCATAGAACGTTCAATTACTGTTCTCAGTATATACACAACATTTACTGTGCCCTTGCCTTCTACAAACCCACATTGTTCTTCTCCTATTTTGGGTTGTAGTTTCATCCTGACTCTTTGCATGATAATTCTTAGCTGAATCTTCATGATGTGGCTCATTATACTAATAGTTCGATGCTGATCGCAATCCAAGGCTGCTGATTTCTTCGGGATTGCAATAAATATAGAATTACATAATTCAGGAGGTATATCTCCCGTATCATGTATTGCGTTCAGCAGACTGGTGACTTAGTTTATTCCATATTCTTCTAAGGCATTGATCATTTCTATTGTGATGCTATATGTACTCGGGGTCTTGCCAGTTTTCATATAGTTAAGAGACTTCTGAACTTCCATCTTCAAAATTGATGGTCCTTCATTATTATTCCGATGATAGAGTGTTCTTCTCTTGTATCACCATAACGGTCTTTCGCATTATCTGACCACGCATGTAAAATCTGATCTTTTTCTATTATGATTTTGCCATCTTTGGTTTTTAAGCAACCCGTTGGTGTGTGTGTGTGCGTTCTTTTGTTAGTGATGTCATTGATTCTTTTGTGCATTGATTTGGTATTCCGGGTGTTGTGTTGATTTTCAATGTCATTGCAATTTTCCACAAGCCATTTGTCTTTTGCCTCTTTGCATAGCTTCTTAATTTTCCTGTGAATCTCTTCATATGTTTCCTTGTTACGTTTGTTATTTCTTCTTACTTCCATGAGTTTTAAGATGTCTTCCGTCATCCATTTCTTGCGTCCTATTACCTTTATTTTTGGGATAGTTATTTCTGCATCTTGGTTGAGATATTTCTTTAATATTTCCTATTGGTCACCGACGTCTTGAAAAAATAGTTCTATATCGGACAATGAATCCAATCTGTTCTTTACCTCTACGTTGAATTAATCTGTTATTTCCTCACTCTTCAGTGCCTGTAGATAAAATTTTGTATTTTTGGTGGTGAATATTTGACTTTCTTCAATGCCATACGTAAATTGCTTCAGATTAATATATGGTCGCTGTAGCAGTCTTCGCTTGGTATAGTTTTAGCGACTTTTAAGGCATTTCAAAATCTTTTGTTGATGAGAATGTAATCAATCTTATTTCTTATGGTCAGGACACCTCCGTCTCCATAATCTCATTGGGTGCTGATGATACCAGGTGTTTCCAATAATCAAATCATGCTCCTTGGCCCACTGTACAAGTGTTCAAACTCTTTCATTCTGTTCCCCTAGTCTATACTTGCCTACTATGCATCCGTCCTGTTGAATTCTAACTTTAGCATTCCAGTCACCCATTATGATATTTACTTCAGAATTCTTGCATTTCTTGAAGGCTTTCTATACATCATTATAAAGTTGATCAATGCTATCATCACTACTGTCTGCTGTTGGTGCATAAACTTGTATGACGTTGACATCAAACGGTCTTCCACTCAACTTCACCAGTAACACTCTGTCTGATACAGTCAAATTTCTTTTTGATCGATTTTGCTCTCTCTTTATCCATTATAATTGCAACTCCTCGCTGTTGCTTCTCTCCACCAGAATAGATTATCCTATATTCCTCGGATGTTATAATGCCCATAGCTGTCCATCTGGTCTAACATATACCTAACAGGTTAATATATATATATATATATATATATATATATATATATATATATATATATATATATATATATATATATATATATATATATATATATATATAGCTGGTCTCTCTGGCTGTGGGGTTACAACACTTTCTCTCTGTAATCCCGTTTATCACGCAGAGTCTCGTAGCGGAGCGAGAGCTGAGGCGGTTCGACCCCCGCTCGTGACTTGCGGGATACTGAGCCGGCCACTCAGAAAGCAATGGCAAACTACTGAGCGTAATCTTGCCAAGAGATCAACATACAGCTGAAAGATGCTGGTGTTGACAGCTAAGTCTTGTAAAGGATATGCTAATATATATATATATATATATATATATATATATATATATATATATATATATATATATATATATATATATATATAATATGTCATTCATTCATTATCATGTCCCTTGCAGAACCTTGCTCCCATAACAACCTTACAGATGCCTATCGATCATTACGAAGAAGTCCTGCGTCCGATACACCCAACTGGAGATCATCCGCCACACCTGCACCCATCTTCTCAATGGCCTTCCTCGTCCTCTCTTCCTAGGCATATACATCTCCATTTATGTTCTCTCCAAACTGCCGTGACGTTTCAAGTGACCATATATTTCAATGTTCTTGGTTTTATCGTCTTTAATAGCCAACCTTCTCCAGTATTCAGCTCTTGAAGTATGGATGCATCTGTTCTTTTCTTTATCCACAATATTCTTAGAACTCGTCTATAACAGTTACATTCACTAGCATTTATGCTTTGTTCTGCTTGTTTATTAATTTTCCAGGTCTCACATGAGTTATAATAGATATGAGAACACAAACATACTAGAGAACTTGGGGTAAAGCTGGCAAGATTGAGGAGAAATGAGCAAAGGAATGACAGACACAAAATCTGCATGGCACAGTCGATTCATGATAACAGTTTATGTATGACTATTATGGGGATAGTGTGAGATGTTCAAACATGACCACCATTGATTAGCGGCATAGCACATGATGACCATGTAGATGCAATTCAACAAAAATGTTATCACTTTCATGCATAGTTCTCCTTTAGATGTAATGTCTCCGACCCTTATGTTACCTGGTCCCTGTAATTTGCATTTCATTGGCACCTTTTCGTCTTAACAGACGTTTGTGCTTCAAAATGGCTTAATAACTACAAGCCATGGCGGTGGCGAAAGTGGCTGATAAGGCCATTTCATGCTATAAATGATTGTCCACAGTGGATGCATTTGAAAACATGGTCATTTTCACCATCATGCAACATCATACGGCTCTCATGCTATGTGTGTGCTTTATCTGCAATCATTTTCTCCTTTGTCTTTATTCCATTTCTGATAGTTTCCCCCATGCAGCATGTTCAGCGGCCACTTGCTCCCAATGTGCATTATCAATGCCTGTATCAATCATGTCCCGCTTACACACATGTTTGTATCGTAGTAGAGGCCGACCCTGAGATCTCCCACCCATCTGTAATTCGCCAAATAAGATGTCCTTTGGTATTCTACCATAATCCATCCTCCTAACGTGCACTATCCATCTAAGTCTATGAAGACTGAGCATGGAATACACCGTCACACAACCTGATCTTTCCAATACTTCAGTATTTGTTATTTTGTCTTGCCACTTAATACCAAGTATTCTTCGCAGACACCGAAATATAAACATATGAATAAATTTGCATTATCCATATGTTATATAACATATTCGACACGTGATTTCATTATTGGTGGTCCTTCACATTAATTGTAAATGTATATTTCTGATCTGCCGTCGTCATCATGCAGCTCTTTTATACATAAATATGTCCTCTGTTTCCTTTAATATCTTACCCTCTGTTGGTGTCGCACAGCTACTTGCTGTATATTTCTTAATGCCAGTTAATTATGGCATATTATGCACATATTCTTCTTCTTCTTTCGTTCGCCTGAAATATGTTTATAACTGCAATGTTGTCTCTTGTATGAATCTAACAGTCTTTTTTAGTTCGTTCAGCGGTCCATAGAGTTTATCTTCCACTGTTGTCTCTCTAGGCCAGAAGGTTCGCCTGGATATGTTGTAGTTTGGGCAATCCTGGAGTATGTGCTCTGCACATATAATTAGTGTCTTTCTGCTGTTGTTCACTAATCTTGTTCTGACTAATTAACCATTATTCTTTTGCTGTTCTACTTATGTGTAATATCTCAGTCTACATTTAGTTATATGCTTCTTGTACATAAACTGCATTGACTTTGTTACGGTGAAAATATATGGGGGAATCTTGTGAGGATAATGTTAATCACAATTTTGGGGAAACTGTAAGAGACTGACACAATGTATATTAAACGCATGTGTATCAAATTGGAGTTAAAACAAAACCCAAGGAGATTATGGAAATGGAGGAGTCCTGATCATAAGATCAAAAATGAGATTGATTACATTCTCATCAATAGAAGAATTCCAAATGCCTTAAAAATCGCAAATACTATACCGCGCGCAGACTGCTACAGCGACAATAGATTAATCTTTAGCAATATACATGTAAAATTAAAGAAAGTCAAATATACACCAAGAAAGACAACATGTGATCTATGGGCACTAAAGAGTGAGGAGATAAAAGATAAATTCACCGTAGAGGTAAAGAACAGATTTTATGCATTGTCCAATATGGAAATATATAAAGCTGTCAACGACCAATGGGAAATCTTAAAGAAATCATGCAACCAAGCTGCAGAATCAACCATCCCAAAAATAAAGATAATAGGACGCAAGAAATGGAATACGGAAGTCATCTTAAAACTCATGGAAGTTAGAAGAAAAAACAAAAATAACAAGGAAAATAACAAGGCATGTCCAGTTGGGACAGTGACGACATACAAATAAAGGCGGTAAGAGTTCAATCCGGCCTACCATTCGTGTTGGTTACTGTTTATGCCTGCAACGCAAGTGTGGATTCCCAGAAGTGACAATGTTAAAGTGGCATATTAGGTCACGAGAGAAATGTTATGTTCTGTGGCGATTTCAACGCTAAAAGCAAATCATGGGGAAACATGTCCTCCAACACACAGGGGAAGAGCTCGGGACTACACTTGAAACCATTCAAGCCGTCCAGGTGATGAGGACAGTGCTATTGATCTGGCGCTGATTTCACCGTGTGGGTGAGGGATGTGTATGGGTGTGGGATGTTTGGGTGGCTGGGTGGGGAGTGTGTGTGGGTGAGATATGTGTGGGGGATGTATGTGGGTTGGGGAGGGGTGCATGATGGGTGTGGGTGATGGATTTGGAGATGTGTGTGTGGGTGGGGGATATGTCTGGCTGGGTGGGGGTGTGTGGCTGGATGGAGGATGTATGTGTGGGTAGTGAGGGTGATTGTAGTTGGGGGATGTGTGGATGGGTAGGAGATGTGTGGGGAGATGTGTGTGTGGGTGAGGGATATGTCTTTGGGATGTGTGTGGGTGTGGTGTTGTGTGGGAGGGGAGATGGTTGTGGATAAATGATGTGTGTGTGTGGGTGGGTGAAGGTGTGGTTGGGTTTTCGGGTGGGTGAAGGATGTGTGTAAGGGTGGGGATATGTGCTTAGATGGGTGGTTGGGGTGTGTGAGTGTGGGTGGGTAGATAGGAGATGTATGTGTTGATGAGTGGGTAAGGGATGTGTGGGTGTTAGTGGTTGAGGGATAAGTACATGTGTCTGGGATGAGTGTATGAGTTGGGGATGTGTGTATGGGTTGTGTGTGCGTGGATGGGAGGTGTGTGTTTGTAAATGGGGGATGTGTTGGTGGGTGGGGATGTGTGAGAGGGATGTGTGTATGGGTGGGGATAGTGTGCGTGGGTGGGGATGTGTGTGTATATGGGTAGAGGTGTGTGGTTAAGGGATCTGTGGCTGGGGGGTGGGTGAAGGGAGGATGTGTGGTTGGGTAGAGGATGTGTGGGTGGGTGATTGTATATGAGTAAGGGTGTGTGGTTAAGGGATGTTTGGTTGGGGGATGGGTGGGTAGAGGATATGTGGGTGGGTGAGTGTGTGCAGGTTAGGATATGGTGGGGGATGTTTGTAGGTGTGGGCTCGGGATCTGTGAGTGGGCTGGGGGAGATGGGAGATTATGTGGGTTGGTGCGGAATTTATGTGTGGGTAGGTGCGGAATATGTGAGTTGACGGGGAGATGTGTGTGTGGCTGAGGAATGTATGTTTGGCTGGGTGGGTGGAGGTGTGTGGGTGGAGGAAGATATGTGGGTGAGTGATTGTTGGTGTGTAATGGGACGGGTAGAGGATATGTGAGTCGGTGGGGAGATGTGTGTAGGTGGGGGATGTGTGGATTATTGAATGTATGTGTGCTTATGGAGTGAGTGGATGGGATGTGTGGTGGGTGAGAGGTGTGTGTGGGTGGGGAGATGTGTAGGTGTAGGGATGTGGTGGATGGGTGGGGGAATGTATGTGTGTGTGGGTTATGTGTGTTGTTGGGTGGGGGAGATGGAGTGAATGGGGGATGTGTGGGTGGGTGGTGGATGTGTCTCATAACATAGTAATATGCATTGTTTATGTTTACAAAATTCATGTGACAATGTTTTTTCCTATGCACTGTTGATGAAAGAAAGCTGAGTGGGTGGAAGGGCCGAATGTAAGACGGGCCTGTGTGCCCAATTCCTTACCCTTTGAAAATAAAGTCTGTTCGTTCGTTCGTTCGTTCACTCACTACAGTGCGTAGATTTAGTGTCCTAGGACACCACGGCAGCGACCACCACCCTTGCAGCATATTGGTGGAGAAAGGCATAACCAGGCAGCACAAGTTAAAGGTCAAGACTTTCCAGTATGCCAGTACAGGGCAAGATGTGATGAGAAATATAAGACGTGACAAGCGCAGAAAGCTTCAGTGCAGGACAAAAAGCTGGGAGCAGCCACTTTGGTGGCATTTTGAGGTGGAGAAGGCTTGGGTGGATAAGAGTAGTGCTGTAAGGAGATGGCAAAATGCCAAGAAGAACATAGCTGGCCATCCTAGCCCCTGCATGCACTTAAAAAGAGAGATGCACACAAAAGTAAGCTACTAAAAAAAAACAGGTCAATGTGGTTAAAAGTGACAACATGGGCAGAGGTATGTCAAAGAGTAAGCCCAGACAAATCACTGAAATTGTTCTGGCGACTACATAAAAGCATGAGTGGGGTAGTCAAGAATAAGAGCATTTCTGACTTCCAAGGTGCTGATCTCATCTGGCAGAGCACTGATGAGGACAAGGGCAATGCCCTCTTTGAACGCTATCTAGAGCAAAGCAACCAGGCAGACATGGGAGGCCGAAATCATGCCAAGGAGGTCACCTCAGACAGGTGCAAGGCCCAGAACATTTCGGATGAAGACACAGTGACAGTGAAAGAAATCAAGGCTGTGCTTCGACGATCAAAAAACAGCGCTCCAGGGCCAGATGGAATAAGTTACGACGACATCAATAGGTGTACCGACAATGAGCTAAAGAAACTAGCATACATGTACAGCAACAGTATAGGGAGTGCTAGCATCAAGGAGGAATGGTTACACAGCTATCTGATTCCTTTGCCGAGGTCAGGCAAAGACCACACACACACATTCAGGTATATCGAGTTATAACCTTGCAGAATACAATAGGCAAGCTGCTGGAGAAGTCAATTGCCAGAAAAATATCAAGCCAGCTAGAGAGGCAAGGGGTTTTCCCACCTACCCTGGGTGGGTACCGTCCAAAAAGAGAAACCTGGACCAATGCAGCAGTTTTTGCCCATGATGTCTATGAAGGTTTCCACTTAGGCATTGAAACTGTTGCTGCATCGATTGATCTTGAGGACGCGTACAACAGAGTACCATTGGATTGTTTAATGCTTCAGCTTCTTGAACTCAGTATAAGCCCATTCCTCCTTAGTTGGATCAGCCCTCTTCCAACGGAAAGTAGTTTTTAGATGTGGCAGTTGGATTTCGGAACCAACAACAATATATCCTCGCCTACCACAGGGATCACCATTATCTCGGGTACTGTTCAACGCCTACACTGTGAGAATCACCAGCGAGCAGATCACTGGACCTGGTAGGACATTGTCATATGCCGACGATGTTTTAGTGTATCGTCAGGGGAAGGACAGGAATCAGGTTGCCGTGGAACTACAAACCTAACTCAAACGCATAAGTACTTTGTGTGCTGAAGCTGGGGCAATGGTCAAACCAACAAAGGCAACAGTGACATGGTTCTCGTTGAATAATCATATTGTCAACACTCCAACTCCAACTGTTAATCTGTGTTCAGAGACGGTGGAAAGTGTGCAGGCAATAAATTACCCGGGGATACGTTTTGATCGAAGCCTTGCTTATAATGAGCGCATAGACCAGGTGATAACAAAGGCCAAGCGGGGTTTGGATGCGATGCGGGTGATGGCGGCAGCAAACTGTGAGCTGCGCCATCTATGTCTTCTATACGAGGCGCCGGCAATGTCTGTTTTTGAGTACGCGATGGCACTGAAGACTTTCAGCCGTAAGCAGATAGAAAGGATGGACAGGATACAGAACGAAGCTATGCTCATTATTTTTGGATGTACAAGAGATATAACATGCAGGGCGATGCGATAACTTCTTGATTTTCCCACCATTGAAGACGGAATACAAATTTGCAGAGCACGCGCCTACTTCAGAGTTAACACAAATACACAACATCCACTCCATAGTGAAATTATGAAGGTGAAGGGCAGCAGGTTTAAAGGAGGACGGTCATGGATGGGTCAAGCCGAAGCCATTCTTCAACAGGTGTTTTCACTCGAGGACTTAGAACCTGGCGAGGAGCGGATACAAGTGCCAAAATATTTGTGTACGTCCTTTTCAGTTTGCATCCAACTAGACAGAAAATGTAGTCAAGAAAATCCGGCTGCTGTGGAGGCGGAAGTACAAGCGTTGATTTTCGAGAATTCGCTAGACGGCGATGACGTCATATACACAGATGGGTCGGTCGTCCAACGTGTGACAAGCGCATGTGCCTTTACGGCTCAGACCCGAGAAATAATTGTGATGGAGGACTCTGGTGCTTTTGCTGAGACCACAATTAGCCTGACTATTGAAGTCATGGCAGTAAGTAAAGCAATAACATCGCTCGAGACAAATACATTCACTAGGGCATGTTTCCTTAGCAACTCACTGAGCAAGCTCAAGAGAATAGAGATGGAGTGGATCCGAAGAGAATTGGTGCTGTCTCGGGAGCGGTCTCGGATGTCAAAGATAAGTTTCATCTTCGTGCCAGGGCATGCGAGATTACAAGGAAATGAGCAGGATGACAAGCTGCAGGTAAGGCTACCGTGGAGGGCGGACGCGCCATGGACCAGGCTGAACGGAAGAACGAACTTTATTTTCAAATGGGTAACAAATTGGGCACGTAGGCCTGTCCTACTATCGGCCCTTCCAATCACTCATCTTTCATTCATCAGTGCATAGTTCATTCACATAGAAACAAAAACATTGTCAAATGAATGTTGTAAACATAAACAATGCATGTTACCATGTTATGAGACAAAACCCCCAACCACCCACCCACCCATCTCCTATCCATCCGCGTGTCCCCCAAACAAACATCCACAACCCAACCACAAACATATCCACAGGAATATAATTCCACTATCCATCCACCCTTCCCCAGCCCAAACATCCCCCTCCTCCCACATACACCATCTCCCAACCGACACACACACACACACACACACACACACACACATCTTTCACCCACCACACATCCCTCCACACACAACTCCCACCCACCAACACACAAACCCAAGCACACATGCATGCATCCACCCATCCA
>JACEFZ010014358.1:67500-72500 GCA_014155875.1 Cepaea nemoralis
TGCAAAAAAAAAAGCTAAATGTCACCCGCCTAAACAGCAAGAAAATGCTGCAGTCGTTTGAAAATATGCTGGAAGACCGCCTCAAGCCCAATGCTGAAGCTAAACAGGATACAGAAACAGAATGGAGAGCCCTAAAGGACATAATTTACAACACGGCTATGGAAATCCTGGGCCCAGCCCCCCGAAAGCATAAAGACTGGTTTAATGAAAATTCCGAAGACATCAACCAATTGCTTGCCGAGAAACATCTTCTCCTCAAGGCACATTTGAATGACCCTAAGTCAACATAAAAAAAGATGCTTTCAAGAACATTCAGAGAGTAGTGCAGCAGACACTTCGGCACATGCGGGACTCCTGGCTGAGCAGCAAAGCTGATGAAATTCAGGGCTTTGCTGACAGACATGATATGAAAAACTTCTACGACTCACTGAAAGCGGTCTATGGTCCTTCATCACCAGGCATAGTTCCCCTCCTCAGTGCAGATGGGGGAACATTGGTCACCGATAACAAAGAAATCCTTCAACGCTGGGCAGAGCATTTCAGCAAAATCTTAAATGCAACTTCCTTCTTCGATGATGAAACCATCAACTGCCTTCCTCAAGTTCCCACCAATGAGACACTTGATGACCTGCCAACCATAGTGGAAGTAAACAAAGCCATCCAGCAACTCTCCAGCGGCAAGGCACCTGGTCCTGACTCCATCCCAGCAGAGATATACAAGGCAGGTGAGCCGGTCCTAACAGAGTAGCTTCACCAAATCTTCACAAACATATGGATGATCGAGACCATGCCACAAGATTTTAAGGACGCGTCAATAGTCCACTTTTACAAACGTAAAGGAAACCGCCAATCCTGGGACAACCACCGAGGCATCTCTTTGCTTTCAATTGCAGGGAAGATTCTCGCCAGAATTCTTCTCAATCGCCTCACCAGCCCATCTCGATCAAGGTCTTCTTCCTGAGAGTCAATGTGGCTTCAGAAAAGAACGTGGAACTGTTGACATGATTTTCGCTACAAGAAAGCTGCAAGATGAATGTCAGGAACAGATATGCGAAATGTTCTCCACTTTCATTGACCTTACCAAGGCTTTTGATACAGTCAGCAGAGAAGGACTGTTTAAGATTATGGCAAAATATGGCTGTCCACGAAAGTTTGTCCAAATAGTGCATCTATTTCATGAGGGCATGCAGGCAAGAGTACAGGAAAATGGTGAACTGTCTGAACCCTTTCCTGTCACCAATGGAGTGAAGCAAGGATGTGTCCTGGCACCAACACTGTTCAGCCTCATGTTTTCAGCCATGTTGATGAATGCCTTCGAGAACGACGACATTGGAATAGACATCAACTACCGTATGGATGGAAAGTTATTCAATCTCAGAAGGCTGAAAGCTAAAACCAAAATTAACAGCGGCACCGTCAGAGAGCTCCTGTTTGCTGATGATTGCGCTCTATACGCCAACTCAGAGGCGGACATGCAACATAATGTTTCAGCTTTCTCACATGCCTGTGCCAACTTTGGGCTCAATATCAACTTGGAGAAGACTGTAGTTATGTACCAGCCAGGGAATAATCACACTGTGCCGAATATCAAAGTGAATAATCATAGACTAAGTGTTGTGGATAAATTCACCTATCTTGGCAGCACTGTGTCACAAGCTGCCACAATCGATGACGAAGTGAATGCAAGAATCTCCAAGGCCAGTGCAGCCTTTGGCAGACTGTATAAGATTGTATGGGACAGAACTGGAATAAGCCTGAAAACAAAGCTAAAAGTCTACAAAGCAGTTGTATTATCCACACTGCTATATGCTTGTGAAACCTGGACTGTTTATCAGCGACACGCTAGGAAATTAAACCACTTCCACACAGTCTGCCTAAGGAAGCTACTGAAGATTAAATGGCAAGACAAGATTCCAGACACTGAAGTCTCAGAAAGAGCATCCATGCCCAGTATCCACACTCTACTGATGAAGAATCAGATTCGCTGGGCTGGTCACTTGACTCGCATGTCAGATCACAGGCTCCATAAACGAATTTTTTACAGCGAACTGCGTTGTGGTAAACGCTCCCACGGTGGCCAGAGGAAACGTTTTAAAGACACTCTGAAAATTTCACTGAATGCTTTTGGAATTCATCATGACACATGGGAGGCTGCAGCCAGAGACCGAAATTCGTGGCGTGCATCATTGCGCAAAGGTGCAGTCATATGTGAGGCAACCAGGACTGCAAGAGCTGTGAAGAAAAGGCAGGACAGAAAAACCACTGCAGGAAATCTTCCTCCAGAGACGTCAAGCATTCTTTGCCCACATTGTCAAAGAACATTTCGGGCCAAAATAGGCCTTATCAGCCTGTCAGGGTCTGATATGTAAGTAATAGTGTAAGTGCCGGTATGTAAGCGAGAGTCAGTGTAAGCATAGCTGAGGTCAAGGGCAGTAGGAGACATCACGGCTTGGCTAACGGACGGTCAGGCAAGAAGTCCGTGGATAGACCCACGTGATGTGGGAAGGTCAAGGAGAACGGAGGCAGTGTGTGTGAGACAGCGAATAGAGACGGACGTGTGGAGATCTAGAGAGCGATAGAACGATAGAACGATAGTGTTTGTGACGAATAGATGGAGATGAACGTTGTGTATTGATATTCGAGGAATGTACTAACTGTGATATGTGCGGGATGATGTGAGGCTGTGATTGCGAATGATCATACGGGCGACAGTGTAAATATCGCCCATGTGAGCTAGCGCGTGGCTGCTGGTGTTGAACGATTGTTTGAGCGTGAAGTGCGACCATGTTGTCAGCCTGTAATATATTGTAATAAATGTTGTTCAGGAGA
Source organism: Cepaea nemoralis (assembly GCA_014155875.1). Taxonomy (NCBI): domain Eukaryota; kingdom Metazoa; phylum Mollusca; class Gastropoda; order Stylommatophora; family Helicidae; genus Cepaea; species Cepaea nemoralis. The sequence goes on from JACEFZ010014358.1 coordinate 70,330, forward strand.
TAGCTCCTGCGAGTTTCCGATTGCATTCATGTGTTATTAGTATATGTGTCGTAGATGTTGTAATTTGCCTGTCCAAGTCCAGTGAGCTAGAAGGAGGAAATAGTTAGGACTCTGACAGGTATAATGGTGTCAGAAGTACACATGAACCACATTCCCATGTAAAATGCATAAAAGAACGCTACTTATGTAAAGAAGAAGATCAATTGCATAATTTTGTAAAAATCGGAGATTTGTTAACAAAATCAGAACGAAAATAACATCATTTCTTTCCACAGCAGGTTTCAATTCTACAAAGCGACCGACGTAACCAGAATAGGTCAACGGTAACCAGCACGAGAATCACGTTCCTGTACATCAAGCGTTCGAGTAAACAGCAGATAAAGATAAGTTGATTAATTTTGATTGCTAAGTACCCAAATCTGCATTCTTTGATTTGCTTGAATAGATATCATCATTTGTACATTTGAATATTAATTAAATACTTAGAAATTAAACTAGGTCCAAAATGACTTCATATGACGACCTCAAAGAACTAGCCTTAGAATATGCAAGCACTCCGGAACAAGTAAGATACTGGTGCACAAAACATTACGAAACATTGAAGGGCTATTTAAACGATACAAAGTCTCAACTCAAGGAAGACTTGAAGCAGATTGTAAACAGAAATAGGAAAAATAACCTTATCCGCGAGTGGACACAGGAATTCGAAAAGAAAATGCAAGACTACAAAATTCCAAAAACTAGATGGTATACATGGTATAGGGAATCCTTACCAATACGAAACAGACATCTGCAAGAGATCATACCAGATATGTCAAGAGAAGACTATGATTATTACAAAACAAACATATTATCAAACTACTTAAACGACCTCGACACCCTAATATTAGTGTTACAAGACCTGAAACCAGTCCCAGACATGTCGTTTACCCATTATATACAGGAAATAAAAGGCAGGTACATGAGGCTAATGTCTGAAATTAGAGACACAAACAATGATCAGGCAGTATTAAATTTCTTCCTAATAGAGAAACTAAAGCAACACTCCCAGCCGAATGCGCAAAATATTTAGAAGAACACAACACAGAGCCTATCAAAAACTTACTAGAAAAATGCCGCGAATATTACAACCAAAGTATGAACCTGGTTAAGAACACTCAACAGAAGAGTACTGTGAAAGCAACGGCATCTGCAGCCACAGATTGTCAAAACAAATCCACAGAAAACAAAACCAGTACTGTGCAAACATTGTAGCACTCCACATACAGAAAATGGAATATGCGATAAAAATCCCACTTATCAAGAATACCTAAATACTATTATAGCACAAAAACTGGGGAAGGTAAACCAAAAAAAATATAGAACAAAATGTCATTTTTGCCTCGCGTATGGCCACAGACGTTTCGAATGTGAAGGAGTAAAAAGAATACAGAAAGCAAAAGCAAATGCAGCCATAAACATTACAACAGACAGTTCAGCAAAGAACTTAGAAAAAGTAAACATCACAGAGACGAAAACAAGACCAAACACTGCAAATTCAGAACAGACTGAGTTTTACCCAACAGACTTTGTACCATATTTCAATAATGTTGTTAATATCACTCAGCCTCATTCCTTATTTAAAGAGGGCAATACTCAACAAGAAAGTGAGGAAATTAACAAAACCTCAAGACTGTCGTTAGGAAAACTAACATTCCATGAGGGATACATTAATGACACAGTATGCACATGTGTACGCGACACAGGGTCCTGTCTTATCGGTCTTCGGAAGACCCTAGCTGATCCTAAAGACTACCTAGATGAGTACATCTATTGCAGAACTGTTTCAGGGACAGTAGAGAAATATCCTATGGCATGGGCCAATATAAAATCACCTTTCCTATCAGGCAGAGTAACTTGCGCATTATTAGACAATCCATGCTGTGATTTATTAATTGGAAATGTATTAAATGTAATAGACCACACAGAGTCCACAACCCAGACATGGCAGAAAGTTAACACCACAACAAACACTGCCTTAACTACACCACTCATCATACAACAACATGATGAACAGACCAAAGTACCACACCATACCAACTTGATTACCATCTCACAACAAGAAAAAACAGAAACTGGTGTGTATCATCAAAGAAAAGAAGGTACAGATAACAAGCATTTCACAAGGGCGA
>JACEFZ010014358.1:77500-85000 GCA_014155875.1 Cepaea nemoralis
ATGCCACTCTTGATTTCTAACTCTTCAGAAGTTGCACCATCAAACTTGATTATGCCCTTCATGCCTGTGTGGAACGATTAAACAATGGACAGAAGAGTTGGTGGGCAGCCAATCTTCTTTAGTGCCTTGAACAGACCCTCACGACTGACCAAATCAAATGCCTTTGTGAGGTCGATGAAGGCAATAAACATTGGTTTATTCTGTTCACCGCATTTCTCTTGCATTTGTCGCAATAAGAATATCATATCAATGGTAGACCAGTTCTGTCAAAAGCCACACTGTGATTCCGGGTAGACTTGATCTCCTCGGACTTGAAGTCTGCGCAGAACAATTCTGGCAAATACTTTTACAACAAAACACAGAAGTCAGATACCCCTATAGTTGTTGCAGTCGCTCCGATCGCCCTTGTTATTGTACAGTGTTATGATGCTTGAATCTTTGAAATCCTGTGGGACTTGTCCTTCTCGTCAGCATAGCTCTATTAGCTGGTGGATCTGTAGAGTAAGTGTGTCTTGCCCACCCCTGATAACCTCTATTGGAATCCCATCCTTACCTGGAGCCTTGCCAGATGCAAGTTCATTTATAGCACACTTAACTTCTGTTATGGTGGGAAGTGTGTCGAGGTGGTCAAGAGTTGGTAGAGCCTCTAAGGCGTTGATGGCATCATCAAATAGTTTGGTCTCACTTGAGTAAAGCTCCAAATAGTGCTCTACCCATCTGCCCATCTGCTGTTTCTTATCAGTTATGATTTCTCCAGTCAACGTTTTCAATGGTCAGCTAATAGAGCTATGTTGGCGAGAAGGACAAGTACCACAGGATTTCAAAGATTCAAGCATCATAACGCTGTACAAGAACAAGGGAGATCGGAGCGACTGCAACAACTATAGGGGTATCACACTTCTGTGTATTGTTGTAAAAGTATTAGCCAGAATTGTCCTGCACAGACTTCAAGTCCGAGGAGATCAAGTATACCCTGAATCACAGTGCGGCTTCCGTCAGAACCGGTCTACAATTGATATGATATTCTCATTGCGACAGATGCAAGAAAAATGCCAGGAACAAAATCAGCCACTGTTTATTGCCTTCATCGGCCTCACAAAGGCATTCGATTTGGTCAGTCGTGAGGGTATGTTCAAAGTACTAAAGAAGATTGGCTGCCCACCAACTCTTCTGTCCATTGTGGAATCGTTCCACACAGGTATGAAGGGTATAATAAAGTTTGATGGCTCAACTTCAGAAGAGTTTGAAATCAAGAGTGGAGTTAAGCAAGGTTGTGTACTAGCCTCCACCCTCTTTGGGATATGCTTTTCACTTCTGATGAAAAATGCCTTTCGTTATCAGGATGACGGTATATACATTCACTCACGCTCAGATGGTGGCCTCTATAATGCTCAGAGATTGAAGACCAAGACCAAAATTAGCAGGGTACTTATCAGAGAGTGCTTTTTGCGGATTATGCTGCGATTACGACCCACTCTGAGGAAGAATTACAACATCTACTATCATCATTCTCCAATGCTTGTTCTGAATTTGGTTTAACAATTAACAAAAAGAAGACACAGATTATGTCACAAGGTGCACATGATGTACCATCAATCTTTATTGACGACGCCGAACTGGAGATAGTAGACCATTTTACATATCTAGGATCAGAGGTAAATAGCAAAATATCCCTCGATCAGGAAATCAACATCAGGGTTGGCAAGGAACAAACAACAATGAACATGTTAGCAAAAAGAGTCTGGGAGAACAGGAAGCTTACTGCCAAAACAAAATTCCTCGTCTACGAAGCCTGTGTCCTTAGTACTCTTCTTTATGGCAGTGAAACCTGGACAACTTACTCACGTCAAGAGAAACGTTTAAACAGCTTTCATATGCGGTGTCTGCGAAGAATACTTGGTATTAAGTGGCAAGACAAAATCACAAATACTGAAGTATTGGAAAGATCAGGTTGTGTGACGGTGTATTCCATGCTCAGTCTTCGTAGACTTAGATGGATAGGACACGTTAGGAGGATGGATGTTGGTAGAATACCAAAGAACATCTTTTTTGGTGAATTACAGACAGGTAGGAGATCTGAGGGTCGGCCTCTACTACGATACAAAGATGTGTGTAAGCGGGACATGATTGATACAGGCATTGATAATGCACAATGGGAACACGTCACCGCTGAACGTGTTGCATGGAGGGCAACTATCAGAAATGGAATAAAGACAAATGAGAAAACGATTGCAGATAAAGCACACACAGAGCGTGAGAGACGTAAGATGGTGCAAAATGGTGGAAATGACCATGTTTTCACATGCACCTACTGTGGGCAAACATTTGCAGCAAGAATTTGCCTTACCAGCCACACTCGCCACCGCCATGGATCGTAATTATTAAGCCTTTTCGAAGCACAATGTACCAAACTATCGTCTGTCAAGACGGAAAGGTGCCAATGAATTCTGAGCGGCTGGCTCAGTTATCCCGCAAGTCACCAGCGGGGGTCGAACAGCTCCCAGCTCTCACCCTGCTACGAGACTCTGCGTGATAAACGGGTATACGGAGAAAGTGTTGTAACCCCTCGGCCAGAGAGACCGGCGTACAACAGGGTATAATTGGATATTTTAGTGTTTCAGCTTCTTGAACTCAGTATAAGTCCAGTCCTCCTTCGTTGGATCGCTGCACCCCTCTTCCAATGGAAAGCATTTTTTAGATGTGGACTTCGGAACCAGCAACAATATATATTGGCTTACCACAGGGATCCATTATCCTTTAGCCATTATCTCCGGTATTGTTCAACGTCTACACTGTTAGAATCACCAGCGAGCACATCCCTGGACCTGGTAGGACATTGTCATATGCCGACGATGTTTTAGAGAATCTTCAGGGGAAGGAGAGGAATCAGGTTGCTGTGGAACTACAATCCTAACTCAAACGCATAAGTACTTGGTGTGTTGAAGCTGGGGCAATGGTCGACCCAACAAAGGCAACAGTGACATGGTTCTCGTTGAATAATCATATTGTCAACACTCCAACTCCAACTGTTAATCTGTGTTCAGAGACGGTGGAAAGTATGCAGGCAATAAATTACCTGGGGATACGTTTTGATCGAAGCCTTGCTTATAATGAGCGCATAGACCAGGTGATAACAAAGGCCAAGCGGAGTTTGGATGCGATGTGGGTGATGGCGGCAGCAAACTGTGAGCAACGCCATCTATGTCTTCTATACGAGGTGCCGGTAATGTCTTTTTTTCAGTACGCGATGGCACTGCAGACTCTCAGCCGTAAGCAGATAGAAAGGATGGACAGGATACAGAATGAAGCTATGCGCATTATTTTTGGATGTACAAGAGATATAACATGCAGGGCTATGCGCTAACTTCTTGATTTTCCCACCATTGAAGACGGAATACAAATTTGCAGAGCACGCGCCTACTACAGAGTTAACGCAAACACACAACATCCACTGCATAGTGAAATTATGAAGGTGAAGGGCAGCAGGTTAAAAGGAGGGCGGTCATGGATGGGTCAATCCGAAGCCATTCTTCAACAGGTGTTTTCACTCGAGGACTTAGAACCTGGCGATGAGCGGGTACAAATGCCAACATATTTTTGTACGTCCTTTTCAGTTTGCATCCAACTAGACAGAAAATGTAGTCAAGAAAATCCGGCTGCTGTGGAGGCGGAGGTACAATCGTTGATTTGCGAGAATTCGCTAGACGGTGATGCCATCATATACACGGATGGGTCGGTCGTCCAACGTGTGACAAGCGCATGTGCCTTTACGGCTCAGGCCCGAGAATTAATTGTAATTGAGGACTCTGGTGCTTTTGCTGAGACCACAATTAGCCTGACTATTGAAGTCATGGCAGTAAGTAAAACAATAACATCGCTCGAGACAAATACATTCACTATGGCATGTTTCCTTAGCAACTCACTGAGCAAGCTCAAGAGAATAGAGATGGAGTGGATCCGAAGAGAATTGGTGCTGTCTGGGAGCGGTCTCGGATGTCAATGATAAGTTTCATCTTCGTGCCAGGGCATGCGAGAGTACAAGGAAATGAGCGGGATGACAAGCTGCAGGTAAGGCTATTGTGGAGGGCGGACGCGCCATGGACCAGGCTGAACGAACGAACGAACTTTATTTTCAAATGGGTAACAAATTGGGCACGCAGGCCTGTCTTACTATCGGCCCTTCCAATCACTCATCTTTCATTCATCAGTGCATAGTTCATTCACATACAAAAAAAAACATTGTCAAATGAATGTTGTAAACATAAACAATGCATGTTACCATGTTATGAGACAAAACCCCCAACCACCCACCCACCCATCCCCTATCCACCCGCGTGTCCCCCAAACAAACATCCGCAACCCAACCACACACATATTCACAGGCATATAATTACACCATCCATCCACCCTTCCCCAGCCCAAACATCCCCCTCCTCCCACATACACCATCTTCCAACCGACACACACACACACACATCTTTCACCCACCACACATCCCTCAACACACATCTCCCACCCACCAACACACAAACCCAAGCACACATGCATGCATCCACTCATCCATTACCCACCCACACATCCCTTACCTTCACACATCTCCTCACCCACACGCACACCTCCTCTACCCATCCCATAACCTACCAACATTCACACATGTCCTCCACCACCCACACACAGACCCCAACCACTCAGCCAAACACAAATCCCACAACCACATATGCAACACCCACACACACACATATATTCCCGCCAACTCACATATCCCGCACCTAATCACACACACAACCCGCACCCACCCAAACAACCCCCACTCACAAAAGCCGACATTCTGAAAGCTCTACAAGAAATTAGACTTTCGCGATAATCAAGTGATGATTGTGAATCTACTACCATGGCCAGACTGCGAGAGCAGCAAATTAAAAGAGGGGTGGCCAAACAGGAACACTACGCAGGAAGCCAAAGAAGATTGATAAACCAACACAGAACTGGTGTCGTTAGCCGCTGCAGACTGCGGGATTTGCTGAGGAGGGGACCCGAGCACTTATGGACTGAATGGTTCGATGTGCAATGAGGATGATCTGTCGACTAACTAACTAACTAACTAACTAACTAACTAACTAACCAACTAACTAATGTAACAGTATTGGGTATAATTAGGATCTAGTGGGAAACACAGATACAGCACGATTGAGCATTGAGACTGAAAGGGGTGGGAGATGCTCAATCGTGACGTATTATGTTGTTAAGGTTAGTCAACATCCGATAGTCCAGCTGAGAAGACACGGCTTGTCATCTTGAGAATAACACTACTACACTAACAAGGACAAATATAAAGAGATTAACAGGAAAAATTAGGAAACTATGCAAAGAGGCAAAAGAAACATGGCTTGAGGGAAATTGCAAGAACATTGAAAACCAACACAGCACCCGGAATGCCAAATTATTACACATAAGATTTAATAACATCATTATCAAAAGTATACACACATCAACGGGTTGCCTAAAAATAAATTATGGCAAAATCATAATAGAAAAAGATCAGATTTCACATGTGTAGTCAGACTGCGTGAAAGACCTTTATGATGATACAAGAGAAGAACAATATAATCATCGGAAAAATAATAAAGGAACATCAATTTTGAAGAGAGAAGTTCAGAATTCTCTTAAACATATGAAAACTGACAAGACCCAGGGTAAAGATAACATCACGATAGAAATGAACATTGCCTAAAAAAGAATATGGAATAGACCAGGTCACTAGACTGGTGAACGCACAAAATGGTACTGGACATATACCTCCTGAATTATGTAATTCTATATTTCTTGTAATCCCGATGAAATCAGAAGCCTTGGAATGTGATCAAAATAGAAAAATAAGTATAATGAGCCACATCACGAAGATTTTGCTGAAAATTGTCATTTACTGGAATAAGGAAATACCACAACGTGATATACGAGTAAATAGGTGTATTCTTAAGCAAGTGAATAAATACAGTTATCTTGGAACAGTATCTGATGGGAGATGCCTTGGAACGATTAGAACAAGAATTGCCATTACGAAGGTTGCCTTTTGCATGATGAAAAACACACGAACCAATAAATAGATATCAATAAAAACGAAAAAATGAGTGTTGAAGTTCTACATAGAACCTGTACTTTTGTATGGATGTCAAACATTGACAATGAGCAGTCAAGCTGAGAAACAACAGACGGCTGTGGAAATGTGGTTTCTGAGGAAAATGCTGAGAATACCATGGATAAACAGAAAAACGAATGAACAAGACCTTCAAGAAACAAATGAAGATCGACAACTGATTAGAGAAATTATACGTAGACAGTAAAGAAAATTTGGGCATGTTTATGAGGAGAAATGACTTGGATAACTTTGTGACAACTGGCAAGATCGAAGGGAAGAGACCAAGAGGAAGACCGAAAAGTTGGATGGCTTTGTCATTTGGCATGGTCGAGGCAGGAACATTTAGCTCATCCACGACTCTGGTGATCGAGTGAGATAGCAAAACATGACCGCCCACAATTTTAGGAATGGCAAATGATGGATGGATGGTAAATAGGTGATAAGTTGACTTACGTTTACTCGCTGTCAAAAAACAAAAAACAAAAAAAAAACGCTATATTATGTGTATGTATGTATGTATGTATGTATGTATGTATGTATGTATGTATGTATGTATGTATGTATGTATGTATGTATGTATGTATGTATGTATGTATGTATGTATGTATGTATGTATGTATGCATGCATGTATGTATGTATGTATGTATGTATGTATGTATGTATGTAGGTAGGTAGGTAGGTAGGTAGGTAGGTAGGTAGGTAGGTATGTAGGTAGATAGGTATGTATGTATGTATGTATGTAGGTAGGTAGGTAGGTAGATAGGTATGTATGTATGCATGTATGTATGTATGTATGTATGTATTGTATGCATGCATGCATGTATGTATGTATGTATGTATGTATGTATGTATGTATGTATGTATGTATGTATGTATGTATGCATGCATGTAAGTATGTTTGTATGTATGTATGTATGTATGACATGTCCCCTCCCTCGTCTAGTCTTGTGTATTCCAGAGGAATGGGTAACCAATACGTCTGGCACAAGGTAGGCTGCAGACGCTGGCCTCACAGCGTCAATCCTCCGAGACCTCACAACCACGAGCCGGTGGCGAGTTATGGCCAGACCCTGACACCCAAGAGACCCGTCTTAGAGGCGTTCAGCCAATTCCCACAGGTGAGGGCCTCGTACGAGACCGGACCATGAGGGCGCGCACATCTGTCGATCACAAGTGTCCGGACCTGTGTAAAGCGTGCACTATCGTCAGACTCTCCTCCTGACTTTAAGCAGACCCCGCGACCAGCGAGAATAAGCCCGCCAGAGCTACCGCAGGAGATATTGCCTGTCTATTTGCTAGCAAATCTCCCATCCTTTCACTGAATTATGTATGTATGTATGTATGTATGTATGTATGTATGTAT